>CAVLJG010000004.1:105368796-105704423 GCA_963669975.1 Acanthoscelides obtectus | reverse complement strand
GTAAACTTTTTTTTTTATTTTTACACACATATTTTGGTTTATCTTCCTTCTACAATCATTATCTGAAAATTAATGACTCAACTTCAAACTTACAGGGTACAAGAGCAAAAGTCGAGTATCAAGATAACCATTTTTCAGCTCATTATATACATTCAACCTCATTGTCAGTTTTACTGGAGTATTTCCCAGTCCCTCGAGCTAGACTCCTACAACAGATGCAGATATTAATTTTAATGTCACCAGTAAATTCCATTTTTATCTCTTGAGCGTTGTCTAATGGAATCCCAGCGACTAATTTGGCTATAGCCCCAAGGAAGCTGGGGTTCTTCAGCGATTACTTGTGTTCGTAGGGACTTTTTGATTTATCAACTTTCACGTTTTTCTGTAGGAAAACGCGTATGTATTGTACTTAAGTAGTGGGTTGTAACGTTGACAATACGTACGGCTATAAATTGACCCCCCATCTGTTTTATATGCCCTAGAAGAAGAAAGTGTATATAAAATTATAGGGTCGAATCTGCCATTTTTCATGTTTGTCTCAAAAAATTTTTATTGAATAAAGATTTATTTTTAAATTGAAACACCCTGTATCTTATGAGGGAAAATGGTAGTCCGTTTTTTCTGATTACAAAAATTTATGGTTTTGATGAACTTATTTATATTACTTTAGTCAAGAACTTGAAGTTTGAGTGTCATTTAATCGTATTCTAATACGATACCAAATTGCATAGTCAGCTAGACGCAAACTGGTTGAAACACAGAAAGACATGAGTAAATGACAGACGAATTTTTTGGCCAAACTAATGGAAATAAGTATGATAAACCATATATAATTTGATTCAGAAAAAAAGGATAAATCATTTTCGCTGAATGAAAGTATACAGGATAATCCATTAAAAAATACAACTTTATCCGATAGCAGTTTTGTTGCGACATATTTATGTTAACAAAAAGTAACAGGAGATCAAGAAAGTATAAAAGAAGAATAATGACACTAAGGGTGAAAAACAAGATAAAAATTTAAAGAATACGTATTTAGGTAAATATTTTTTCTTCCAAGGATGATCGCATTTTCGGCTAAGCAAATCCGCTATCCTCAATCCCTGATCCGCTGATTTGACAACACTGTTGATGTCTGAGCGTATGTTAATTGACAGATTTGATTTTTTAGCTCTTTTAATGTTACTTGGCTGAAATATGCCATGTTACCCAAACTGATATTTGCTTACAATAATTACTCAATGACTTGATCTCCGCTGCGCTGTGGGAGCAAACCGTCATATTTTTGAACTCATCCCACTTCTGAATACGAAATAGATATGAAAAATCGCGTACATTTCCGTTTAGAATGTTTTAGTGAACCTCCTGAGAGGTCCTCTATTCCATCCCGTTCTATCAATCTGCCTGTGTGCAAGCACGACTCTTCCATTCTACGAAAATTCGCGCTGTAGTCTAGTTAGGGACGTTAATTAAAATGCCGCTCTGGCCGAACAAAGAATCGGAAAACGCGAATTAGTGTAGCGAATTTGATTAAATGTATATTTGAATTTTTTCCGACCTTTGAAATAAAGTGAATTAGCAACCGGTCAAAGCCGGGGCTGACAAAGAACGCAGGCAGGCCTGCGAAAATGCGCTTTGCACTGCCGTGCACAAAACAAAAAAAAAGTGGAGCAAAAAAGTCGTGCACGGCGCTTTTGCCTCGACATGTGTTTCAGACTGCGAATTTGATAGTTTCGAGTATATGCGCGAAGGCCTTTGTGCCGCGCAAAAAAGTTTTGTACGCCTTTTTTATTATAGTCATGGGGTCCACGCTTGTCTTTTTATATTTCATTTCATTATGGTACTTATAGGTGAGACGTCGGTATTTATTTCATTTATTTAGCTTATGGCTCACATTGTGCCTACATACAGGGTGACTTTGAAGTTGAGTCATTAATTTTCAGATAATGATTGTAGAAGGAAGATAAACCAAAATATGTATCATGTCCACAAGTTCATTTTTTATTTCGTTTGAGCAAACACCACTATTCACTCACGCGTTACCGACTGGCACATTGACTGAATACAGCTGAATAAAATTGTAGTAAAAACATCGTGATAAGCGTTTCAAATTCTTTCGCTTTTTTGTTTCCGATGCGATGAACCGATAAGGCGGATTATATCCGTTGTTGCCAAACACGAGCACATAATATTATTATTGAGACAGGGCGGTATTCAAACTTCTAAAGGGCTATAACTTTGTTACTTTAATTTTAGCAAAAAATGTTAAAGGAAAAAAACATTTCTTTTGATCATATCTACTCACTGTTAAAATAAATGACTCAACTTCGAAGTTACCCTGTATATTAGGCAATTATAGAATATAGACAGACACACGAACATGAGTGGGAAGTAGAATCTAGTTCTGTAATAATAAAAATGTCTTGAAAACCATCAAATTCTCTTGAAAAAGTAAAATCAGACGCTGGTTTATTAAATAATATGTGGTTTTAGATTGGAATTTGTAAAAGTTCATTATGTAATAAATGGAAAATCATCATTTGCCTAGAGTCTATGTTCTACGTCCAATCAGTGGTCTAATTAACAGTATTATTTATTCAACAAATTAGCGTCATCAAACAGAAAAAATCTAAAAAATTGTATATATATATATATAGTTGAACATACTAAATTGTAAGGATTGTTATTTATAATCTACATAGGTGAAATATATATCCAATTCGGTAAAGAAAAAATTATTACAAATAATGGGAACGTAGCTTACAAGGAAGTTATCAACATTCTGTTATTTATCGTTTATTTAAACTTTAACATTTCACAAAATTATAAGCAAATTTACCAGAGTCGTTCAGATTTCTTTGCATTCGTACCAGTGAAGAGTTTAAACCGCTGTCAGTTCTGCAAAACGGAATATTGTATGTACAGTGCGTAGAATTCACTCCTATCGGTACATTCATATTGATTTTCGATGAAAGGTATAAGATTCTGTGAAGAAAACATAAATCAAATAATACCCTTTCTGGGCCAAAGGTAAGATTTTGAAATGTTCCATTGCCAAGCTATAATCGCGATGATGATACTCGCCTTATAACAGAACTCGCAACAACTTATGATGGACATACACAATTCTCCTTACGTGGACTTCGTACTGTAGGTTCCAAATAATAGACGCGAAAGAGAGATTACTATGTATAAACGCATAATATAGTGATAACAGGGTGGCAGAGTTGTTGGAGTATCTAGAATGTCTTCTAATAAATCCAAGAATATTCGTTTTATTTATATGGCTATTAAAGCTCTATTTCGTATCTAGTGTAACATTCAGGTCCCGAATATTGCTCACAGAATTAGTATTGACATTCTCTGTCTGATCGCATACTGGAATAGCTTTGTTTTTTCGTGAATGTCATTTAAAAGCATTTTTTAGTGTTACGTGGCAGGTCGTTTCTCTGACAATAATAGTTGGGTGTGTCGATATCAGATTGTATTTTGACGCAGTCTTGAAGGCTTCCAACTATCACATAAGATACATCTTTAAGTCATCTGTAAAAGAAGAAACTGGCAATGGCTGAAACATTATGCGATATCGTTTATATAGATTAAGAAGAATAATGGTCGTAAGTGGCTACCCTGAGGAACTCCCGATGATGGAGTAATCACTCTGGACTTATACCAGTTTATACACACGAAGAATTCTATATCGCGCAAATAAGGTGATCCCACATTACAAGAGTGCTACGAACACCAACCTCAAGTTTTGTCAGTAGCAAATTATGAAATAAATAGCAACGATTTGGAAATTTCTATCCAAAGCTTCGGAAACGAAGTCAGAAAAACGAAGCAAATTGGTATCTAGGCACCTTCAGAAGAAATCCATGCTGTTGCTGAATGATTACGTTTTTTACATCAAAAAGTATTTCGTTATAAATTAGTTTTTCCAACATCTTCGAGGATATGCACAACTTGCTGATAGCCCTGTAATTGCCTGCCATGTACCTGTCTCCTCTTTTAAAATAGGTATAACGGAGGATTTATTCCAAACATCGGGGAATGTGATAAATTAAAGCAAGAGGTTTGTATAAATTCGTTTTACATTTCTTGATGAATATTGGTGGTATATTGTCAATTCCAGCAGATTTGTTGATATCTAAAGTGACAACAATTTCAATTACTTGATCTTCACGGATTATTTTGAACCTTTGGACAAATTGTAGATTTCGATTGTCTCATTCGCACTTATTGTGTTATTTTCTTTGAGATGATTGTATCTGAATTTTCACTATTTGAATTTTTCTACGTTTGTTATATAACTTTAAAAGTCTTTTGATATCAACTACTAGATTCAGCGTAAGCTCCTAAGTCATTATACAATTTATTTTATTATTTATTTATTTATTTCCAACAGGTGAAACCCAATTACAGGAAATTGCTGAAAACAATAACAATTAAAGAGACATGGTTCTTGGACTTAAATCTATAGTATCACACATTCTAAATAAGATTGGATGATCTATAGCAGTTAATAATATCGATGCACAACTGTCACTGTAAATATCACACGATTCAGTAACACTGTTCATGATGCAGCACATCTTTTTTCAAGTAAATTTTGACAGTCAATTTTATTGTGAATGAGGCCATACAAAAACGACAAAGCAAATATGTTTCGTCTTGTTGACAGTGAATCTAAATTGAAAAACTCTAATAGGGCACTATGGCCACAACCTTTTTCTGGATAAGAACCTGTGCATTTAAGGTGTAAATACTTTAAAGCTTTACGTTGAATGGCCTCAAGGGTCATGACAGAATTTTGGTATATAGGAGACTAGATCAGAGTCGCATACTCCAACTTGCTCCTGACAAAAGTAAAAAATAAAGTCATTAATGTATCAACATTGGAGAAACCGTTCCAGTTTCTGATACAGAAACCAAGTAGTCGAGTGGCAGCCGACGAGATATTGAGTATATGCTCAGTAAACGTTAGTTTGGTATCAAAAATGACTCCGAGGTCTCTATAAGAGGTGAGTCTGTCTATAACCTGACCATTGCAGTTATAATTATCATAAATTAACTAGTTAACCTTTCTTGTATAAGTCATAACTTTACATTTCGAAACATTCAGACTGAGACAGTTTCGTGAACACCATGACGAAATTAGAGCTAAGTCATCTTGCAACATGACGCAATCCTCGTCTTGACTGACGTGCAGATTTTAAGGTCATCAGCGAAAAACAAATGGAAACACTTCAGTTCAAAAGACAAGTCATTAATAAATATCAAAAACAATAATGGACCTAGATTTGACCCTTGAGGTACCCCGCACGTGGCCCGATAGTAACTCGACCTATGACCACCATATTCGACAAATAACCTTCTATCCCTCAAATATGAATTCATGAGCGACAGCATTGCATCAGACATATCCACTGTTTTAAGCTTATCCAGAAGTGCATAATGATGAACTTGATCAAACGCCTTCTGAATATCTGTCTAGATGACATCAACTTGTCCCTGACCGTCCAGTACTTCAGAAATGTACTGAGTAATTAGAGCCAAGTTGGTGACCGTAGATCTGCCTCTCATAAACCCATGCTGATTAATAGAGACTCCACCCCTGACCGAGCAGTAAACCGTTTCATAAGCGATGATCTCAAACAACTTGCTGAAATTACACAGGATTGCTGAATTTCTTGGGATATGTTTTCTTCCTCTCTATAGTTCTGATAGTTTCCTGTGTAAGGTAAAACTCCGCTGACTGCCTGAGAATCCTCAATAGTAATAATAATACTGTAAGTCTGGTATTCTGAAAGTACTGATTGAATTGTTATAGAATTTTGATACAAAATGAAAACTGATATGCTTGCCTCGCAAAAACGTCGTAATCGGGCAGTTGCGATTGCAAAATTCGGTGATGAGAAGTTTTTTCAATTTAAAAACCCTTATTTTATATAGGTTGTGTTGCATGTGATGTCTAAAGAATATTTGGGTACGTCCACGAAGTATTAGCTTGTCTTGTAAAAATGGAGGAAATGATGTGGATTGAACTTTGTGCACGAAACATAATAAGAGAAACTTAAATAATGTTACATTTAACCAATTCAGTTGTTCAAAATACGAGATAATGCGATTGTACTTTCGTAAGTTAAGAATCAATTTACAACAGGAATTTTGTATTTTTTTCAACGTTTTTACAGTAAGTATTTTTTGGCATTACAATAGAATTGTCTTAGTACTAAAATCAAGTATTTGCCTATTAAGATATAAGTGACGTAGAACAGCAAAGCATCTTTTAGTAAAGTTATTTACGTATGGTATGAACTTAAGGTTCTCGTTAAATAATTTTGCTGATTGCTCAATTCGAATAACACTGCCATTTAATCTTACAATGAAGTTGGTTTCAATTTGGTTTCTAAGTCCTTTAGAGAAAAAATTAATACTTTAGATTTTGACGGACATAACTGAAGGTTATGCACGGCGGTATGAATTTCAATAGATTTTCAAATCTTTCTGATATCTGAAATTCAGCAGTATTCATATTACTGTGATCAAAAGTAAAATATAGTTGTAAGTCGTCTGCAAAAAATTAAATATGCGGTACTTTACAATCGGATATACATAATGGAAACAGAAGCGGTCCAAGTGCTGAGCCTTGTGGTACTCGCGAGAAAATCAAATATTCATACGACGAGTCGGTACCAATAACGATTTTCTGAGAGCTATTTGGGAGGAAGCTACTTATCTATTTCAACGAGTCATTACAGAAACCCATAATATTTGCATTTAGCAAAAAGGCGAAACAGTGAGAGGGGTATCAGACGCAGGACTATTTTTCAACCTCTTATTATGGGACAGAATGCACATGACGCTTTAATTTTGGAGGCTGCATTTGTCTGGCTCCTTGGATGATCTACTTTGCTTAAAATCGGCTTCCCTGGTTCATCCTCCTCGGTATTTTTAAGAAATTTCTTGTGCGTCTGGTCCAGGTGCGTTTGTCATACTGTCCTTTTGGCTCCCCTCTTAATCAATAATGCCACTTTTACTTATGGATGCGACCACAGCTGCAAGTCTGTATGTTAGTACCGGTAACATACCGCTTAAAGGCAATGATTAGGGATGAAATGTTTGAAATCGATTCCTCCAATTCTGACTGTGGTATCGTTCTTTCTGAACGATTCGTTCACGTCCGACCCAGCTCTAGAATGGATGCATTTGGTAACGGAAGTGATGCGAAAAGAAGAGAAAGAGAGAGATAGCGGGAGAAGTGTGCAAACTGGATCCAGCATATCGTGGATGCACTTCGGTGCTTGTACTGCGCCATAAGTCGACGTTACATCAAATATTTACGCCTCGTAGGAGCTTTTGTATCTCCCTGGAGATTTTTCTACCCCGAATATTACCGACAGAATGAAAAATTTATGTGTATTATTCACGCTTACACGGACCTAGCTGCGCTGCCGTCGGATGAAATGCGGATATATTGCAGTCATTTAGGAGACCGTGTTACAAATAGACAAGCCGGATATAGAGAAATATTGCTAAATTTTTTCTTGAGAAGCTTCGGAACAAGGATCCTCGTGCGGCTCTGGCTAAAAACACCAGTTTGTACATTTTTTAGCTGCAAACACTTTGTCGACTCGGACTTTTTATTTAAATATTATCATGCTCGTTACGAAAAATATAAATCTTTCTTGGTGATCTTTTCGGATGAAAAAAGCGCTAAAATGATCATATACGTAACGTATATATATATATATATATATATATATATATATATATATAACTTGAGACGTGTCATTGTCGTCCTAAACCAGTTAGGTGAAAAATTATATAATTTTGACCATTGTACCATTTGTCGTCTAGACCAGTTAGGTGAAAAATTATATAATTTTGACCATTGTACCATTTATCCAGCTTATCACCATGTTACTGGGTGTTTCCCTCATCCTGAACGTAAACAACAATTAGCAACATCCTCACATACTACTCTCCTGATGATGATGGCAACGTCCATTAAAAGCTAGAGAGAATAAAAAAAGTATAAAGAGTCCTCTTTGCTTAAAATTTTTGTCGAAGTACCCAACAAAAGGCGGAAGCTTTAATTTTTCACCTACATATATATAAGTTAAGGGCTCTGCTCATGCAAAGTACAATAATTTTTCAATTTACAATTGCGTCAGCTTTGAAGATCTTGTAAATTCGCGTCTCTAGTTTTAGAGAAATAATTGTAATGCACATTTAAGTAAGTTAGTAACAATAAAATGACTGGGCTATGTGACGAATCTGGTAAACCTGGAGTGCAAAATGCTGGTAAAAGGCGCAGTGTTGGTGCAATTTAGTTTTTTGTAGTACGCTGAATAATTTAGAACCGTTTTTTCTGTGCCTAACTCTCTCACAATTTGTGCTTTTCACAACACCGCAGTGGTATTTTTTATTTTTAATATGAATCCCTTGGAATATGATCTTTTCCATCGAGAATGTGCTAACATCTTCGAACTACAAGCAAAGAATTTCCTACAACAATGGACACCATTCAAGTTTGTCTTTGATCATTAGTATTTTAGCAAATACAAAAAATGGCGTCAAGTGGATTGACTCTATACTTAAGTTTCTAAGAGCAAATGTACGGGGAATCTATGAAGTGTGCTACATCAAAAAACTGCTGTGCAATTTTTCATGAACAAGATCCTCTGAAACGTCAAAAAGTTTGGTCGATTTCTATTTATTTCATTTTTCTCTTCAAAATCCTACTGATATCTGCTTTCCAAGTTATGGCAGTCTCAGTGATTTGCGGACAGATAGACAGACTGAACTGAGTGACGTGGCTTTCGTGATTTGCATTCTATATAACATCAAAAAGTACAATATCGCATTTTCGGGATTACAATACTTCCTCACCCAGTGGCATAGAAAGTAAAAGGAAAAAGCAGATATTGGATCGTTCACCACCCCGTTATATTCAAACAATGCCAATAAATACCGCGGCTTATTGGCAAATCCCATGAACATCGCAGTTTGAGAAGTAAAAAGATGCACGACCGAAAGTAAAATGTTGTACGGTTAATTCTTCTCTATAAATCATTTATAAATTATTTTATCCTTTAGTAGAAAAAAGCAAGCGAAAATCCAATATAAATCATACACACCAGTTACCACAACATCGCTTTTTTATTTCAGGGGTCGTACCCAGCCCAAATAAAAAATGTCTGAGGAAGAAAATTACAATAATTTTGAAAAATTTCCGTCAGTCTGTCTGTCTTTCGTTCTAACTGCCTATAACTTGGAAGTACAGCTCAGACCTTGACATTTTGACACATGGTCACTACTATGCCAAAAACTAAAAAGCGTTTTTATAGAAAAAATACGGTCAAATTTTGTTTTTCGACGTCTCAAAGACTTCTGCTCATTAGAGTATATTTATTGAGGGTTCAAATTGGGAGCTGAATGTGGTAGGGGGTTGTACATGTTGCATCTTCGGATTCAGTGATACACGTTTTATTTTAAGTATACTAAGTAACATATAAATCCGAACACCCAGTTTAAATGGTTTTATTTTAATAAAATTTTGTATAAGTACTTAATGAAGCGTAATAAGTAAATGATAAAAATTTCAAAATGATTGCACTGCTTTAAAGCCCTTTGACCTTTAATAATGTGTGGATGCACCCTGATGTGCTACGCATTCTCCAACGCGCCTAGGCATGCTTCTGATCAGGTGGTCAATGTCCTCCTGTCATTCCAGGCAACCACGAACTCCTCTCGAAGTGTTTCTAGAGTCTGAGGAGGACGTTGCAAATTGAGCAATCTCCTACCCATCATATCCCACACGTGCTCAATTGGGGATAAGTCGGGAGATCTTGGTGGCCATGGTAACAATGTGACATCATTATGTTGAAAGAAGTCTATTGTGACTCTTGCAACATGTGGTCGGGCATTATCTTGTTGGAAAGTTGGATCTGCCAGGGTGTCAAGATAGGGTAAAAGATGGGGTTCTAGAACTTCGCGGATATAACGCTGCGCGTTCATGTTACCTCTGATGAAGATAAAAGGTGACCTGGAACCATAAGCTGTAGCAGCCCAAACCATAACTCCAACAGTGTGATGAACATGTCTTTCAACAAAAAACTGTGGATTCCTCCTTTCACCACGTCGCCTTTTAACCCTGGCACGACCATCGTGCATGCCTAAACAAAATCGAGACTCGTCACTAAAGACAATACTGTTCCATTCCTGATCCCAGAGTGACCGTTGTCTGCACCACTCAAGGCGATTACGTCGGTGTTCTCGAGTTAAAGGGAGGACCCAGTGTGGCCGGTATGAAAACAAGCCAAAACTTCTCATTCGTCGGTAAACACTTCGCATGCTAATAGGTCTTCCGTGTTCTGCAAACCATTCATTTGCAATGGACCTGGTAGTGGAGAAACGGTCCCTTAAGGCCAATAATCTTAGGCGGCGATCTTCACGGTCTGTTGTTCTACGGCGGCGACCAGTGCCCCTTGCTCTTTGCGTACTTCCTTCTCGAAGCCATGCCTGACAACACCTAACCACAGTGTCTACACTTCTTTGCACTCTAACTGCAATTGCCTGAAAAGAAAGTCCAGCTTCCCGAAGTCCCACTATACGGCCCCTATCAAGCTCACTAAGTTGACGAAATCGTACAGGTCTCCGTACTCTAGGCATCGTAACCGATCGTAAAGGATGTCAAGAACCAAAATCCGCCAACGTTGATTCTTTACTGCGGCTGAAATATTCATTTTTAGAGCGTTAGTGAATTAAAAAAAAGCAGTATAAAAACCGGAATGTCCAACTGATAGGGCTGAAAATTTTTTCACTTGTTATTTACAGTAAGATAAATACATATATTCACCAACTTTTATTAAAATAAAACCATTTAAACTGGGTGTTCGGATTTATATGTCACTTAGTATATTATTTTTCATACATTTTCAATAAAAGAATAATATGAAAAATGGAAGTATTTTATTTCATTTCACAAATATTCAAACAAAACTGTCAGTAACATATCGGCCTCCCTGTATGTACGTATCACAAATGACGTGCAAGTGTGATCAAACACTAATTAGGTTCGAATCCTTGGCTTGAAACCATTTATATATTATTTTGATTATTAATCCTCGATTCTTTTTTGAGCGCAAGTTAACCTTGCTATAGTATAGAAGCATGTCTCTGAAAAAGCCTTCAACGTTGTAAGTAGTATTTTCAGTAACATAGTAACGGATTTGAAGTGTCATACAATATTCTCTCTAGTGCGCTCTGATGAAGAAAATAAACAATTTTGAGAGCTTAACATGAACAAAGGACAAGCTTTCTTTCTGGCCTGGCTTTCTTTCCTTTATTTGTGCGTATATTTTTCAGTCAAGGCTACCCTCTTATTTTCTCTATAAATATTTAGGCGTCGCGCTTTAACAGATTCTAAAATACGACTCTGTCGTCCCTGGAAAAAAGGGAGTCATAATATGGAGTGGAGAGGGTGCTCGGCTCTTTTAAAAAGTCAACAGTCCCCAAGTGCTCTTCTCTTTTACAATCCGCCGTGTGTATGCACGGTCAGCGATTTGTAACTTTCAAGCTCCGTTACGTCTTTTCGAGCGAAAAGGGTGACAGTTGTTCTGGTATAAGGGATGGTAAATATTCACTTTTAGACGTAGCCGTAAAAAACGTGTACTTGTTATATCTCATACATCCTCGGTTGAAGACTCACGGAAATATTGACATATAAATCCGAACACCCAGTTTAAATAGTTTTATTTTAATAAAAGTTGGTGAATGTATTTATCTTACTGTAAATAACAAGTGAAAAAATGTTCAGCTTTATCAGTTGGACATTCCGGTTTTTATACTGCTTTTTTTTAATTCACTAACGCTCTAAAAATGAATATTTCAGCCGCAGTAAAGAATCAACGTTGGCGGATTTTGGTTCTGGACATCCTTTACGATCGGTTACGATGCCTAGAGTACGGAGTCCTGTACGATTTCGTCAACTTAGAGAGTTTGATAAAGGCCGTATAGTGGGACTTCGGGAAGCTGGACTTTCTTTTCGGGCAGTTGTAGTTAGAGTGCAAAGAAGTGTAGACACTGTGGTTAGGTGTTGTCAGGCATGGCTTCGAGAAGGCCGTACGCAAAGAGCAAGGGGCACTGGACGCCGCCGTAGAACAACAGACCGTGAAGAGCGCCGCCTAAGATTATTGGCCTTGAGGGACCGTTTCTCCACTACCAGATCCATTGCAAATGAATGGTTTGCAGAACACGGAAGACCTATTGGCATGCGAAGTGTTTACCGGCGAATGAGAAGTTTTGGCTTGTTTTCATACCGGCCACACTGGGTCCTCCCTTTAACTCGAGAACACCGACGTAAATCGCCTTGAGTGGTGCAGACAACGGTCACTCTGGGATCAGGAATGGAACAGTATTGTCTTTAGTGATGAGTCTCGATTTTGTTTAGGCATGCACGATGGTCGTGCCAGGGTTAGAAGGCGACGTGGTGAAAGGAGGAATCCACAGTTTTTTATTGAAAGACATGTTCATCACACTGTTGGAGTTATGGTTTGGGGTGCTATAGCTTATGGTTCCAGGTCACCTTTAATCTTCATCAGAGGTAACATGAACGCGCAGCGTTATATCCACGAAGTTCTAGAACCCCATCTTTTACCCTATCTTGACACCCTGGCAGATCCAACTTTCCAACAAGATAATGCCCGACCACATGTTGCAAGAGTCACAATAGACTTCTTTCAACATAATGATGTCACATTGTTACGATGGCCACCAAGATCTCCCGACTTATCCCCAATTGAGCACGTGTGGGATATGATGGGTAGGAGATTGCTCAATCCTCCTCAGACTCCAGAAGCACTTCGAGAGGAGTTGGTGGTTGCCTGGAATGAGATACCACAGGAGGACATTGACCACCTGATCAGAAGCATGCCTAGGCGCGTTGGAGAATGCGTAGCACATCAGGGTGCATCCACACATTACTAAAGGTCAAAGGGCTTTAAAGCAGTGCAATCATTTTGAAATTTTTATCATTTACTTATTATGCTTCATTAAGTACTTATACAAAATTTTATTAAAATAAAACCATTTAAACTGGGTGTTCGGATTTATATGTCACTTAGTATAATAAAAAGATGAGTTAGCTGCATTTTTACAAAAAACTGATGCCATGTGTGAGTAGAGAGAACCAAATATTTTTTAACATAAGGAGTGAACTGAAATGAAAAATTAAGACGTGTCAAGATAATACGTTGACTGTCTTTACCTGCGCCAAGTTATTGGCAAACCTAATGTCCTATATGAAGAACAATTAACCTAATATAACTTCGGTTGATCCATTATGTCCCAATTTTCTCCCACATCAAAAGTATTCGTTTTAAACGGACGACCCTATTTTTTATTACACAGTCAGACTCACATTTCGCACACTGAATTCCTTGGGCAAGTACGAAGCACTACTGAGTCATCAAATGAACTAAAGTGTAGGTACTTACAGACTATCCCTCCGCCTCTGAAAGTTCTGCACAACTACGTGGCTTGACTCGTCTGCGGGAATGCCGCCGTCAGCGGCAACGCCTGCTTCGTTAATTGGTCTAATTAGTGAAGTAATTATCGCCGCAGTGGCGTAACAACGAATTTGGGCTCGTGGTCAGCCAATCTGAGACACTTGTTGAACGTTGTGGTAGCGCACTACCGTAGGATGAGGAGCTGTGGTTGCGGTAAACTGTTGGAACAAATTATGATTTGTTCAAAATATTTACATTGCAGAAGTAGCTTCACTTAACTCTTCCCACAAACTCGTAGTGTATCTCCTTTTTGAAATTAATCATATTGTTTTCTATACTACGGTGTGCTACATAAGGAAAGTTGTAGGACCAATTCAACATGTTAAAATATGCAGGGGTGTTTCAAATTAGACTCTCACCATTGGGATCTTGGAAACTGTGAGAGACGCGAAATCCCTTAAATGGGGGCAAACTTTTGAATTTGCGTAATCAACAGACTTTCCTAGGTAGGCATTGAGATTATGAGATAGTCATTTGTTTCGCATACCAGATTTATCCTAAAATCATTTTTTCCTAACTTTATGTGAGATGAGATTTGAAAATAAATTGCATGTTGTCATTGTTACTTATTCTCCTCTGCAAGATGACGTAGTCGAATTTTTAATTCAAGATTTCTTCTTTCAACTTCCATCACCAATTTTGTTTTTTCATATGGACGTTATTTTGAAATTTTGTATTTACTTAATTGGCCATGAATTTGTTGTTGGACGAAAATTATAACTATAAGGAAATGAAAAGGTATGGTGAAACCTGAACGCAATATGAAAATTTTATTGATGGTAATAACAATAATAATCATACAGTAATGGACAAAAGTATATACACAAATTAATATTGTGTTGTATTTCTTTTTTAACTTGTTTTATTAATACATCACCCTGTATACATAATTCGTTATAGCATAATACTCACAATTGAAAAAAACTGGAACTATGAAGGATAAAAATATACAGGGTGTCCGCAAAGTTTGGGGTTTTCCTTTACACGACGTGTAGATCTTGAAAACATAAGCAATTTTTCTTAGTACCATATACATCAATGTCTTAAGGGAACCGAGATAAAGGGCTCTGCAACCTCAAAAATATCTGAATACCGTCCTGTAGCCGCGACCCGCGACATCACTCAGTGGTACAAGGCTCAACCCGACGACAGAACTGGGTCGGGGTCAGTGTTTCAGGTCAGTATGCAACCTTCAACCGACGGTTACGGTCACGCGTGTAGAGGTAATCGCGTAGACGAGAATCCCTCAACAAGCACTAGAGACGTGGCTAGAGAAGTGCAAGTATCAAAAACTAAAGTGTGGCAAACGCTGCGTGAAGAAGGGCTGTATCCGTTTCACGTCCAACGTGTACAAGCCCTTCAACCTGACGATTTTCCAGCAAGAGTGCGGTTTTGTGAGTGGTTGTTGCATCAACATGACAATAATCCGAACTTTTTGAAGTGCATATTGGTGACAGACGAATCTACGTTCACGCGTAATGGGGTGAATAACTTTCGCAACACTCATGTTTGGTCAGTAGAAAATCCGCACGCTGTCCGTCGGGCACATTTTCAACAAACATTTTCGGTGAATGTTTGGGCTGGCATGGTGCGTCTGCTCGGTAGCGCATCAGCTGATTTCATTTTCTGTTGGAACGGTATGATTTCGGGCAGAGACGTACTTAGCCCTTCTCGTCAACTGGAGAGTGAGTACTTTTTCCTTTATTTTTTTTACTTGGTCGCCCTCGTTTCACTACACATTACCTTTGTTATTTCAAGGGTAGTTGTTTCTGAAAAGGCAAACCCCAACTTTGCGGACACCCTGTATAGACAAAGCAAAACAATAATTATAGTTAATTGTTTTAATTTTTCGTTTCTCTCCGAAAGTACATTGTATTTTAAAACTTTGTAAGCGACATTTTGTTATTTAAACTAAATAGGCAATCTTGCTCCAATTTAAGCGAGTCCGTATCTCTTGCCGTTTCCGAATGGCGAAGGTGAAATTTGAAACATCCGGTATACAGAAAGGTTCATATAGTGTATTTCAAAGGGTTTCCTCTTATTTTTTTGAACGGCTGAAATTGGCATCAATGAAACTGATTCATGAATACTGCATTTTAGCGTAACAGTCGAAGGTGAGAATTTGAAGAAGTCGGTTGGATGCCAAATAAGTAGTCAAAAAGTACCTCATTTTGAAGCTTCTTATTATTATATTTGGATAGCTGTATTTTTCAAATTCGCAGACTAGCAGGTTATCAAAGTTTTTTTTGTATATTGAATCGCTTATAACCTAACAGCAACCGTGGAAACGCTGAGGATTCCTCGGCCACTTTTTGTGTCAGGGGAAACTCGTGAAATGTAAGGCGCATGGTCAAACAAATGTTTTGTTGTACACCTCAGTGCAACGACTCGCCTCACCCCAGTCCAACGGTTCGCATCACCCTGTACAAGCACTTTCGTACCGCCCGATACTACCAACCAGGCGACGCTATCGCAGTGCGCATTTACAACTGTGGCCTGAATCGGAATGAATTTCCACTGTTGAAATTAATTTCGATGTTGCGTTCCCGTTATAGGTACATATAAGTTTTGACAGCTCATTATAGTGAAGTTATCATGCCAGTATCAAAGTTATCATAGTAGATCAAATACAAGATGGCAAGGCGTCACCGAAATTTATTTCAACGGTCTAACTTCAGTTAGAATCAGGACTGCGTTTGTTAATCACTTGGTAATCTAATACCGTACACAGTAATGAAATTTTACTCTGGAATACTGTGAAACTTCATTTTTAGAACGCCAAAATTATACTAAGTGACATATAAATCCGAACACCCAGTTTAAATGGTTTTATTTTAATAAGTTGGTGAATGTATTTATCTTACTGTAAATAACAAGTGAAAAAATTTTCAGCCTTATCAGTTGGACATTCCGGTTTTTATACTGCTTTTTTTTAATTCACTAACGCTCTAAAAATGAATATTTCAGCAGCAGTAAAGAATCAACGTTGGCGGATTTTGGTTCTTGACATCCTTTACGATCGGTTACGATGCCTAGAGTACGGAGACCTGTACGATTTCGTCAACTTAGTGAGTTTGATAGGAGCCGTGTAGTGGGACTTCGGGAAGCTGGACTTTCTTTTCGGGCAATTGCAGTTCGAGTGCAAAGAAGTGTAGACACTGTGGTTAGGTGTTGTCAGGCATGGCTTCGAGAAGGCCGTACGCAAAGAGCAAGGGGCACTGGACGCCGCCGTAGAACAACAGACCGTGAAGATCGCCGCCTAAGATTTATTGGCCTTAAGGGACCGTTTCTCCACTACCAGGTCCATTGCAAATGAATGGTTTGCAGAACACCGAAGACCTATTGGCATGCGAAGTGTTTACCGACGAATGAGAAGTTTTGGCTTGTTTTCATACCGGCCACACTGGGTCCTCCTTTTAACTCGAGAACACCGACGTAATCGCCTTGAGTGGTGGAGACAACGGTCACTCTGGGATCAGGAATGGAACAGTATTGTCTTTAGTGACGAGTCTCGATTTTGTTTAGGCATGCACGATGGTCATGCCAGGGTTAGAAGGCGACGTGGTGAAAGGAGGAATCCACAGTTTTTTGTTGAAAGACATGTTCATCACACTGTTGGAGTTATGGTTTGGGGTGCTATAGCTTATGGTTCCAGGTCACCTTTAATCTTCATCAGAGGTATAGTAACATGAACGCGCAGCGTTATATCCACGAAGTTCTAGAACCCCATCTTTTACCCTATCTTGACACCCTGGCAGATCCAACTTTCCAACAAGATAATGCCCGACCACATGTTGCAAGAGTCACAATAGACTTCTTTCAACATAATGATGTCACATTGTTACCATAGCCACCAAGATCTCCCGACTTATCCCCAATTGAGCACGTGTGGGATATGATGGGTAGGAGATTGCTCAATTTGCAACGTCCTCCTCAGACTCTAGAAGCACTTCGAGAGGAGTTGGTGGTTGTCTGGAATGAGATACCACAGGAGGACATTGACCACCTGATCAGAAGCATGCCTAGGCGCGTTGGAGAATGCGTAGCACATCAGGGTGCATCCACACATTATTAAAGGTCAAAGGGCTTTAAAGCAGTGCAATCATTTTGAATTTTTTATCATTTACTTATTATGCTTCATTAAGTACTTATACAAAATTTTATTAAAATAAAACCATTTAAACTGGGTGTTCGGATTTATATGTCACTTAGTATATTACAGAGTCATATTATGACACTTGATGACAGCTGACTTCTAACCACGTTTTCTGGGACCATTTTATTTATTATAAGGAACGCTATGGATGCGGAGCAACTCATTCATCGTGAATATATGTATATGTATATATTCTGACCATGTTGAGCACTTTTTAATAACCAAATACAGTTAAAATCAACCATGAAAATGACAGGTGACATCACTCTTATTCCCAACGTTTTGAACTCGGGAAGCAAATTGTACTTTTGAAGTTCCAGAAGGACTGTTCTAATTCCGAACGCATGGAATAGGTAAGTCAAACAATTATGAACGCTGAAATTGTTACAGGGTAGTAAAAAGTATACTCTGCAACAATTTACGAACGCAGTCCTGAATATTCGACACTATCAGTCAGCTTTAATTTTCTTATAAAAAGGATCTAAGGTGCCCGGGGAGAAATCTCATTTTCAGTATAAATACCAGTGGTATTTGAAGTTTTTGCCGGCATCGGTAATTTAGGTGTTGGCAGCCCTACCTGTACCGCAAATCTGTCTTTCATCTCTCATGCCTCTCATTTGACGGTACACCTCTCGATTTTCTGCGCTGATCCGTTGATTTGATTACTGGCGGATATTAACAGGTCGCTTAGCCAAAGAGTTGATTACGCGACGGGCGCCAAAATCATAACCGAACAAGGGCGTGCAGCAGGGGATACGCTAACATCATATTATATTTATGTTCGAATAAATGTACCGAGTGACTCAATTATAAAGGCAGCCAGCAACGGCTTAACCTAGAGCCATCCGTTAAAAAAATTCATAACAAAACTGACCAAGGGAAAGTGCTAAACATTGTTTTCAGCTAAAACGGCCACTTGGGAATGTATTAGCAATTTCAAAAATTCAAACGTCATTGCTTTGCAAAAATGCGTAATTAACGTACTGATTTAATAACCCTATTGATTGCTCTATTTTCGAAATGTCATTTTTCCATATTTTGTTCCGTTTAGGACGGGGGACGGGTTGAATGTCATTTCAGAAAAAGTACTTTATCACGAACTTGGTTTAATTTTAAACGGGTTGCGCTTGCGCTAATACACAAGGCTCATTCTAGCAAAATGAGTCATATTTGTTGTCACTAGAGTTTTATGGATGTGCCACTATTTTTTTAATTATTTAGAAAATTTTAAATACAACGGTTTATTTTTTGAATAATCGGAAAAATCTTAAAAAATCCTATAAAATTGCGAAAACCGTAGATGGATATCTTTATTCCGTATGGAGTTATGAAAAATATGCTTTAATTACAATTTTCAAGTGCTACTGGATAAAAAGAAAATTCATGCTATGAATAGTTAGGGTCAACTAGGGTATTTGTAAACGCTTTTTTCAGGTTTGTTTACATTTACCCAAATGTCTTATTTTCTCAGTACCAAAAAGTAAGAGATAAAATTGGATAGGAAAGCATAATTCTCTCATATTTTCATTGTTTTGTTCCAAAGAAATAAGATTTCTTGAAAATTTGTTATTTGTTTATTTTGAAGATCAAAAAGAAACGTTTTGTTTACTTTTGCCCGGTGTTTTAGGGGTAAATGTAAACACTTTGTTTTTAAACTATATCTTTATGTATACTTTTACTAGGCAAAATGTAAACACAATGAGTACTGGATGTCTGATAATAATCTCAAGTGGTTTTAAGGAATGTTTACATTTACCCCAAGTTCCATTGTATTTATAAACAAAAACTGATTTCTTAATTGCTCCGGAGGAACTTTATTTCACAAACATTATAAATATAAACTGGAGTATTACCAATGCGTAATAAATTGGATTAGAGGTAACGATTCTAAAAGAGACACAACCAAAACTAGGAACTTCATTTTCCTTAAACTTATGTTAACAATCAAATTGTTAAATAGAAAAACAACATAAATAAACGGGTAATATTGCCCTAACTACAAATCTACGAAAAGTAAAACCAAATTATGCTTAAACTTAAAAGGAAATGATGATCTTGATTCACTGTTCAATAACAGGCACTCTCTTAATAAAATGGTAAAAAATTCGTTCTCCTTTAATTTGTATTGTTGGGAAAGGAAGAAGTCCTATTACTTGTTCAAAGCTAATGTAACCTTTAACTGTTGACTTGGGAAGTGGTCGGTTCATCAGACATATCAATTTGCTGTAGGCTGGTTTGCAACACCAAAGGTTGTTTTGAATTATCAGTTGCGCTAGATTGGGATGTGGAAGATATGATCGCTTGAAAAGAGGAATGTAGATATGAGACGTTAGGTGGCTACATCTTTTCTCGTTCTTGAAGAGTACTATCAACACTATTTCTAGTAAATTCGCTTATGGGAAATTTGGTGCTATCTACAGGAAATATTCCTGTTGTTTTAAATCCAGAAATAATATTTTCATATGTCATAGATTTTTTCCAAACAGTCCCAAGAACCTCGGAAAATTCTACCTTAGTTAACCGGCCAGAGCCAGAACCCATTTTCTTTTTGCCTAGAGAAATAAGTTCTTTTTCCCAACATGTCTCCACAGATCCAAATACGCACTTATCTAAAGGCTGTAATCTATCTGTCAAATGGCTTGGTAGTTTGATCAAAATTATGTTGTTGTTAATGGCTTCTTCTAAGATCCTCACACTCATATGGCTGGCATGGCCATCAAAAATAAGTAAAGCATACTGACTCAGCGATAGTTTCTCCTCCCGTACTTTTTGGATATGAGGTATAAAAGTGGTGAACCAATGGAAGAATTGCGGCTCCTCCATCCATCCATTACTTCAGGTGGTATAACGGGTACCAGGGTATCCTTTTTCTGAAACCCATCTTGGCTGAACTGCGGCTCCCTTGAATACGACTAGCGGAGGTAAAACAGATCCATCGGCTCCAATGCAAGCGAGCACCGTGGTATTTTCCCTACCACTACCTCCTGATACTCTACAAAGTGGCCTACCTTTTTGGCCTATTGCACGAATGCGACTAGGGTCACTAGGAATTACACTTTCATCTGCGTTATAAATAAAACAGGCCTTATCCGGGCTAATCAGATCTTTGCTAATTAATGTTTGTCTCAGAATTTCGTAAAAATTATAAACTACTTTGGGTTTTCGTGCGTCTTTACGTAATTTCTGTAACAGTTCAGGCTTTTTAACTGATAGGGCGAGATGTCTTTTCAAAAAATCATAATACCAATCGTCTCCGGGTCTATTGTTTTTAAAAGAAGTTTGTAATTCTTTGCTCTCGACATAAGTTTTGACTAGGTCCTGCAGCTCATTTTTATCGCAGGGATAACCGTATTGTGCTCGAGCAAGGATACATTTCTCTATAGTATTCTCAACTTCTGCTGATAGGGCAGGTTTTCGACCTCTCGCTACGGAATCAATGGGGGTTCTTCTTTTTCCAGAAAGTCTTTGACAGATAACAGATATGGGAACACCATAGAACTCTTGAGCTGCTCTATAGGTTTTATTTTTGTTTGCAACATCCTCGACAGCTCTTCTAATATCTTCAGATGTATATGAAGGCCCAGCAGATTTTTTTACATAGTTCCTAGGCATCTGAAAACGAAATTAGGTACTTTAAACATTGTTGTAAGTTCTTTGTGTAACTTTAGCATAAAAATAAACATGTTTACATTTTCCCTAAAAATATATGTTTAAAAAGCCATAATAATCCAAATGCAAAACTACTTACCTTTTAGGAAGCAAATTAAAGCACAATATCTCTAGACATTTCACTTTGTAAACACAACAAAATGCACGTGCTTCTTCTTGTTTGTAACTGAAATTTCAATCGCATGCGGAATTGCTTGGCGGCAATGCCTTCCGCTGAAATTTGGCATCATAGTAGAAGAGGAATATAGCGTCGGGCGCGAAGTTTAAAAATGAATATAAAAGCCTTTACTTTTACCCCAATTTACATTTACCCCAGTTGACCCTATGTAAAATGTATCAATATGATAAGATTTCAAGATATTTTACTTTATTTTTA
The DNA here is from genome assembly GCA_963669975.1 of Acanthoscelides obtectus. Taxonomy (NCBI): domain Eukaryota; kingdom Metazoa; phylum Arthropoda; class Insecta; order Coleoptera; family Chrysomelidae; genus Acanthoscelides; species Acanthoscelides obtectus. Next base: position 105,682,648 of record CAVLJG010000004.1, on the reverse strand, counting down.
CGCGTTTTATAACCAATATGGGTCGATCAAAAAGAAATATTTGAGCCGTACTCGAAATCGGATGAAACCTGATACAACAGATTGACATGACCCCATTCCTGAGCATTTTATTGAAAATAACAGCCGCTCACTATTGCCGTACAAAATTCTGCCTAATGAATTATTTAAGGTCACAAATAAAATTACAGGATGCTTATTCTTCAACAAACATGGAGTATATAATAAATTTACTTGACTGCCGTGCGCAATATTCTGTTCCTCAAGCCAGCCCTGTAACCGTTGACAGGGAGATGTCGCGCCATCTACTGGGCGGTAGGTCGACTACTCGACCACGCCGCGCCGCGCCTACTGTCCAGCAGAGAGCACGAGAGCTCCCTGTTAACAGGGCTGGCTTAAGGAACAGAGTTTTTCGCACAGTAATCAAGTGTATTGAATATTGACTCGATGTTTGAAAAAATAAGCATTCTGTAATTTAATAAGCAGAATTTTGTTCAACAGTGATATACTGTTATTTTCAATAAATCGACATTTCAATTGCCGTCATATCAGATTTCTGTCCATTTTCATTGGTGCGTCATATGACAGCCGATAATTTAGTGTTCGAGAGGAAATGGAAAAACAAGTTTTTGTAGATAAACTAAGTTATTTGAGATGTATATTGTCACGTACAGATAGGTGGGCTAGTAAAAACTGAAAGTACCACAACATGAATCGTAAGGGTGGCAGAAACAACAATATGTCACGACGTGGGGTGTAAGTTTGCTGTGGGTTGAGCAAAGTCGCTGAGGCTTAAATGATAACACAAAAAAATAAAATGTTTAAGTGTATTAGCAAATAAACAATAAAAAATAAAATAGGTATACTTTTTTTTGATCCAGGAAAGTCTAGTCCCATGAGTAGAGTGATTCCAGGGCATGAATCATTACACTTGTCGGTCCATCTAGTTTTTATAAACCGATAGCACCTCCACCGGCGGCGAATAATACACGTTTGCAAATTATGCATTATTTGCCGGCGATGTGTACACTTCTCGATTGTGGTTTAGGGTATCTATCGACCTATATGGCGCCTAGGCGGTGCGTGATCACTCGTGGCCATATGGGTATCAGGACACATCTTACTCAAATTGTATAAATTTTCTCTAATTTGAAAGACATTTTACAAGAAATTGTCTACTACTATTAGCTCCATCACTTTTATTTTTTTTTATTGTTTGAATTTGCAGATCGCCACGAGTTGGCAACTCCGTAACTCCGCCACTGAAATTGCATCTCAATCCCACCGGAACGAAGTCGCACATTTAATTAACCGGAGTCGGGCAAGGATCGACGCTCAGCGTCGGGCGTCGTCTGCGTCATCGACGTCTCGTAATCGCAATGTTAATGGAGACGAATATTTAATTGCATCGTTGCTTCTCCTGCGATTCCCTGTCTGCTATCCAGACGGTGGAATCCAGACATTCCTTCAGGAGCTGTTCAGGATGAATCCGGACCGCGAGGCGTATTGATTTTCGAGGATCTCTTTGCGGCTGTCGGCAATTTGCATCGACGGATGACTCGCTGACATTTCGTTTTAGACCAGGAAAGTTACTCCGTTTCTTAATAAGTCATGCCAGGCCATCCATTTGTTTATTCGTATAAACAGATTTTTCTCGAAGGGAACTTACTTCTGTGAAGACGCTGCAGGTAATTTTCTTACTGTCACTGGTGAGCGCTACCGTGATATGGTGCAAAACTTTCTGGCTCCTCAAATCGAACAATTTAACCTACAAAACATGTGGTTCCAGCAGGACGGAGCAACTTACCACACAGCCAGGGAAATAATGAATCTTTTACGAACAATATTTCCGGGACGTTTAATTTCTTGATTTAGTGATATCAACTGGCCACCAAGGTCACCGGATGTAATGGTAAGATGTGAAGGAAAACTCTCGCAACCTATCAAGTATGAAACTGGCATTAGACAAGGAGATTCGCTGAGCCCACTAATATTTAATCTGATAATGGATGAAATCATAAAGAAAATTAAAAAAAGAAGAGATATAGAATGGGAGAAAAGGAAATGCAGCTAATATGTTACGCCGACGACGCCATAATAATAGCCGAAAATGAAGATGACCTACAAAGATTAATTAACGAATTCGAAGATACGGCGCTCATATACAACATGGTGATTTCAACAGAGAAAACTAAATCGATAGTGATATCAGTGGAACCAAGACGATATAAACTGGTCGTAAATAACAAAATAATAGAACAAGTGATGGAAACGGAATACTTGGGAATCAAACTGTCAAGCTATGGAAAAGTGGAAGAAGAAGTACAAAAACAAGTGAACATCGCGAACAGAGCAACAGGATGTCTCAACAATACAATCTGGAGAAACAAATAACTCACAACGGAAACGAAAACTAGTATATATAAATCAACAATGAGACCGATAATGACGTACACAGCGGAAACAAGAGCAGTTACGGCGAACACACAAAGATTATTGGAAACAGCCGACGAAAAATAACAAACCAAATTCTAAGAGACAGAGTAAGAAGTGAGGAAGTACGAGCTAGATGTGGTATAGAGGAAATAAATCTGTGGACCAGAAGAAAAATAGAACGGAATCAACACATAGAAAGAATGACAGAAAATAGAACAGTACGAATAGCAAGAGACAAATCGCCAAATGGAAGAAGATCAATGGGACGACCGAGGAAAAGATCGTCAGACAACATCAATTGAGGCTAAAAACTGAATAAAACAGGCATGAGCCTATTAATAAAGTAGGAAGAAGAATACTTTTTATGGTTATTTTTGCAAAATAGGGTTTATCCCAACAAACCAAATACTGTAGAGCAGCTGAAGAACAATATTACGGAAGCGATTGAAAATATTCCTAGAAATGTTTCTAACAGCTTGCAATGCTGCAATATCTCATAGCTACTTAGCAATATGTCGTCTCCTGGGATACGTCTGCAGATGGTAAATTTAACAATGACAGTTTTAGTTCCGTTCATCAACAATCTCTTGATCCATCGCGGCCAGTGCTTTTGAGTGAATCTCATGATAGTTTAGACCATAACATCCTACTCTATAAGTTATCTAGATTTGGTCTTTCAGATGCATTGTTGCTATTTTTCAGAGCTTATTTATTTCATAGGAGACAGTATGTTGTGTGCAATCGACGTAAGTCAAGCGAATACCCTCTAACGTCCGGTGTTCCTCAAGGATCTAATTTAGGACCTCTGTTATTTATTATGTTCTTAAATGATATTTCTCAAGTTATCGATGTCGATTTTCTTATATCTGCTGATGTAGAGTCTCTAATATTGACGATTGTCATCGCTTGCAATGCAACATTGTAAGGGTTGACAACTGGTGTCGTGAAAACAGACTGGTTTTGAATGCTGCTAAGTGTCTCGTTTTGTCGTTTACTTTAAAAACAGGGGTAATGATGTATGAATATAATATTGGTGACAGGAATCTTGACCACAATTACATGTTGGTGAGTGGATTAATGATGATGAATTGGTGTTAACTGATACAGAACTAATAAAAACTGTTTGTAACAATGGCGATGAGACAGTTTTAAGTGACGCTAGTGACAATGAGACAGAAATCTCTGCCAAAATATTACATTTTGAGGGGTTAAAAGCTCTACAAAAGGCGCTGACTTACGTCGAAAATGCAACAGCAGCTGATCTGAACGTTGGAGAGATATCGCTGCCAAAAGTAGGAACAATGCAATACGTGTACAGTTAAAAATTACTTCGTTTGTTTCTAAATACTCGCAAATATGTCGCTAAGATTCACCCGTTCACGTTTGAATTCTCCATACCGACGGGAAATTGTCGACTGATGTGGCGCTTCGTTGCCGAAATCAGACAGTAACTCAGCAAGGCATTCTTGTTGCGATAATTTTCTCTGAAAGTTGCAATAAATTATGTCGCGAAAATGTTCTCGGTTGAGTTCCATTTTTCTAATGACTTGGTGACACTCAAAAATGCACTGTAGTGAGAACACTGGACGTATTGTTGTGAAACTTTGAATTTAAGTTTACTAAAGGGTGAGGTTAAGATTCAGTACTAACGTTCGATCCGCGCGGCCTACTATGTTTCTATATGCAAAACTTAAAATACATCCCTCATATTGTACCTATAATGACAATTATATTGATATAATAATAATAATAATAACGTCTTTATTGGATAACCCGGAGGGACATAAACAGCGAAGTTTAGCCAAGGCTACTCTTACACTTAACTGTTTATGTCGGTTACATATGATGTTCAAAACATGGAAAAAAAATATAAGAACAATGAAAAAAAAGAACACATATATACCTAAGTATAAAATACAAATAGACACAATCTATATCTGTAGCAGAAATGATTATTTAATCAATAGCGAGCACCATGTTTTTAGTATGTTTACGAAAACTTTCCAAAGACATCAATTTGATACTGTTGTCCAACTGATTATAAAATAGTGCTGCATTATATGTAAATCCTCGTTGGAATAATGCAGAAGTGTGTGGGGTGGTTCTGATAGTATAACGATTCCTAACAGCCCTGTCATGCACTTCGTAATTAAATCTTAACTTAGCTCTTAGATATTCAGGCTTCGAGAAGTGGAAATACCATGAGAAACTGCTACAGTTTTTGACGCAGCTGTTTCAGAATTTGTTTCTAGTTTCGATTTTAATAACGTGTTTGAATATTCAAGCTCGTTTAATAATTTTTCTAGCAGCTGTTTTTCTCGCCTCAGGCATGCTATTTCCTTGATGTAGATAGGTAATTCGGCATTCTGCTCACTGGGATTCTTGAAGGATTTTTTGCACTTGTCACATAACCAAAACACATTTCCACTTTTTTGTAGGAATTTTTGTATGTCATCTTTTATTGATGCACATTGACTATGGTAACGTTGTTCACAATTTTTGCAACATACATATTTTCCATTAACAATAAAATTATCGGAGCAGCGCTCGCACACGTACACGTCGCTCGACATCTCGTTAGGATATGGACTGACTATCGGATAGACATCTCACCACGCACAGGCTTTGCCTTCTGTGGGTCTTTCATATTTATTTGCATGTTTTTTATTTCACCTGTAACATTCGTAATTGAGTTAAAAGCAAATAAATATCATTATTATTATATGCTATTCAGCCTCCCACTGGCATCCCCGCCACTGTCCGTCCTCGTGCAACCAGCGCAGCGCCCGCTTTAATTACGTTTCGTTGTGCGGTCCTCGAGTCGAGAGCTGCCTCCGCTCCCCCTCTTCTCTCAGTCTCCCTCGCTATTCACCCTCTCCACTCGCTTGCCTCAACCCTCCTTTACTCCAGCTACAACCCCTTAACAACCGATCCGTCGCCTCCTTCGACCGGAAAACATCCGGTGCATTAACGGCTTTCCGACGGCGCGGCAAAGGCGGCAAGCGCGGTAAGACAGATGTGGGAGAGAGTGGGGCAATCGTTTAAGGAGGTCAGGTTCCGGTTTCGAGGGGACAGGGGTGAGTGGGATGCTGCGATGGAATGTTCATCTTTCTAGAGATATTGATGCAAATTAGTATTATTATATTCATACATCGTTTAGTTGGCAAAGGTTAGGTTATAAAGGGTGTCTTGAAAGTTGAGACATATTCTCATTTATCATACAGTATAGAGTATAGTGATTTGATGCAGGTCAAGAGACGATGAAGGGGTATTCTTATCGCAGAAAAGAATTTTGAGGCTAGTATTTAATAAAAGGCAACAAGACAGCTGCAAGGAGATTTTTATTCATAACAAAATTTTAACTGTAACGTGCATATATATTTCAAAGTGTGTGTATTTTGTCAAACTTTATCCTAGTAACATCAGTAGCTTAAACAGATGTAGCAAATATGTCACAATACAACTTGTTGTTGGTACAAAATCATAATACATCTGTATTCGAAAAGTCACCATTTTACAACTGTGCTGTACTTTACAATAAGTTGCCTCATGATGTACGATCTCTGTCTGATTATAAAATCTTGAAAAAACAGAGTTAAGCTAATGCTGAGTGAGCAGTGTTTTTGTAATTTTCGCGAATACATGTCCGTTCTGTGGTGATTTATACTAACTTATCTTAATTTTTTACTTGAAATAGCAAAGATAATTTGCGGTAAAGCAGCTGCAACAAGTTTGTTAGCTTCTACCTAAAGAACAACGCAATTTACTTATGGAAATCGGACTTCCGTTAAATTGGTTGAATTTCAGATATGTTGCATATCTCATCGTCCTGAACAAATGTCACAATAGCCACAACCTTCTAAACCCTACGGGTTGTGAGATAAAAATGGTTGAAGTTGAATTATCACAAAAAAGTACATGGCACATTCACCATTTTTGATGTCAAGTACACCGCCGGCCAGAGAATGATCGGGAACTCGGACAGGATACCAAAAAGGAGGTATAGAAGCAACTTTACACCAATTTTTATGACAAACGTCTAAAATAAACTGTAATCTGACATTGGACTCTATAGGCAAGGGCAGCCTTAGATGTAGAACCAAACGCAAGTCTTTTTGCTACAAATTTGTTACTAGCAAAAAGTTTTATTGGCGCTAAACAATGGGAAGGCTGACGGTAAAAGCTCACGTTGAACAATTCAATGTGTCAAAATGGTAACTTCTCGAATTTCGTGTTCATAGTTACTCGAAATATATCGATGTCACGGATTTGAAACTTTGAATCTTTAATAAGTTGAAATATATATACTAAGTGACATATAAATCCGAACACACAGTTTAAATGGTTTTATTTTAATAAAAGTTGGTGAATGTATTTATCTTACTGTAAATAACAAGTGAAAAAATTTTCAGCCTTATCAGTTGGACATTCCGGTTTTTATACTGCTTTTTTTTAATTCACTAACGCTCTAAAAATGAATATTTCAGCCGTAGTAAAGAATCAACGTTGGCGGATTTTGGTTCTTGACATCCTTTACGATCGGTTACGATGCCTAGACTACGGAGACCTGTACGATTTCGTCAACTTAGTGAGTCTGATAGGGGCCGTATAGTGGGACTTCGGGAAGCTGAACTTTCTTTTCGGGCAATTGCAGTTAGAGTGCAAAGAAGTGTAGACACTGTGGTTAGGTGTTGTCAGGCATGGCTTCGAGAAGGCCGTACGCAAAGAGCAAGGGGCACTGGACGCCGCCGTAGAACAACAGACCGTGAATATCGCCGCCTAAGATTATTAGCGTTTCTCCACTACCAGGTCCATTGCAAATGAATGGTTTGCAGAACACGGAAGACCTATTGGCATGCGAAGTGTTTACCGACGAATGAGAAGTTTTGGCTTGTTTTCATACCGGCCACACTGGGTCCTCCCTTTAACTCGAGAACACCGACGTAATCGCCTTGAGTGGTGCAGACAACGGTCACTCTGGGATCAGGAATGAAACAGTATTGTATTTAGTGACGAGTCTCGATTTTGTTTAGGCATGCACGATGGTCGTGCCAGGGTTAGAAGGCGACGTAGTGAAAGGAGGAATCCACAGTTTTTTGTTGAAAGACATGTTCATCACACTGTTGGAGTTATGGTTTGGGGTGCTATAGCTTATGGTTCCAGGTCACCTTTAATCTTCATCAGAGGTAACATGAACGCGCAGCGTTATATCCACGAAGTTCTAGAACCCCATCTTTTACCCTATCTTGACACCCTGGCAGATCCAACTTTCCAACAAGATAATGCCCGACCACATGTTGCAAGAGTCACAATAGACTTCTTTCAACATAATGATGTCACATTGTTACCATGGCCACCAAGATCTCTCGACTTATCCCCAATTGAGCACGTGTGGGATATGATGGGTAGGAGATTGCTCAATTTACAACGTCCTCCTCAGACTCTAGAAGCACTTCGAGAGGAGTTGGTGGTTGCCTGGAATGAGATACCACAGGAGGACATTGACCACCTGATCAGAAGCATGCCTAGGCGCGTTGGAGGATGCGTAGCACATCAGGGTGCATCCACACATTATTAAAGGTCAAAGGGCTTTAAAGCAGTGCAATCATTTTGAAATTTTTATCATTTACTTATTATGCTTCATTAAGTACTTATACAAAATTTTATTAAAATAAAACCATTTAAACTGGGTGTTCGGATTTATATGTCACTTAGTATATCTATGACGTCATTTTCGTAATGATATTAACCCTTTAAAAAAGAAATGTATTCCGCTAAATTTTCTAAAGATCGTTTTGTATAAGGTTTGGTTCAACTTTAGGGGAAAACCTTGAATGAAAAATTGTTTTGTATCGAGAAATGCCTGGTTTACATTCACACAATTTATTGTACGCATCAGAATCTTAAAGAGCAAACATTAGAATTTTCAATATCAGAAATCCAAACAATCGGATCTTGGATCTTGAATCACCCTGTCGCGTAACCCAACTTTTATGAACATCAACATACAATCCTTCCCGTTAAAAATGTATTGCTACAAAATATAAATGAAACGACAAATAGTAGAAATAATAGCAAATATGTGAGGTTAAGTTCCAGGGTGCCGTGAAAATCCGCATTGACCTGGCCTAGAAATTGTATGGAAATTATCTATATTCCAAACAATATCTTCCGCCAGTCATTATGGCTGTTAATGCAGGATCTATGGCGTCTTCCAGTAATTCCAAATACATTTCACCGGTTAAATTTCCAGGTAAGAAAAAAGGACCAACTAAATGATCGCCAAAAATACCAGCCCAAACATTTAATTTTTGTGGCTGCTGTGTATGAACCTCATGGTAAATTCTGGGATTAGAATCGGACCAATATCGGCAGTTATGACGATTTACTACGCCATTTAAGAAAAAGGAACATTCGTCGGAAAAGCAAGTGTTGAATAGAAAATCTTTATCGTTTATAATTCGTTCACTCATATCTTCACAAAATTGTAATCGCCGATCAAAATCGTCTTCATTATGTTCTTGTACCAGGTGAATTTTATGTGGATGAAAACTATGGGCCTTTAGAATCCGTTGGACAGTACGTCGACTAACACTACACACAGTCTCCAATTTGCGGGTACTTAACGTAGGATCTACATAAACTTGCCCTAAAAACCCCACTTCTATTGCTTCGTTCCTTATGGGATTTTCAATGTTGCGTTTTTTATTGGCGACTGACACAGTTTCCCGAAATTTAGCTACAAGTTCTAGAACATATTTTCGATTCACGTTACTGTACCCATGTCGCTCATTAAATATTTCTGCTGTTCTGTTAACGCACTGATTATTTCCAAAAAATATTTCGATTTCAACTCTTATATACCATGCTTAATTTATCTAATAAAGCGTTACAAGTTATTTTAGCAACAAAGCTTGGTCAAATCAATCGCAAACTATGTACTAAATTCCTATTTATAATATGTACGAGATATTTCCTGATCTTTCTTCAAGAAATAACTTTTTTGCCACAAAAAAACGCTCCAATAGCTATTTTAAACAACAAAATGATAAACAAACCATGGGCGTAATGAAGAAAAGCATTTACTTATTAGGTAAATTCTTTTAGTCAAATTTATTCTGAAAGTAGTACAATCTAATCTGATGTACCTATTAAAGTCTACTTTAAGCTTTAAATCAATAAATCTTCAAAACTACTGAACTGAAGCTCATTATAAAGGGAATTTAAAATAAGGTATCACTCGACCCCCCTTTCCATTTAAGATTTTAGGGTTGGTGTCACCCCCGCCCAGGGGGCTGCACGTGTTAACATGATTTTTTGCCAAACTTGTGTCCCCCTTGAAAACAAAATCGACGGGTCTGAGCGTTTTTCCAAAAAAAAAAATGACCTGCCAGTAAATGCGTCTGTTTCGTTTTCGATGCGCCACCCTGTATAATCTCCCATACTTGTGTGGCCAATAAAACCACATGTACTGACGGAATCTTCTTTTTTGTAAAAGGTGATCTTCAGTACAATAAGAGGTCTTCCAGGTAAATTTTTTTCACAGTAGTTAGTCAAACTTCAGTAGAGGTTCTCGCAATGAAACGAAATGTAATAATTTAGTTTTTTTTTGGCACACCGTGTTAGTTTTCAATGAAATGAATACTCTGCTGTTTCAAGCAACTATTAATGGTAGCCCAGGAAAAAAAGCATGAGCTAGATGTTCTTTATAGCCATAACAGGCAAGAAGGAGCAAAAAGTAAAGATTTTTTAAAAAGCCTAAAATTGGCATTATCTCGAAAACTAGAAAACTTTTACTGTTGATTTTATCTGATTGATCTGAAGCCAATCTACCTCCCGTGTCACTTTAGCGTGTTATGTCTGTGACACCCTGTATACTGGAGCAATTCACCCATATGCTGATACTGATCGAACGTTACCAAGTTACGTACTTAATCTTACATTAATTTCAATAAAATGCCGTTAATTTACTAATAAAAAACACATATTTCCCAAAACGTCGGTTAAACGGCGCAACCCCCTTCCCGAACCCTTTCCAACCCCTATCCGGTCCCTAACTGAACAAAAGAGCCTGTTACGAGCAGCAAAAAATTCTCCGCCGCGTTGGAGTAGCAAACTCCGCGCTGGTGGAGTTTTCTTAATTTGATTAAGCCTGAATTATGGACGGACTCCGAAGAGCGGAGGAAGAGCTTTTCTGAAATTTAATTTGGGTAAGTCGGTGTTGTCGCTCGCGTGCTCCCGAGCACAGTTGTCAGCCTGAACCGCCATTTTACTCCTCTTGGATAATGTTGATATAGCAGTGGTGTGGTTAAGACAATTGAAGATCCGTTATGTTCCGAATAAAGGGAGCACGACTCAATTTATCGTCCAACCCCAGTCAAGAGAAACAACGTCGGAGCCGAGATCGATCCCTGGGGAATACCCGCGTTGACATTATGGGATGAAGAGAACAGCATGCCACAGCTGATCGAACGCTTTCGTGATACTGAGAGATTTTCTGGCATGTTGAAATTAGTCCAGAGATCAAAGGTAAAAGAATCTGATGATGCAATATTGACCTAGTAGCCAAGCATATGTGGAACCAATTCACAGTGAACAAACTGTGATACAGCAGTAACAAATATGCTCGGAAGAAATACCAAAGATGCTGGAACAAGGAATGTTATTAAAATAAATGGGGCATGGACTGCTGGAACGAATGCTTTGAAATTACGAATGGGCACAAAACTATGTAATTGAATTTAAAAAACGTCATCTGCATTGAAGGCCACTTTTAGGCCCAATCGTCTTGAACTTATCTCTTGTCCATTTTTAAATTTAAATATTGCTCAATAAATAAAGCCACCCTCCACTTTCCATCTCTCCCCTTTTTCCATTACAGCATGGACTAATTTGGTAATTCCCTTCGGGAATAAATTTGAGGGAGGGAGAAAATGCGAATTCCTTGTTTATTGTGCTTAAAGCTCACTTATTTACATAAATACATTATATATTAGTTTGAACAGATATACGGCACAACACATTTTTCGACTATTTTCTTTAGGTCGATTGCCAGTATGATGATGCAACTTTGTGCTTAATTACGTGCTGATATTCCAGGGTATTTCCTCATATAATTTTATGAAGAAAGCTTATACGAATATTTGTCCCCAACAGCTTAATTTTTTTGTGAAGGGTCATGCATTTTTTGGAGAAGAATCGTTTTTACTGTTTTTGAAAGTACATACTTGTTTTTCTAAAAAAGATCACAAGACGTTGTAATGTGCCAAAACTATAAATTATATCTAGAATTGCTTAATCTATCAAATAAAAAAAAAATATGTAAATTCAGTACAACAAAGTTTTCGTCCATGCCTTTTTAGGGGTGGAGACCCCACTGCTTGGATTCTGTTTTGGCCTAAGAATGGTAGAGACCTTCACATGATGATAATTTGTTGCGGGTATTCCACTTCCGGGATCGTCTTCTATGGAACGCCCCAATCAAAGCTGATTAGACCAAAATTTTATTGTGTAATATGATAGTATATCATCCTTATAGACGGCATCCATTCTCCCAAGAATTGTTTTCGGCTGCTGATCCTCTTTTGTCAGAAATTTCATGACATCGGGATACTTTAATTTCCTCGTAGAAGTTTTGTCATCGCGAAAAATTTAGAAAATGAGATATTTTTTTTTGATGTTTTATGATTCATACATCACGATATATCACATCTCTCATTTCAACCGGTCTGTCTGTCTTTCCCCTAATCCTTGAGCTAGGCAAAGAAGTAAAAAGATCAAAACTTTGTTTTTTGACGTTTTAGAGATCCTGATCGTTTTAGACAAAGAATGTGGGGAATAATGGGGTTGAGGGAGGGTATATCTCAATTTTAGTGGTATACTGATACGCCTCTATACGTGGAAATTCTACGCACCCTCTGAACATATTTCGCTCATCATAGATTCCCCGTACATTTATCCTTAAAGCTTAGAATTGTGGAGAAATATTTCCGACCCTTTCAAGTCAATCGTACGTTTCGCGATACTGCCGATGCATGTGTGCAGCAGTCAGCCTCCACTGCTCGACTGGATATGAACCGATCATCATCGACACACAGTTTCGACCATATCCGCCCCCAGGATTCTTTCTCAGGGACAGGGACAAGAGATAACTTCTGTGTGGAAGCGTAACTGCATCTAAAATTTTTTGCTGAGCGAATGAGAACATATATTCTCAGGTAACCAAATCCTAAGAGCTCTACAAAAAAAACGTGGTAATTATGCAAATTTGAATTGTATGAATCTGTTTGATTAACTTATCCGTTTAATCCATTTGCCTACAATGTAGGAAACATTTCTAGTACTACTCAGAAATGACTAAAAAAAGTGTGGCGAAATATCAATAATAAACCTGAAAACATTGAAGTTCTGAAACAAAGAAAATTATTACATAATGGAGCAAGATGCACTGTTGTGGCACTTGCTGTTACAAGCATATCCGGTAGCAAAACATTTACACTTATTATTTGTGCAACTCTTCTTGCATTGACATAGCACCTACGCTTGGGTTGAACCGGTAATTTAAAATTTCCCTGCAGCACTTCGTAATGTTATTCTGTCTTGACATTTTCTAACTTAATAAATTGTTTGCATATTTCAAATTCGTTGCGGGAATACAGCTGTGTACAGACACCATGAATAGTTCCAATTCGGTAAAATCCATCTTCTACGCTCATTATTACACCCAATATATTTCTGTGGTCTTTTCCTTTTCCAATAAATTAACCAGAGGATTGGTTAGTTTGCATACTAACCAAGATTTGGTTATTATATATTACTAGGAATGCTGAGCTCACACTTTATCTACTACTGTGGATTGTTTATGTACTAGCCAAAAATTCTGGTTAATTTATGTAATATTGTTAAGATTTGTACTTTAGCGATAAATCTATCTATAGACTAACTGGATGGTATACAAACCAACCAATGTTCGTAGCTATTTTAGTGAGAAGTTGATTTTCCCACAAAGTAACCAGAGATATGTATAGTTTGTATACTATTCAGCTAGTCTATAAACTAGCTAAGCAAGTACTTTAAGCGTAACATATACAGGGTGGCGCATCGAAAACGAAACAGACGCATTTACTGGCAGCTCGGTTTTTTTGGGAGGAACCTGAGCCTTATGTGATCAGTCATAATTCGCACTAGTTCTTCAATTATCAAATTTTATTCATAAACGATGACTTACTGCTTTAACCTTTTTCACAGGTAAATTTTGTCCACTAAAACTAGACTTTTTTGAGAGAACTGAAAACGCTACCATACACTTCGTAGGCGAACTACCTACTGTGTTAAAGCTTAAAGTAGACTTTAATAGGTACATCAAATTAGTTTGTACTACATTCAGAAGAAATTTGACTAAAAGAATTTACTTAATAAGTAAATGCTTTTCTTCACTGCGCCCATGGTTTGTTTATCATTTTATTGTTGAAAATAGCTTTGGAGAGCTTTTTTGTGGCAAAAAAGTTACTTCTTGAAGAAAGATAAGGAAATATCTCGTACTTATTTTAAATAGAAATGTAGTACATAGTTTGCGATTGATTTGATCAAACATTGTTGCTAAAATAACCATACATCCTGCATTAACAGACATAATTGAAAATCAAAATGATCGGCGGTACATTGCGAATAGGTTGATGTTCCAACAGGATGGTGCCCCACCACGTTACGCATTACGTGTTCGACAATATTTAGATCAGACCTTTCCAGATCGATGGATTGGTAGAAGAGGTGCCATTGAATGGCCCCCAAGATCGCCAGATTTATCACCTTTGGATTTCTTTATGTAGGGTCATTTAAAAAGCAAAATCTATGCTACTCAGCCAACATCATTAGAAGACCTGCGACAAATAATTGTGAACGAGTGCCTTCAAATTACTCCTCAAATATTGCAAAATGTGCGGCAATGTTTTGAGCAAATTATTTATTATTCCATGGAGAGTCGTGGTGGCCATTTTCAACATTTACTTGCCTAACGGATCACTTCATTCTTCATTTTTAAATTACTTTGCTGCTAAATGTATTGATCTCCACTAATGATGATGTATTAGTTTTATTTAAGCTTTAAATCAATAAATCTGCAAAACTACTGAACTGAAGTACATTAATTTTATATCATTCTAAAGGGAATTGAAAGACCTTTAAAATAAGGTATCACTCGACCCCCCTTTACATTTAAGATTTTGAGGGTGGTGTCACCCCCGCTTAGGGGGCTGCACGTGCTAACGTGATTTTTTGCCAAACTTGTGTCCCCCTCGAAAACAAAATCGACGGGTCTGAGCATTTTTCAAAAAAAGAAACTGAGCTGCCAGTAAATGCGTCTGTTTCGTTTTCGATGCGCCACCGTGTACGATATACAGGGTGACTTCGAAGTTGAGTCATTTATTTTAACAGTGAGTAGATCTGATCAAAAGAATTGTTTTTTCCTTTACCATTTTTATGGTAAAATTAAAGTAACAGAGTTATAGCCCTTTGGAAGTTTGAGTACCGCCCTCTCTCAATAATAATATTATGTGCTCGTGTTTGGCGACAACGGATATAATCCGCCTTATCGGTTCATCGCATCGGAAACAAAAAAGCGAAAGAATTTGGAACGGGTTCGTGAATCATTTGACTTAAGACCTCACATATGGACGGCATGCCGGTGCTCCAAGACCTCGCGATCAAATACAGGTCCGCACTGAAATACTTGTCATGAGGATACTTTATAAAACAAGGTAAAATTTTTTTTTATTTTTTTTTATTTTTACACACATATTTTGGTTTATCTTCCTTCTACAATCATTATCTGAAAATTAATGACTCAACTTCAAAGTCACCCTGTATAAAATTTATCTCGTGATGTCCATTTGCAAAAATGGTGAATGTACCGATTGTAGTCGATATATTGAAAGAAATGTTCATTAAAATACCTTGTCGGAAAGGTATTGGGAGGTATCGTGTTGATCTTTATCGTTATCCTTACAAAGTCAATTTAAATGTCAAGTTGATTTGTATGTAGACGCATCAGTTGTCCGAAAATTCAGGAAAATTCATAATTTTCTGTATGTTTTATACTGTACCTTTTGACCGTATAACAAAGTGTTGAAAACACATAACATCTTAATATTCTGTCGCTGAAGTTGCAAATTACACCATTGTTCACCATTTCCCAATGACAAACTATAGAATACTGTCTCTTAATATGTTTTCACTTCCTGTATCAGTTGAAAATTAACTTCTCGTTCCTCCAATTGTCGCAGCACATCCTCTAATGGTGTGGGTGATGCCAGAGTGTGCATGTACCATGTATATCGGATCCCGTCTCAGCATACGTCCCAAGTGAAACCGCAAGTGTAATCTCTGGAGCTTAAAGTTAGATGACTGCGTTGTAGTGCCAGAGATCGTTATTTGTCACTCTATATTAGCGGCGAACAAGTTGGAAACTTGCGCATCACATTAGCTCGGTGCGAACTGTATTATAGATGTCGCGAATGTGCAGTGAAAATTGACGTCGAGCAGGTTGACTCTGCAGTTTCCATGTAATCTATAAACGATTATGATCGGTTAAAATTAGCTACGAACATGTATAACAAAAACAATAAGTGGAGCAGGTCCGTCAAACAGGCCGATGCAGTTGGTCCATAGTCCCCACCCTTTTGACAAGGTTGCGGACTAGAAATTTCCTACCCTTCTGACAGTATCAACAATCTGGCAGCGTTGCTGTGACTAACCTCGCCACTCGCCAGCCACCTGTCGTTTAGACATAGATCAAACCTCGAAGCAGGTATATCTAGGTCCGTTGCGTTGCATGCGTGTATTGAAAATATTTGTCATATCATTCTAGGTTTCAAAGCCAAAGGTACAGGCAAATCTATGATGTATGAAATATGTGCGTAGAATAACTCCCAACTTTTAACTCCTACAAATTTATTTATGAAAATGATCAGTTTCTGAAACGTCAAAAAACTAAGTTTGGACTATTTTTAATTACTTCGTTTTTTGACTGTAGCTCCGTCGCTACTTGATCGATTTTCAAAGCATAGTCATAACCTGGTCTTAATAGTTTATCTCAATCGGACCGGTACTTTCCAATTGCGGTCAAGGTTTAGCGGACATACAATAAAATGGAACAGATACTTACTTTTTGGCCCAGGAAGGTCCAGTTCGCTCTGATTGATCCTAGGGCAGGAATAATCTCACGTGTCCAACCTTCGGCTTTGCATTATTTGCCGACGGTGCGCACATTTCTCAGCGGATGCGGTTTAGGATATCTATCGACCTATATGGCGCCTATGTGTCGTATGTAAAGCACAACAGAGATGACTCGTGGCAATATAATGAAAATAATAATATTTATGTACCCAAACTACAAATAAAATAATGTTGCGATATAGATTCAAGTTTTCATTTAATTTCAAATATTTGTTACTAATTGATGTCCATTCTCGATATAGAATAGATCCACTTTTTTAAGAAATGTTTTTATAATAATTTTCGAAACATAAATCTTTTATACTCCTTGGTAAAGTTTCATAAAAGTTTTATCCTAAATAAAGATACGACCGCTGCATCACAGATTTATGTGGTTTTGGAACTACGGTTCCACGCACTTCGTATCTTGTACAGTGATTATGACTAATTTTTTTACTCGTATACTGTCATATAACATCAAAAAGGTGTTTCCTGTTTAGTTGGCGTGGAAAGTAAGACATTTTTCAAGTCAAGTGAAGGATAGAAGCTTAGTCAACACTGCAATACTTCTTAGGATTACTTAATTATTTGCGAATTATATACATAAAAATCTTGAATCTCTCAAGAGGCATAGTAATAATCAGAATAACAAATTTGTACATCTTTGAAATACCAAGTTTTGAACTGTTTAATCCCTCCAAAAAAAATGGCATCAAGTAGGTTAACTATGCACTTTTCACGCAATGTTTTTACCAGTTCACAAAGGCAGAAGTTTGCCACTGTGAGGAAAAAATTAGCTGCGAAAACGTATAACAAAAAAAAATAGAAATGAATTAAGTCAGCCAAATAAACCAGATACCACCCATTTGACAACGCCACCGCAAGGAAGAGAAAGCGACAGATCGTAATGTACAAATATAATCATCTCACTTTCGAAATTTTTCCAGTTTCTTCATTAGCTGCGTGGGAAGTAAAGGTTATCAGAAACTCGAATATGCACAAGTTATAGGTATATTTTAAATTTTTTGTTTTCCTGATAATTTCACTACCAAGCTTGTGCAATACAGGGTGTCCGCAAAGTTGGGGTTTTCCTTTTCAGAAAGAACTACCCTTGAAATAACCAAAGGTAATGTGTAGTGAAACAAGGGCGACCAAGTAAAAAAAAATAAAGGAAAAAGTACTCACTCTCCAGTTGACGAGAAGGGCTAAGTACGTCTCTGCCCGAAATCATACCGCTCCAACAGAAAATGAAATCAGCTGATGCGCTACCGAGCAGACGCAGAAACCACATTGATTGTCTTACACTTAATGGCACATCTTCTAACAAGGAAGGCAAAATGTTGCGTAAAAAGTCTAGGTATTTCATCCCGTCCAATCGATTTGGGAGAATAAATGGTCCAATGAGCATACCGTTCACCATGCCAGCCCAAACATTCACCGAAAATGTTTGTTGAAAATGTGCCCGACGGACAGCGTGCGGATTTTCTACTGACCAAACATGAGTGTTATTCACCCCATTACGCGTGAACATAGATTCGTCTGTCACCAATATGCACTTCAAAAAGTCCGGATTATTGTCATGTTGATGCAACAACCACTCACAAAACCGCACTCTTGCTGGAAAATCGTCAGGTTGAAGGGCTTGTACACGTTGGACGTGAAACGGCTACAGCCCCTCTTCACGCAGCGTTTGCCACACTTTAGTTTTTGATACTTGCACTTCTCTAGCCACGTGTCTAGTGCTTGTTGAGGGATTCTCGTCTACGCGATTACCTCTACACGCGTGACCGTAACCGTCGGTTGAAGGTTGCATACTGACCTGACACACTGACTCCGATCCAGTTCTGTCGTCGGGTTGAGCCAGTGACCTTGTACCAGTCGGTGATGTCGCGGCTACAGGACGGTATTCAGATATTTTTGATGTCCCTTAAGACATTGGTGTATATGGTACTAAGAAAAATTGCTTATGTTTTCAAGATCTACACGTCGTGTAAAGGAAAACTCCAACTTTGCGGACACCCTGTATAGCTACTACTACGTATAGATAAATGAAACCGAGGCACTGGAACCGTAGTCAAACAATCTCTGACAGAAAAATCTTATGTCACAATTACACATTGGAGCCAACGGTGCCGCCAACATGGTATGATATGCTGTCATTCATCGCCAACCTTGGCCAACCATGGTCAATGCACAATGATTTAGTTTTTATACATTGGTGTTGGCATACATTGCCCATGCACGCATTTACACAAGTAATGCTAAAGCTAAGTGTCCACGAGGAGACTAAAATCTCAAGAAATTTTTGTCCCGTGAGAATTTTTCTCGGATGTGTTTTCACAGAACATGAGGAGTTTTTTGAAACGTTCGAGTTAAGCTACTTGGAATTTTTGCTCTCAGATGGGACAGAGTGTCTGCGAGCTCAGATATTTCTGCGGTACGTACGTGAGAGAACACGAGGAAAGCAGGGAAAATTACATCATAAAATTATTCATTGTCAATTAATGCCAACAAAAAAACATAGTCTGCTTGTTATTATTATATATTGCTGTTAAGTCGCATACTGTAAAAAAAGGCTTCACAAATGTTGGGGGAGTGATTGGATCAAGAAAAGAGTACATGATGATATTATGGAAATATTATTGGCACAATCAAAACGGGAAGATCAGGAATGTTATAGACTTCATCCGTAGTTGATTTTCTCAGATTTTTGTTTTTATAGCTTTCTGTCGTACAGTTCCACAAATCGTGATAAGATTCACATAACTCTATTAAATATATTATCATGGATTTGGTACAATTGAATCTAGAATTTTTCCTTTCCAAAACTTCTCTTTTCAGTTGGATCATTCATTCCGCGATATATCATGTTTACACATTGAAACATATCAGATTACAGTCTCATGAGGCATTATTTCACGAAATAATCTCACGTATCTCACACCTGTTTCCACAATGAGATTTTTATTTCAGAGAAAAGTATCACGAAAAAATCTCATTGTGAACCTGCAAATTTACACCAACCAGTCTATGCTTTAAAGGGAAGTGATTACGTATTACGTGAAGGGATGTTGAATCTTTTTCCTACGCAGCGCAGACTCGAGAACGTAGTTTTCACTGACGAGGCCCATTTTCATTTAGACTGTTATGTGAACAACCAAAATTGCCGATATTGGGCACCAAAGAACCCAAAAGAGAAACATTAACAACAGTATAGTCCAAAGGTGACTGTTTGGTGCGCCATATCCTCTAGCCGTATTATTGGAGCGTATTTCTTTGAAGATGAAAACAGTTATGCATTGACAGTCAATTCTGAGCGATACAAGGACATGATTGACACTTTTTTGCTCGTATTGTAAAAACAGAAGGTCAGCTTAACAGATACACATGGTTTCAACAGGATGGGGCCACTGCCCATACTTCCAGAGAATCGATAGACACGGTGAAAGCACTTTTTCCTCAAAAAGTTATATCGAAGTTTGGAGACATTCACAGTTGAGTTTTACTTGATATATTCGTTGCGAACCAAAAACATTTACTTGTATTGTGCAAGCATCTGTTCGGTGGCTAGTCATTTTGCAAAGCGCGATTTCATTCGAAGTTCAAAATACTCTAACTTGAATTGCGTCTCTTTTAACAAACGCACATTTTATTGCGTACGAATTTATTTATTTGAAGTCACCGTCGTCGATAAACTAACGCGTATTGTTAGTACGTCGGTAAATTGAGTTTTTCTACAAATGTATGAAAATATAGCTGGATGCAACAATGCGTACGTTGATGGAAAAAGCTGCCTATGACAAAGACTGAAATGACTTTCATGTTCGTGCAATAGAATAAAGTTTTATAGAACAAACCTCTCGTTGCTATGTAACTATATTATTTAATCACATTATTGTAGACAGAATATTTTTGTCACAATAATTTTGTTATAAAATACAGAAACGTATAAAAATCGTAACGCTGTACCGGTCTCAAAGTTCCGTTGTGAAGACATCTAGGACGTTGAGGCAATGTATTGGAAGCCAAAAATGGCGCAAACGTTTGCTATGTTAGGCTAGAGCTACTAAATATACAGGGTGAACAGGTTTGAGACTCGTATTGCAACTCTCTGGGATTCTGGGCTCCGTGGTCTGTAATAGATTTACCTATTCCGGGCTTTTGCGCACTTAGTAACACAAGTTGATTTTAGGATGATTAACTTTATTCTGTCTAAAAATGTATATATTGGTAGGTACTGCAAGGTGCCTCCTTCATTCCTCTGTCGGAAGCAGCATTTCCGGTGAATTATATTACTTGCCATACCTAACAAGTGTCTAATAACAATATATTATTCACTATGATCTTACCGTATTCAGTTTCTGGGAATAATCACACATGCAGGAATTCGGCGAAATTATTCTCTCAACAGAAGTCGTTGTTCCATTTTTCCAAACCAAAAAACCTACCCCTTCTAAAAACTCGTTTTCAACGCAACGCAAGGTCGTCCCACACACGACTCCGTTTAGGTCACACCCGGATCACCCATGGACATCTCATCACGCAGGAACCAGAACCCATGTGCGAAGTGTGTGAAACCCATCTCAGTGTCAAACACATATTAGTGCAGTGCCCTTTGTTAGAGCACTATAGAGTGGAATGTAACCTCACAACATCAACCATGTGTGATATTTTAGCACCAAATAGCAACATAAACAATCTATTACGTTTCCTACAGCAAACTAATGTATTATATAAAATATAGCATGTAAGCCGTACCGCTAATGGCCTTTAGGTCGAAGCGGGTAATTAAATAAAAAAAAAAAAAAAAAGGTCGTCCCATATTTTTTATTTTTTTATTAACTCCAAATAAGCTTGTTAAACACAAGGTTACCTATAGTTTTTGTGATGTAAATTGCTATTGCTAGTACCGACCTTTGTGCCCCTTTTTATTTTTATTCCCTGTATTCTCCTGTATGTAGTATGTAAGTATGTACGCTATGATAATAAATTCTAAGTGAAATATAAGCTCGACGTCACATTTTTCAATTTGCTCTAAGTAGCAGCTATCGTTAGATTTAATAAAATCGAAAAGTCCTTGGAGAGGAAAAATACCATTACATTGTCTGCTGCACTTTAGCTTTGAAATATACACCCTTAAAGAGTCGAGATGGTTCTGAATAATGTAGTGATGTTATCAGAATTCTAGCGCTACTATGTTAAGGACGTTGTACAGTGTACATCCTCTCTGTAGAATTTTGCAATTTGCACTTATTTATACGTGATTAGGTGAAGATTCTCTAGATGTTTCTGATACGGTTTTGGTATCTGAACCTTCTAAACATTCTTAGAAAAAGCGGGTTTGGAGGGTGAGTAGCCAAAGGAAAATGATGGATGGCTGAGGCTATTGGCTATTTACAATGCCTAATTCATTTACATTTTGCCTCAGTTTTGTGGAGAAATATTGATTTTTTCTTTTTTTTTGAAAAAATCCCCAGTTTTTAAGGTTGAGTTTCAATATTTTTTCTATTTACGGTCGCAACGGCCCAAAGTCGATTTTATTCTTAAGCCCACTGTTGCTTCATTCATATCCAACCAACATTTGATACAGTTGAAGAACAAGTAACAGTGGAGCAACAAACTTCTTAAATCAATGGAAAAAACTAACAAGATGGTTCGATCCCATGGCCTGCAAGATCGCCGAACTTGACCCCGCTTGACATTCTAAAGTTCAAGGTGCGGCAGCACAATTTCCTTTTCGCAAAACTTAACAAAACCCATAGTATGTCTTGTTTTAAATAGTTTTGTAGATTAAACCAGGTAGGTGAGGTCTCCATGAATAAACTGATTTATGGCGTTTGTCATGACTTGCCAACGAAGCAGGCATTATGTTGGCAATTTCTTCCCAGATGTTGGTCTTCAAATCTTCTAGGATCCTTGGATAGTTCTCACAAACACGGAATTGAAAAAACTGTACAGAAAAAAATCACAAAGAGCCAAATCGTGAGAGCGTGTCGGCCATTTAAAATCGCCCTTAATTGAGATGAGGCGCTTAGGATCAAATGTAGTTGAAACCAAATTCCCTCTAAATCTAACGCATCTAGCCGCGGAAAAGAACTACCTGCGACATGTTGACATGCTACTTTATGATATATAGTTATTAGTGCACATTCCTCGTTTGAGGTCATTATTAGTCGAGGATTTTTATACCCTGAGGCGCATAGCGAAGGATATAATGGCCGGTTTTAAACTAGGTATGCAATGTACTATTCATCACACCACCAACCGAGCCACTAACGCTCTTTGCCGTCAAAAACAAAAAAGAAAAATCCCATTACAGGATCCCACAGTGTTCCAGGCCGCCTCCCAATTATAATATGCAAATGCTCGGTGTCGTCTCTTTTATCTAGGCACATCTCTGCCAAGCGATCCTTAACCCTCAACGCCTCCGACCCCTCTAATTCGGTGTAATTGCGATTTAAATGTAGTCGCGCTTCGCTCCTCACAGTCACCTCTACGAAATTAGAGCGGCATCGAGGCGCCCTCTTGCGGTCGCCGTCGCATTCGCGAATTAAACAATTGCGTTGCGCGAGGGCGCGAACATCTCCCGGAGGTTTCTGTAACGGTGGGCCGGTTGTACCTACCTGAAATTCAACTTCGAACCTCGTTCAATGTAAAACTAGCGTTGACCATACAGGTTCACGGACATATACAGTAGCGGACAAAAGTTTGTAAACATCCTTAGTGATTTTTAAAAAGTGCGCTCATTTTTTTTTATTTATTAAGGACTATTTTTTCTCATATAGTTTTCTTACAGTCTCGAGAATACCGTCAGATCCAAATGCCTACCAAAAATCCCAAAATCCACCAAGCGTCTCTGCACTGTCCTGACAGAAAGATTCTCAGCACCTTCTTCTACGTTTTACGTAGCGATTCAAAACATAATCGGTTTGTGTTGATCCGTATTCTTGATATCTACTAATCATTTTCGAAATATTGTTCATTTTTAATCTTTGAGAAATGTCAAAATTCCTGACACCACTATCAAATAACTCAATTACTTTGTCTCTTAAATCTTTTGAAATTTCTTTTACTTTCTCACTGATGTTAATATTTACCGCACGCAATATCAAAATACCGCAGATAAACTGTTCCTTCACAATTTTAATTTAGTTATATGAAATAGTTCATAATAACGCTAATATACTAAGTGACATATAAATCCGAACACCCAGTTTAAATGGTTTTATTTTAATGAAAGTTGGTGAATGTATTTATCTTACTGTAAATAACAAGTGAAAAATTTTTCAGCCTTATCAGTTGGACATTCCGGTTTTTATACTGCTTTTTTTTAATTCACTAGCGCTCTAAAAATGAATATTTCAGCCGCAGTAAAGAATCAACGTTGGCGGATTTTGGTCCTTGACATCCTTTACAATCGGTTACGATGCCTAGAGTACGGAGACCTGTACGATTTCGTCAACTTAGTGAGTTTGATAGGGGCCGTATAGTGGGACTTCGGGAAGCTGGACTTTCTTTTCGGGCAATTGCAGTTAGAGTGCAAAGAAGTGTAGACACTGTGGTTAGGTGTTGTCAGGCATGGCTTCGAGAAGGCCGTACGCAAAGAGCAAGGGGCACTGGACGCCGCCGTAGAACAACAGACCGTGAAGATCGCCGCCTAAGATTAATGACCTTAAGGGACCGTTTCTCCACTACAAGGTCCATTGCAAATGAATGGTTTGCAGAACACGGAAGACCTATTGGCATGCGAAGTGTTTACCGACGAATGAGAAGTTTTGGCTTGTTTTCATACCGGCCACACTGGGTCCCCCCTTTAACTCGAGAACACCGACGTAATCGCCTTGAGTGGTGCAGACAACGGCCACTCTGGGATCAGGAATGGAACAGTATTGTCTTTAGTGACGAGTCTCGATTTTGTTTAGGCATGCACGATGGTCGTGCCAGGGTTAGAAGGCTACGTGATGAAAGGAGGAATCCACAGTTTTTTGTTGAAAGACAACATGTTCATCACACTGTTGGAGTTATGGTTTGGGGTGCTATAGCTTATGGTTCCAGGTCACCTTTAATCTTCATCAGAGGTAACATGAACGCGCAGCGTTATATCCACGAAGTTCTAGAACCCCATCTTTTACCCTATCTTGACACCCTGGCACATCCAACTTTCCAACAAGATAATGCCCGACCACATGTTGCAAGAGTCACAATAGACTTCTTTCAACATAATGATGTCACATTGTTACCATGGCCACCAAGATCTCCCGACTTATCCCCAATTGAGCACGTGTGGGATATGATGGGTAGGAGATTGCTCAATTTGCAACGTCCTCCTCAGACTCTAGAAGCACTTCGAGAGGTTGAGTGGTTGCCTGGAATGAGATACCACAGGAGGACATTGACCACCTAATCAGAAGCATGCCTAGGCGCGTTGGAGAATGCGTAGCACATCAGGGTGCATCCACACATTATTAAAGGTCAAAGGGCTTTAAAGCAGTGCAATCATTTTGAAATTTTTATCATTTACTTATTATGCTTCATTAAGTACTTATACAAAATTTTATTAAAATAAAACCATTTATACTGGGTGTTCGAATTTATATGTCACTTAGTATATTTGTTTCCAAACTTTTGTCCGCTACTGTATAGCAGCTTAATCTCCGGTCAAGTTGATCGAGGAAGGTACCTCCATTTGACGTCGGTTCAGGCTAGACTGTTATAGCTTCATGATAATCGGTGCAAAATTGACATGTGCTTAAAAGTTTTTAGGTTTATATGGTTTCGTTAATGTTAATCGAAAATGGAGGATATTGTTGAACAAATTACTGATGGTGAAGATCTTTCGGAGTTTTATGATGTATTGGTGCATCCCAGAAAACCTCAGACCTATAGATTCAGGGAAGATCACTTCAACAAATGGAATCAGCGTTAACTTTTCGGCAGGAAGCAATTACTTTCATCGTGTACTAAATCGAGAACAATTCAACTGTTTTGATATCGCAATCCACGCTTCAGTATTAAATTTTTGAAAATGCATATCAGATTTCTTGCATTTGATGTCTTGATGTTTTTTCATCATCTCCTCAAACAACGACTCTTCCTTCTGAAGAGAATTTGGCGACTCTTTTTTGGAATCCATACTTGCGAATTAGTCAAAAATGATAGCAACACGAAATAAATATAAAGCTAGACGCCGAAGTCGTTTAATAAACAGTAAATAACGTATGTCAGTATCACCAAGTGACAGTGTCAAACAGACCCACAATTCTCTCTCGTAAATGCAAAATATAACGGGTGATTTTTTTAGAGATATAGGATTTGATTTTCAAAAAAAACACAAAAAATTTGAAAAAAAAAATATTTATTTGAGTCGATAGAACGGTCGATATAATTTAATGTTTAAAGATTATTTCATGTAAATGTTGGCCGCGGCTCCGCTATAGATGGCCCATGCGCAAGGTCCAATTTTGGCACACTCTCTCCAACATATCGGCCGGTATCTCACGAATAAATGCTTCAATATTGGCTTCCAGCGCGTCAATCGTTGCTGGTTTATCCCTGTAGACATTAGCCCTAACATGGCCCTACAAGAAATAGTCCAACGGCGTAAAATCACACGATCTAGGCGGCCAATTGACGGGCCCCAAACATGAGATAAACTGTTCACCGAACTCGCCTCTCAATAGGGCCATTGTTTCGTGTGCGGTGTGTCATGTGGCACCGTCTTGTTGAAACCACATGTCAGCCAATTCCAGCTCTTCCATTTTGGGCAAAAAAAAAGTTTGTTATCATCGCACGGTAGCGCTCGCCATTCACAGTTACGTTCCGGCCATTGTCGTCTTTGAAGAAGTACGGCCCGATGATGCCACCGGCCCATAATCCACACCAAACAGTGATTTTTTCGGGAGGCATTGGTAGCTCTTGCAATGCTTCTGGCTGGTCTTCACTCCAGATGCGGCAATTTTGCTTGTTAACGTACCCATTCAACCGGAAATGAGCTACGTCGCTGAACACCATTTTTCGATAAAAATGTGGATCTTCCTCCAACTTTGTCAGCGCCCATTTACCACATTGGAAATGTTGTGGGAGGTCGTGTGGCTTCAATTCTTGCACCAGCTGTATCTTATAAGGTTTTGCACCCAAATTCTGTCGCAAAATTTTCCACGTAGTGGAGTAACAGAGGCCCAATTGCTGCGAACGGCGGCGAATCGACATTTCATGGTCATCACTAACACTGGCGGATACAGCCGCAATATTTTCTTCAGTCCTCTCTCTACGTCTGCGTGTTGGTGGTTTAATGTCCAATAATGTAAACTGGGTTCGAAATTTAGTCACAAGCTTCCGAATAGCTCCCTCAGTAAGCCGACCAAATTGCCCATAAATTGGAAGCAGTGCTCGATGCACTCTCTTAACCGAGCATGAATTTTGATAGTAAAATTCAATAATTTGCAAGCGTTGTTCGTTCGTAAGTCGATTCATGGTTAAATTATAGACCAAACTGAAGCAAGTTAGACAATGACACAAGACACGATTCACGCGTCATCTGTCAAAAACAGTGTCGCCAAAAAGATACTAGCAAAAAAATCACCCATTACCTGCTTTTACCCTAAATTAGACATTACCAACCTCAAACTAATCTAGCTTGAACTGTGATGGTACAACGCAACTGATGTTAAAGCGTTGTCAAACTTGAACTTGAGTTCACGTAAAGCCGGATTTACTAATGTTTTGTACATTTTTAATAAGATGACGAGATAAGATATTTGGTCACAGTGTGATTCTGAAGCACAGATCTTTTATCACTCCAAAGTATTACCAAAGAGAAGCTATACTGTCTTTGAAGTTTGCCGATCGGCTTCATTGACCTTGTCTCTTTAGAATGGCTTGGCCCGGCGTTGCCGATTGTAATTTTTTTCAGGGATTATTTGGATTCTTTCAGCAGTATTCAGGTAAATAGAGGGTACAGAAAGAAAGGACACAGCACGCGAATGTTTTTGAAGATGAACGATGAACTTCTTCAGTACAGTGACTTTGACAATATATTTTATTTATTTGTCTTCCAGGCTGTTTTTTCTTTTTATTTTCATATTACAGCCTGTTATGACAATAATGAGAAAGGTCCGGTAACAGGCTGATCCCCCGATATAAAATTAAACAATGATTTTTTTCTTGAAGGAAATGTTTAGTTGATATTCTCCAACCAAACTAATGGATCATGAGCTCTTTGCCCAGGTTTTTTCTCATGGTTTATTGTTCCTTAACGTGCACTTCACCGTGTCAGGGCCAAACTGTTGTATCTTATACTATTTTTTCCCAGGAGAAACAGCGTGGTTCCCTTTAATTGGGCTATCCGATGATAGGTATCCATGCAAGGACGGTGTCCAAAGGAAAGCTTTTGTGCCCTGAACCAATAGAATTAGTGCTGCTATACGAAGGCGGTCTGATATGAAAAACGTTAACCCGTCTGAAAAATACTTTTTCTGGAGCTCTGCAAAGTAGGCCTCCGTGGCGGCGATAACCCTCTCATTCGAATCAAATTTCTGAGCGACTTTTTCAAGTTTAGGAATACAAAAAATCGCACGGGGTTAAATCTGGAAGATATGGTGGATGAGGCCAGTAGTTCTCAGCCTAATTCGGTGGCGATGTGAACCGGTACGTTGTCATGGTGGAAGAGCAGATTTTTCTTCGCCAAATGAAGCCGTTTCTTTCTGCAATTGTAGGTAGTCGATGTAGATCACATCTTGTGAATCCTAGAAAACGGTGACCATCACCTTTCCGGAGGATACGACAGTTTTGACTAATTCCGAGCACGTGCGCCATGTCAAGTCCACCGTTTTGACTATTCCTTGGTCTCTAGTGTGTACTAGTGGATCCATGTTTCGTCGTCGGTCACGAAACGACGAAGTAATTCCTTCAGATTGCGCTTAAACAGCGTCAAACACTGATCGGACGTGGTCTCACGGTTGCGCTTGTAGTAAGGAGTGAGCAAACGCGGCACCCATCACACAGTCAGCTTTCTTTCTTTTGAGATGCGTACTGTCTCAGCTACGAGGGATGTCTTTTAAGTTTTGCATATAGAAACATAGTAGGCCACGTGGATCGAACGTCAGTATTGAATCTAAACCTCACTCTTTAGTAAACTCAAATTCAAAGTTTCACAACAATACGTGCAGTGTTCTCACTACAGTGAATTTTCAAGTGTCACCAAGTCATTAGAAAAATGGAACTCAACCGAGAACATTTTCGCGCCATAATTTATTACAACTTTCAGAGGCAGTTATCGCAACCAGAATACTTTGCTGAGTTACTGTGTGTTTTCGGCAACGAAGCGCCACATCAGTCGACAATTTCCCGTTGGTATGGAGAATTCAAACGCGAACGGGTGAGTCTTAGCGACGGCAGTCACCCAAAAAAAAACGTCGATGCTGTGCGTAAGCTCATCATTGAAGATAGACATGTGACATATCGCGATATTGAGGCGTCCTTGATGATCTCAAAGACCTCAATTCAAAAAATTTTACATGAAGAATTAGGAGTAAGAAAATTAGTTTCTCGTTGGATACCACCCCACCTGTTGATTGAAGAGCAGAAAGCAGCCAGGGTTAATTGGTGTCAAAAAACGCTTGACCATTTCAAATCCGGAAACTCAAAAAATGTGTACAGCATTGTTAGTGGTGATGAATCGTGGATTTACTGTTATGAGCTAGAAAATAAACGACTGTCGGCTGTTTGGGTGTTCCAAGGTGAAGAAAAGCTAACAAAAGTCATCCGTTCTCGAAGTGTTTCGAAAAAGATGGTCGCGACATTTGTGTCAAAAGCAGGTCATACTGCAACAATTCCTCTTAATGAGCAAAGAACTGTTACTGCGGATTGGTATACCACCATTTGTTTGCCAAAAGTCATCACCGAGCTTCGAAAAATCAACCCCGAAAGAAGAATCATCCTCCACCAAGACAATGGAAGCTCGCACACAGCCCAAAAAACAAGGCAGTATTTAACGGAAGAAAACGTGGAATTATTGGACCATCCTCCATATAGTCCTAACGATTTCTTTACTTTCCCGAAAATTAAAAACAGACTGCGTGGTCAAAGGTTCCAGTCACCAGAAGAAGCAGTTGACGCATTCAAAAATGCCGTTTTGGATCTGCCAGCAAACGAGCGGAATGTGCGCTTCAAAAATTGGTTCGAGCGCAGATGTGTATTAATCTTCCTGAAGAATACTTCGAAAAACAATAAAGCCATTTAAAACTACCTACCGTGTTCTTTAATTTCCATATGCAAAACTTAAAAGATCTCGCGACCTTGGCAGACGTTAATACGAGATTATGGATTTTTGTCACGTTATGCTCCGTGGTAGTCGTTTTTGGGCCTTTCCAAAAACAAGAATCGAATCACCGATCGATATTGCTCCTTTTACACGTCCGGTTCCACATGCGGTGAAGACAAATCTACGAGCCCTCGTAGACGATCGCGTTCCTCTCCCAAACCAAAAGAGGACAAATATTGTGTGCACCATATCAAAGAAACGTGTACACGTACAATGAGGTCCGCACTTGGAAAAAGGTACAAATTGATTGTACTTCCTCCTCCCGGATATCCATAAATACGAGTAAATTGTCGATCGTACCAGCCTTTAAATCGCACACATTTCCGAGTTTGTAGCAATTTGGAGTGGAGCAATAAGCACTGAGCAGACAGCCGACAGCATCGTAATCCGATACAAGGCGCTCGACGGCCGACGAGCTTGGCTGGCATCCAACAGAGCCTCCGATTTCTTTCTGAAATTCAATACGGCCGTTTAGGACTCCTGCCAGATATCTATCTGTCTCTCTCCGCAAATAAAAGTTCGACGACAACGCCTCGGTAGATGCGACAGGGAATCGCTCGAACGACGGCTCTCTCCCTAACTCCGCAATCGAGAGGAATACTGCAAACACACAGGGTGGACATCACAAAATTTCTTATTATTTCTTCACCCCAGTGTCAATCAGTATACAGTGTGTCCCAGATTCGCTTCTCTATACAGGGATCTCGGCTCCTGTTGAACCTACAGCAAAGGTTAAATGGGGGAAGTTTTAGAGGAAACTTAGTGCGTTGGATAGTCGACTTCAGATTTACGATCGGTCCATTGGTTTTGGAAACATCGGCGAAAAATCGAGAATTTTGTTTTTGCCAGTAAATAACGGTTAATTTGACAGATGTCCAAATTATTAGGACATTATTTTAAGACAAGTAAGATAGCGTCTATGACGTGTCTCAATCGTCTTTTGTTTTCCCACAACCTGCCTCAACTTTAATTTGTTTTATGGCCGCCATAGTGTATTTTTCGATTTTTGAAAAGAGCCTAAAATTTCGAGCCTGGTCATGTCTCACAAGTGCATAGAAGATTGGAGAATCATCGAAATATCAACACACGTTATGTTATGTATCCATTTTTTTTTCTAAGGAGGCCATGATTTATTATGTGTCAGACAATAAAATTAATAAGTGACGCATTTTTTCATCTAAGGAGGCTCTGACTCTGACTTTAAAGAATTCTAAGCATTAAAATGGTATAGGTACGTTTTCTTTCATTAAAATCATAAATCTGACCTAGAGCTTTTGCGAAACCACGTTGTGCCGGATTTACGAGCTAGTAACCGAAGATGAGTTTAAAAGAATCTGGTTTCAACAGGATGTATGCCCGGCTCACACCATTCAAGTCAGGAACTTTTTAAGAGAATAGTTTGACGAAAGAATAATTTCATTAAATAGTTAAGGCCCGTATCGTCAGTCGTCCCTACAATTGTAGGGCGCCTTTATGGCCTCCTTGATTGTCATAGTTTTCTACTTCTCCGTGTCAGCGCTGTATTTTGAGGTTAAGTCACAAACATCTATTTGCACCAAATTGTGCTTGCTTTTGAGTTATATCATGTTTTATCGGCCTGAAATTTCCTACAATTTAAAAAGAAAACATATCTTCACAATAGGACAGCGCTGACGCTGACACGGGACAAGTGTAATCTAGAAATTTTTGAAGGAGAGAAAGGAGTATGACAATCAAGGAGGCCATAATCGCGCCCTGCAATTGTAGGGACGACTGATGATACGGGCCTCAATCTCTTGGCCTCCTAGAACCCCTGACCTTTCACCCTTGGATTTCTACTTCTGGGGTCGCACAAATAATGAGGTCTATGAATTTGATCATCCCGCGATCATAGAAATCCTGAGACAAAGAATTTTGAACACAGTTAGAAACATTAACGGAAATATACTAGCTAAGGTTGTACGAAAAACAGTTACCAATTGTCAAAAATCTCTGGATGCAGGACGTTATTTTGCAAATCTGTAACTTAATACCCACTTACATAATTAGATTTTACATTACAATTTTGTGAAATGTTTGTGTTCAAATGTTAAATAAATTTACGACGATTTTTTTACGACGATTTTTTAACATACTCATAGTTTAGAATTTGTCCAAAAACATTTGACTTGTTGAGAAGTCGATATTAACGTTAATATTGAAAATTCAATGCGTTTATGTGTTTTTATGCCTTACCCTTCAATGTTATTTACTGACAAATAAATCATGGCCTCCTTAGAAAGAAACTAATACATAATACAAATTTTTCACTCTTTTCAAAAATCAAAAATTCAATATCTAAAAACAAAAGACGATTAAGATATGTCATACAAGCTATCTTGTTTTTTAAAGCATGTCACATTTTGACAGCTGTCAAATTAACCGTTTTAGATTTACTGGCAAAAAACAAATTCCTCGATTTTCGGCTTTTCGCTGATATTTTCAAAACCAGTTGACCGATCGTAAATTTGAAACCGACTATCGAAAGCACCAGGTTTGCTCTAAAACTTTCCCCTCCTAACAGGAGCCGAGATCACTGTACATAGAATAGAATATGGGACACACTGTATACTATATAAGATCAGTGCGCTCTTTCTAGGCTGGCTAGAGCCGTTTTGAATCATATGGGCACCAGAAATTATTTAATTTATGTCATGATTTATATCATGTGATTCTTTTCTGGAAGTAGCTCGTCTCAAGCTAGCCATACGTCCCTCTCTCTCTCTCTCTCTCTCTCTCTCTGCCTCTCTCTCTCTCTCTGTCTCTCTCTCTCTCTGTCTCTCTCTCTCTCTCTCTGTCTCTCTCTCTCTCTGTCTCTCTCTCTCTCTGTCTCTCTCTCTCTCTGTCTCTCTCTCTCATCATATACCACATATGATCAATAATCTGGATCTAAAAGGCCAAAGAAGGAGGCTGACTGAAGTCCTATTGAGGTAGCGCTTACAATATGGTCACAGGATGATCCTAAGTTTCTATATATCGGGAATTTTGTCTCTAAGGCCCAGTTTTTCAATTGCAGGTTAACTGAGATGTTAAAGCTAACCAGAAGTAAAGTCTTAAAATGTATATTTCAGTGTGAGGTTTGTCCTAAAATGGTGGGTGACTAGCCAGAAGACCATCTGCTAGTAACTAGGAGATGGTTAACTAGAAAATTTTAGTTACACCACAACTCATATCGTTTTTTGCGTGTCAACTTCACTTTTCCTTATGGACGCCATTACCTTTGTCCTAAAATAGTACTTTAACCAGAAGACCACCTACTAGCTAACTAAACAGTTTCAGTCATACCGCAGTTCACAGTCTCTTTGCTTGACAGTGACATGATTGTCGCGGAACATACAAACATCGAGCGTCAGAAAACCCACAAAGGTATACAAGGTATAGTTACCAAACTTGAAAGTTAACCAGCGATTGAAAAACCGGACCTTAACTATAAAATGATGAATGATATAAAAATGCTTGACAAACTGCCATTACGCGTATTACCAATCAGTTATCTATTGGGTGTTTCGAATCTTTGAGAATGTTTAGACCACCCTGTTGAGTGGTGCATGCCAAGGAGTGTCTCTCTCCCCAACCCCACATTCGAATGGACTACTTAAAATATATATTCGTATCTCTCGTCCTTTTATGCTATACCCTCCTAACGAAATCTGTCTCTCGACGGATATAGGTTGATATATGATTTTTGGATCGCTGAAAAATGGTTGGAGATTGAACGTGGGGACGGGGAAACAGTGTTGCCAATATTTAGGCATAGTGAGGTGAAATAATATATTACTGTGAACAAAAATATCGTAAACTAGTTTTTGTTTGTGTGACCATGAACAGCTGTTTTGTGATATTTGGCAACTCCTCAGCAAGGTATAGGCTTGGTCTCAGTTAGGACAACGAACGCCGCCGATAAAGGATCGTTGCTCAGCTTTCGTTTGTTGTCTTACCTATATTTAGATTTCCAAGATTTATATTAATTTAATCATAGTTGAAACAATTGGCCCAGCATCTTGAAATAAGCAAACTTACATTTTTGCAAGTATTAGTTTTGAAGGTTTCGTAACATATATCATAATGAAATGTTTCTCTTAAAGACTGTATAGAGTCCCATGATGTATTTGAAGATGCACTTGATCAATATAGGATGTCCCATTTTAATCTATTTATGTAGATTATACGTAGCATCGGTCCAAGGAGACTGTTAATGTGTTAAGGCTGCTCCACACTCTCGAGGGAATCTCGCCGATAAGGCAAGAATCTCGGCGAGCACTTCTTTTGGTCCACACTCGCAAGGTTCTCAATACAGTTCTCGTGCTCGATGACGATTTACGCTGAGTTAAATGTCGTTGACACCAGCACCAGCTTTCTCCGATTTCTTGACTTTATTTTTATACCTTCTGTAGCTAGCTAATAACGAATTTTTCTTGCTTTTAATTCTCCAATGGGTAGTTCCGTCAAGGTACTAATACGTTTCCACGCTTCGTGAGCTTTTCGTTTATTTTTATGTTCTTTCTCACTGCATGGTAATACTGTCATATTAACGATATTATTATGATCGTGTAGAGAAATAGTGTTTATTTTGGGCGAAAACTCTGCATGGAATAAAATTAAAAATATGCTAAGAAATCATTGATGATTTCAAGAATAACTTTTATTTGAAGAGAATTCAATTCCGTACCATCAATGTCTGCAAAAAATAGGCAGGTGAAATTCGATAGGAACGCCACTGGTGGAAAAAATTGCGTTAAAAGTTGATACGTAGCGCATGTATACCAAATTCCATTTAAATATCTAAAGTTGTACGTACAGGCATTAATAATAATTTTTATTTTAAAAGTTAAGCCGTTTAGGGCATACTTTCTGTTTTCTGCCTAAAATGTACTCAAAAGTCGACCCCTTGGACTTTGAAATGTTACTAGAAAGTACCATATATAGAAAAGTGGACTAAGTATTGTTCCCCGCGGAACTCTAATTGTAATTTGTAGATAACATTGAACGAAAAAATAAAATTGGAGTGCATCATCCCAATAACAGGAAAGCGCCTTGCAATGAATACATACTCGTACATCCGGGGTTTTTACGAGGCCATTTTCTCCGAAAATAACCCCTCCTATCAGCAGTAAGTTCCGGGGGTGTCGAGAGGTCGCGGCGTTTCCGCCGTAAATAAAAAGGCAGTTGTTCTGGTCGTTTGAGAGGGCGGAAAAGCGACGCGTCAGAGAGCAGGAAAACGCTATGTGTTCCCCATTCCCCCATTTGCCCCCTTTTCGTACCCTTTTTGCTTGTCGGTGCCGCTGATTTGCGGTTTTATTTTCTCTGGGAAAACGACGTAGCGAACAATAAAGCGCCCGCTGCCGCAGCTATGTGCCAGTGTGCCCTGCATGAGAACGATATACATCCGATCAGGGACGGGGGCAGGGAGTTACCTTGACAAACATTACCGGAGCATAGAGTAGTTACATCAAAAGAAGATAAGACCTATGAATTAGAGAGAGATAAGGGAGGTAACCCAAAACATGGAGTCCAAAAAACAGCTGATGACGTCTTAAAACGAGCTGTTCTCATTTGGTCAGGGATAAATGCGGTATTGTCAGATAGATAGTTTTTTTATACATTCATCGCGAAAGCATTTTTCGTGTCTATATATGTATAAAGAAAAGGATCGTTGCTTAGTTTCAGTAGTATCCAAAATAGTTCTTGCTCTCATTCTTTGTCTGATACTGTTGTTACGGACATGATCAATTCGAGAAATGCCAAAACTTCTCCTCCAGTCCATCTCGAATGCAAGATCACGATGCCGTTTATTGACCTCCCTCACCTCAGCTCCATATGTGGCATTGCTCTCGACCATCGTGTTGTAGATCCTGCATTTGTTCGTTCTTGTTATGTTATTGTTCCACAGCGCAGGATTGAGCTCACGTATTACACGCATCCTGTTACGGATTTCCATCAGCTGATAAGGTCACTCTGAAATATTTTAAAGCTTTAATTCAGCTGTTTCAGCTACCTACTCATTCAAATTCACTTATGATTTATTTATGGTATTTTTCTTCCGTTTTCGGCCCACGAAATAAATTTTTCAATCAATAAAGTGATAAATCACAGAAGTTATTGTCAAAACCTGTAAGTTATCACATAGCTATTTAACTTTAATGGCGGAATATTACACGATTTAGCTTTGTACAAAAGAGTAACGTCAGCTTGAAATTCAAGACAGCGTGGACTTAAGAAGATACTTTCGTATGACTTTTTGACATAACCATCAAAAACCGTGAGCCGTTCATCTCAGCACGAATGTAGCGTTTTTCGAACATTTTATGTCAGTTTGGCAACACCGCTTCGATACATGCATAGTCGCGTATGATCGAAACGCGCGGATCCTTGGCAGAATGTTGAGTCATCTATGGGCGAATCGTCAAACCAAGGACTCATAAATCCCTGTTTCTTTTTTGTAAACCAGATATAGTCCAAGAGCCGCAACTAGGCATTTAAGAAAGAAAGAACAGCTCTGGCTGATTTCTCGGGGTGATAAAGACAATTTTATTACTATTATTAAGTTTGCTGTCTAGCAGCAAGGTACCTAAGATTTAGGTAGCATTAAAGTATTTATATATTCCTTATAACTAATCGTTGCTTCACGCATGTAGAAACGCAGTATGTAGACATTTTGATACGTAACAAACCAGACGCTATCCATTCTGGTGAAATGCACCATGCACATCCTTAATAGGCTGGATAGCAGACAACCGTTTGAGGATTCTCACTGTTCAGACGAGAACATGATCGATAAAAGTAGTATACATAGTACTTCTTAAACATGGAACAGATATTTTTGCAGTAAGTCTAATACTCCAATGGTAAGGCTATTTTGTCCAGTCATGTGCCTTTGTTTATGTTGTAGGTAGATAACATTAACTAACAGATAATGTTCTACAGACTCATATAACTATACCAATGGCAATTCAGATCCATGAGGGGATAAATGATAACCTTGGCACATATCAATAATTTCGGTACGTCTTCTTCATCCCTGGGGTAGTTAGATCGCGGTACTATACAGCTAAGGGTAATTCTTGAAATGAGGGAAATAATAATTCAAAGAAAGTGATGCTTTTCCCTTTCGAGGAACTGTAGTCCTTCTATTCAGAAAAAGGGTGGTAGTACCACTGTGTTCCATGAATTTCTTCTGTAAAAACAAAGTTAACTTTGCGATGAATCGCTTAATGTTATGAAGGATCTAGGAACAAATTATTTTCCCGAAAATGGACACGTTCACTAAAGTGTTCAACAAATGTCAGCAGCTGTCAGAATTTGAGAGGGAGCATTTCCCACAAACATTCAACACTAGATGTTTATTCTACTTGTGTATTTACTAATTTATATTTTCTTTGTTCTAGGTAAGTCCAAGTGCTAGCATGGGTTCTAGAGAACTGGTGAGTTTTCCATTGTATTGGCATTATATGATCATTACAATTAGAATTCCATTAGAAATAGTTACTCGGAATTTCAATTTAATTATGAATGACGAATCGAATGCATCTCAAAGCTGCATAAATATTTTCGGTCCGCTACTCCTCAGCATCTAACAAGTAGTATGAAAGACATCTACGAGTAGAAGAAAATAGGAATTCAATGTAATATTGCTCTGCGGACCGAGCCAAAATAATTAACAATGATTTTCTGTTACTTTTTCTGCTTGAATATTTTAAGAAAATACCAAGACCGTTCAAATAAGGTTTTAGTCTTGGAATGAAAAATAAACAAGTCCAACTTATAATTATAATGGTCTAAAGGCACTGAAAATAACGGGCTTATAGCATCTATGAAATTTTTAGATTTTCCTTTTTATCTCAGAACTTGATAGTTCTTTAAAAGTCCAATGTTCGCAATTTTCTCATTTTTCTCTTCAAAATTACACTTATTATATTTTTATATGAGCGCATAGTCGCACCACTTTCTACTTCAAATCTATAATGAAACGCATTAACACACAAAACATATATATATATATATATATAGGTAAAAAATTAAAGCTTCCGCCTTTTGTTGGGTACTTCGACAAAATTTAAGCAAAAAGGACTCTATACTTTTTTAATTCTCTCTAGCTTTCAATGGACTTTGCCATCATCAGGAGCTGCAATTACAATGATAACAGTAGCAACAAAAGTGTAAAATGAATTTAAATTGATTCAACTTACAGTAGTATGTGAGGATGTTGCTAATTGTTGTTTACGTATAGGATGAGGGAAACGTCCAGTAACATGGTGAGAGCTGGATACATGGTACAATGGTCAAAATTATATAAAATATGACAAGACAAGTTAAAAACAGATTAAAAATTATTTAATAAACATTAGAGTATTACGTCGTGAAGCCACTTGATGATTGCACAAAATGGTGGTCATGCAATAATGAGTGAGACGAACCTTTGACAGATGTACAAGAACTATTAATAAACACTGGAATGAGATCAGTCAACACTGCAACATATCTCTAGAATCTTTCACCGACATTATAACATTCCTTTTTCATAACAATTATTTCTCTTTCAAGAACAATATATATTCTCAAACACATAGTTGTCCTATGGGATCTGTTCTATCACCAATTTTGGCAGAATATGTCATGGATGATCTGCTTGACACTGTTATTCCGACACTACCCTATAACCTCTTCTTCATAAAAAATACGTAGATGACATTATTTTATGCCTCCCCTCCATAGGTCTGGATGGTATTGTCAGAGAATTCAACAGCTATGACCCCTACATCCAATTTACCATTGAAAAAGAAGATGAGAACCTGTCTGTCCCCTTTCTAGACACAAGACTCATCCGCACCAACACCAACAATTTATTGGTAGATTGGTACCAGAAACCTATGGCCTCAGGTCGGTTCCTCAATTTTAGGTCATACCATAAGCTAGGGATTAAAATCAATTTGGTAAAACAGATGAAAACAAAGGTAATCAGCATCTCAGATAATACTTTCCACACCTCAAATTTACGTAAACCATCAAAACTGTTCATCAATAATGGTTATCCGAAGTGTCTGATTAACAAGATCTTATTTAGTTCACCTTCCAATATTTTGCCGAACTCTGGTGATGCAGGTAATAGTCGCACAACCCCTAATAATAACGGAACTGATGTAATTCCCAATAATAGCATCAATCCAAACAGTACAAGCACCAACCCAGACTCCAGACCTGGTTTTGCTGTCCTGCCCTATATCAAGGAACTGACCCCTAAGCTGATCAGATTGTGCAGTCCTTTGAACTTTCGAATTGCTTGCAAATCCGTCCTCACTATAAACTGCATTTTTTCAAAAATGAAAGACAAAGTCCCACTGCTTGGCTTAACCAACACAGTCTACTCCATCAATTGCAACAACTGCAACCAAATATACATAGGTCAGACCTCCAGATCTCTTAAAGGAAGGATTACATCACACAAAAGTGATGCTAGGCTTCATCCTGAAAGATGCGCTCTAGCATCTCATGTTAACACAACAGGGCATTCTATGAATTACACAAGTATCAAAGTTCTTGCTAAAGAAAAACACCTTTCCAAACGTTTATTCCTGGAAATGTCCCACATTTTCATGAATAACAACTGTATCAACGAAAAGGTAGATGTTAAACAACTGAGTATCATTTACTCATATTTGCTAAACTGCGAAAAATTAGAGAACTTACATATCTCCCCAAATTTCGACTTTTCACAACCATAAATATAATCTGTGTTTTGGTCGATTCGACCAACAAATTTCATTCCACTCAAAATCTAATAATTTTCTTCTCACGATTTATTAATAATTGTTAATTTAAAATTCCCATTAATTAAAATATAGTTTATTCAACTGCCTCTAGTCGGTTTAACAATTTCTTACATAACATTCTGAAAATCACATCATCTGAAGTGATTTGGCAACGTTTTGGCACACGCCCACAATTCGTTCCATCTTTCAACACAGACATTGACAACCTTCGGCCTTCTGTCAAAAGTTCATCTCACTCATTATTCCATGGCCACCATTTTGTGCAATCATCAAGTGGCTTCACGACGTAATGCTCTAATGTTTTTTAAATAATTTTTAATCTGTTTTTAACTTGTCTTGTCATATTTTATATCATTTTGTCCATTGTACCATGTATCCAGCTCTCACCATGTTACTGGACGTTTCCCTCATCCTATACGTAAACAACAATTAGCAACATCCTCACATACTACTGTAAGTTGAATCAATTTAAATTCATTTTACACTTTTGTTGCTACTGTTATCATTGTAATTGCAGCTCCTGATGATGATGGCAAAGTCCATTGAAAGCTAGAGAGAATTAAAAAAAGTATAAATAGTCCTCTTTGCTTAAATTTTGTCGAAGTACCCAACAAAAGGCGGAAGCTTTAATTTTTCACCTAACTGGTCTAGACGCCAATGACCACGTCTCAAGTTATATATATATATATATATATATATATATATATATATATATATATATATATTTAAAAATAAATTACTAAAAAAACTGAATAGGGTACATAGCATTAATTTTACCTTTTATTAATATTATGTATTGCTCTTTTTTTTGGTAAATAATAATACGTTCAAAGTATAATTTACAGGAAATAAAAAAACTGAATGTGACCCTGGAATTTTGAGTTCCCAAAACGTGTTTAGTTTAATTTTAATTATTAACCTGTAAAATTTTGATGAAACCAACCCTTGAAAATTTTGGTTTTATGTCACAAAATTGCTAAAATATTTGAATAAATAAAAACCAAAATAAGCGCAATTTTTTGTACATAGGCAAATATTTCAGTATTCAAATTAAAAGGTGTTGATTTTGATAAATACAAAAAGTGAAAAAAAAACGAGACCAGCACTGAATTTTCAAACATCTCCTCTAGCTTTAAGTTACACATTGTTGTCGTGCAAAATTTCAATAAAATCCGTTTAATAGTGTCTGCGATTTGAGTTGTTTGAATAAATCACATTATTTAGAACGTTTTATTTTTAGATATGACACCGTCTCGGTCCATATTATCAACAGTTTCATTATGTGCATTTAAGTTCTTAGCACGCTGCATATATTGAAAACATGCATTCTATTTCAGCTTATCGGTTGACCCTCGTATTGAAAATCCTATCCACCTACGAATCCTACATTGAAATTATAATCTACTCCGCGATCCTATCTCGCCGCAAAATTCCATCGGAATTAATTTCCAGATGAGTTTTATTAATTGGAAGTGGAGGATCGAATGGTGAGAAAGAGCAAAGGGAGTGGGGGGGATGTTAGAGGGGTGTCAACCCCAAACGGTGTCACCCGGAGTCAGCGCCGGGCTAATTCGTTTTAATACCAATTTAAAGTCCCTCTCAATTTCGCCTCGACGAAAGTCCAAATTAGAATTAATGGCGAACAACGGATGCCGCCGGCGAAGAAATAATCGGAGTGGGTTGTGAAAAATCGCAGGACCGTTTCAGCATTCTAATCAATTTGGAAAACGGAACGCTTCCAAGGCGAAAAAGCGTAAGAAATGAATTATCGGAATTGAGCGTAGGAATGGGAGGTATTTGACAGTAGACCGTCGGCGATCTAACGCTTTTCTACCGCTACGCCAATGGGCTTTGCTCCTCAGAAGTTTACTCAATGATGTGCCTGCCAGACAGACACACCGTGTCGAATTTCGTACATCCAGAACTGGACGATACGACCGCACTTTTGCGTCTAGGGTATCAAGATTTTGGAGCCTTTTCCCAGTTCTACTAACCTTAAGCAGTTCAAAAATCGAATTAACAAACTTGGCATTTAGGCTTTGCCTGTGCAGCTGCTTCGATTGATAAAAAGTAATTTGAATTAAATTTGCAAAACCTCAAACACAAATTTTGAATTTTACAACAGACAGGTAGAATACTTTAATTCACTGATCAACAGCCTAAAAATATCCTAAATAAAATCAACAAAATCTATTTTTAATGTGCTAAAACCGGAATGAAACTTATTTTTTCAATATTAGTTCAAGTTTTAGAGATACGGTAATTATATGTGTTCCTGCTGTGACAGTGTTAATATACTGTAGTTCACAAGAATGCACGTGCTACATTTTTATATTCGGCATGGAAAGATGATGTAATCGGCATGATTGTGTTACGTTATACATACGTGTACATTATATTGTTTTATATTAGCCATTTTTTCCTCAGTTGGCTGACAGCGTTCATGCAAGATGTCTCGAAAGTGTGTAAACAATCCAGATCAGGTTTGTTACGTGTGTGGTGATGTGACTTTTGCGTCTCAGAGACGGTCTATTACTCCACTAATAACAAAGGCATATCAGCTTTATTTCGGTTGTAAACTAGGTGATCAAGACAAACAGTGGGCACCCCACATCTGCTGTAATACATGTGCTTCAAGTCTGAGGAGCTGGTTAAATGGCAAAAAACGGTCTATGTGCTTTGCTGTCCCAATGGTTTGGAGAGAGCCTACAAATCATATTAATGATTGTTACTTTTGCATGGTACCTTGTGTTGGACAAGCCACAGGTATGTCCAAGAAAAAAAAATCGGTTATTAACTATCCAAACATACCATCTGCGATGAGACCTGTGCCTCACAGTGACGAAAATCCTATTCCAAAACCCTCAGAATCCTACACTTGCGAATCAGAAAACGAATCAGATCATGGCGATCGAGTGATTCGTCAGGAAGAAGATATGCCATCAACGTCAAGAGATCCTGATTTTATACCGAGCACGTCATGCCACCAACCGCACAAAATAACACAGTCAGAATTAAATGATCTTGTAAGAGACTTAGAACTTCCAAAATGTAAGGCAGAGTTACTTGGATCAAGACTGCAGCAGTGGAACTTGTTAGAAGACGATATTTCGGTATGTTTTTTCGTAAACGCCATTTTTCAATATGGAGAATAACTTGGGTTTCTGCAGTAACATTAACGGCTTACTGGCGGCTTTAAATATAAACTATAACCCAGAAGAATGGAGATTGTTTATAGACAGTTCAACATTGAGTTTAAAGGCAGTGTTATTGCATATTGGAAATATTTTACCATCTCTTCCTGTAGGGTATGCAGTTCACATGAAAGAATCATATGACAATATGAAGTACCTATTGACATAAAATACGATGAGCACCAATGGCATATTTGTGGCGATTTGAAAGTTGTTGCACTTTTACTTGGGCTGCAGCTAGGCTACACAAAGTTTTGCTGTTTTTTGTGTGAATGGGACAGTCGGGCAAAGACACTTCATTACACCAGACAAAACTGGCCTGTTCGTCAATTCCTAGAGCCAGGTCAAAAAAATGTACAGCATATGCCATTAGTAGATTCGAAAAAAATTTTATTACCACCACTGCATATCAAGTTGGGCCTAATGAAAAACTTTGTCAAGGCATTAGATAGCGATGTGTCAGCTTTTCAATACCTGCGTCAGAAATTTCCAAGACTAAGTGAGGCAAAGGTTAAAGAAGGTATTTTTGTTGGGCCACAGATTCGAAGTATTTTGAAAGATACACAGTTTGAAAACACTTTAACAGGTATTGAAAAAACTGCTTGGAATGATTTCCGTCTGGTGGTCACTAATTTCTTGGGAAATAGAAAAGCTGACAGCTATAAAACCCTTGTCAAAAATATGCTGTCATCGTATAAAAAAAGATGGGCTGTAATATGTCTCTTAAGATACATTTCCTACACTCACACCTGGACTTTTTTCCTGACAATTGCGGAGCCGTAAGTGATGAGCACGGCGAACGTTTTCATCAGGATATTTCAACAATGGAAAAAAGGTACCAGGGAAAGTGGAATCCTTCCATGCTTGCAGACTACTGTTGGACTCTTGGTAGAGATGCTCCAGAAACGATCCATAAAAGAACAGCAAAAAGACAGCGCATATAGTGATTCTTATAAGTATATGAATCTTGTTACTTTTTTTAATATATCCTTAAAAATAAAAAGTTTTTTTTCTAAACCGCAACAAATTTTTTTATTTCATTGTCATTTTTTGATTCAGCGCCCCAAAATTAACAAAGAAGTGCACTTTTCCCACAAGATACAATTAAAAAACTAAAATTTGTTGTCCAGTGTTATGCGTTGTAGCTTAGTATGTGACGTGAATTATTGTAGTGAAAATGATAGTACTGTGTGTAACCATTATGGAATAATCTTATTTCAAATCTCTAAACAAGAAATTATATTTGCCTCTAAAAAGCTCAAAAATAAACTAACTACTGGTCCAGATAAGTTACCGTCCTTATTTTTTGAAGACTGTTTATGTTTTGTCCATGCTTTTATGCAATTTGTTCAATTTAGCCACAAAAACATGTACATTTCCAGATGCGTGGAAAACTCTAAGAGTGTGCTCCGTTTCCAAATCTGGAGATCGTTCTCATATAGTTAACAGAGTAATTTTTATTTTAGGC
Source organism: Acanthoscelides obtectus (assembly GCA_963669975.1). Taxonomy (NCBI): domain Eukaryota; kingdom Metazoa; phylum Arthropoda; class Insecta; order Coleoptera; family Chrysomelidae; genus Acanthoscelides; species Acanthoscelides obtectus. The sequence goes on along the minus strand of CAVLJG010000004.1, from coordinate 105,638,236 downwards.
AGCTCTACTGAGCTTCTGGAAATAGAAATTCACAATCGAATATATAATTCCGTACGTGTTCTCATTCCACCCAATCAGCGACAACAAATCTGTGAAATTTACACAAGTAGATGAGTTTGCGAAAGCCTTGTGACAGGTTGGATCATACAATTCTTAACAAACTTAAAAATTAGGGCTTAGATCGTTCAGCTTTGCTATTTTTTGAGTCATATCGATCTAACAATAAGCACTGGTTATAACTCTTATGACGAATGCTTTTTACATTATTTATAAATGGCTTATACGAGACTCTCAAATGTAACAAACTTGTTTATGCTGGCGATTTGAACATTTTTCAAATTTTCATTCAAAATTAGTATAACTGTTTGGAAAATCTGAAATCGACCTGTTTGGCGCTACCTTTTTGTTATACTTTCAAACCTTTTCATGCTTTTGCGACCACCGTACCGTATAGCTTTTATATTATCTGCACTCTGAATATGCTTTCTATGTTTTCTGGGACGCGTGTTCAATATTTAACGAGAAATAAATGCGTTGTATATATTTATGTGTTCATAGTTTTTATGAAATTGAACTTTTTCCATGTTATATGGATGGATGCATTAATTTTGCTTTAGATTTCCAATCTATATTTTCAATATAATGCTTTTGCGACTAGTGCAAATATTAGCTTTTTATGAATACAATTTTTCATGTGGCTATGAATATTTTTGATGTTACTGGAATAACAACCGAATGGCTACCAGATGAGTTGTGAATTATAAAAACATTTTCCAATATAATTTCCATATTTTATAACTTTCATTAAACATGATTTTTGTATTTTCGTTCAACATCTACGTCACACCAACTAAAGCACTGTCAATTGGCAAAGCAGCAGCACTATTTTTAGATCTACGACTACATTGGGTGTACAGGGTGCTTTGGAAATTGGAGGAAACAGCTACATTTGAAAATTTGAAACGATAGTAACATAGCAACAAAATTGAAGAAACGTACCCAATGTTCATTTAATGAGAAATTTCATGCGATATTGCTCGAAGTTGCAGATCGATACAAAACTCAAATTTGTTAACTTCATCCTTAATTTGCAACATTTCTACAAGCAGTCTTTGTGCAAGATAAAGAAACCTGGGATGGAAACGTCAAGTAAGACCATCTGAATACGCTCGCGCAAATCAGCAGCGTCTTGAAGGCGAACATCGAATAGAACACTGCGTTATTTCAAATCCGATGTATAATCAAGCATTTTGGTTTACCTACACATAGCGAGGCATCTGGGTTGGATACTGGGGCCGATCGTATTTCTTTTCCTAACTATTTCTTAGCCATAAATAATGTGAAGCTCCTTGTTATAAACAATATTAAATAATACAAAATATACAATATTATGTTGTATCAATGTTTCCGTTTTATATATTGTCACGATAAATAATACGATTTTGAGTCAGACCAATGAACCGAGGATGGTGATAAACTGAGTTGAAACGCAGATGTGAAAATCGGATACATCGCCGTCCGACAAACAGAAGGCCAACCGTTTCATGCTTATCGGCAATTATCAGCACGATCTAAGCGTGATCTCTAGGTAGGACAATGGACAAAAGCAGAGCCCGGTATCCTCTATCTTCCATCCTCTTTCCTGTGTCTTGTATCCTTTATCCTCTATCATCTATCTGCTTTCATTTGTATCCTTTATCTTTTCCCTCTGTCCTCTACCCTATATCCTTTATCATCTATCCTCTAATATCTATCCTCTATGCTCTATCGTCTATCCTCTATAGATTATCCCCTAACTTCCAACCTCTATTCTTTATCATATATCTTCTATCCTCTATCCTCTATCCTCTTTCTCCATCCTCCACCCTCTGTCCTGTATCAGTTACTAAATCACAGTTCGTGACTTATCTGCCACCAATACTTGTATGAGTATATAACAGACTGGTCTAGAAGGACATTTTTTTATAGTTTCTTTCTTCTGGCACTGTATTCTATAACATAAAAGAAATTTTTTTTGAGATTTTTTAAACAATCCTTAGAGGTCGTTCTTGTCGAATTTGCATCATAACCCTTTCTTATAAAACCAGTAATATACTAAGTGACATATAAATCTGAACACCCAGTTTAAATGGTTTTATTTTAATAAAATTTTGTATAAGTACTTAATGACCACCAACTCCTCTCGAAGTGCTTCTAGAGTCTGAGGAGGACGTTGCAAATTGAGCAATCTCCTACCCATCATATCCCACACGTGCTCAATTGGGGATAAGTCGGTAGATCTTGGTGGCCATGGTAACAATGTGACATCATTATGTTGAAAGAAGTCCATTGTGACTCTTGCAACATGTGGTCGGGCATTATCTTGTTGGAAAGTTGGATCTGCCAGGGTGTCAAGATAGGGTAAAAGATGGGGTTCTAGAACTTCGTGGATATAACGCTGCGCGTTCATGTTACCTCTGATGAAGATTAAAGGTGACCTGGAACCATAAGCTATAGCACCCCAAACCATAACTCCAACAGTGTGATGAACATGTCTTTCAACAAAAAACTGTGGATTCCTCCTTTCATCACGTCGCCTTCTAACCCTGGCACGATCATCGTGCATGCCTAGACAAAATCGAGACTCGTCACTAAAGACAATACTGTTCCATTCCTGATCCCAGAGTGACCGTTGTCTGCACCACTCAAGGCTATTACGTCGGTGTTCTCGAGTTAAAGGGAGGACCCAGTGTGGCCGGTATGAAAACAAGCCAAAGCTTCTCATTCGTCGGTAAACACTTCGCATGCCAATAGGTCTTCCGTGTTCTGCAAACCATTAATTTGCAATGGATCTGGTAGTGGAGAAACGTCTGTTGTTCTACGGCGGCGTCCAGTGCCCCTTGCTCTTTGCGTACGGCCTTCTCGAAGCCATGCCTGACAACACCTAACCACAGTGTCTTGAACTGGGTGTTCGGATTTATATGTCACTTAGTATATTAAACTGCATTAAAGTGTGCTTGAATATAGATACATTTTTTTATACATGGATTTCGTTTCCAGATGCCTTTTAATATTTGTCATATGGCGCAAAAAATAACGTTTCATTCGCTTAATATTGGAAACTATGTTTTCCAGTTTTTTGAGTACCACGGTGAATCGCATGAGTCCCAAGATGATAATTTAGGAAAAAACAATAGGCGAAACTACATATGAAAATTGCACCCAACCCTTGAAAACATGTTTTTTGAAAATAATTTCTCACGAGCGCAATTTTGCTAAAAAAATTTCAACAAATTGCCATTGTTAAATTGTTATATTCTACATGAACGTGATATTTTATAGATTCGTGCAATGTTCGACCAAACAAATTTTTTCAAATCATTTTTTGAGTTTGGTTGTGTAGTGGAAATTTCGTGCAAAGTTAAACATTCAATGTATATCAGTGCTTTCTTGCGTTCGTTTTTCATATAAACTAACAAAATCATAAGTTTTTGTTCGGAAAATCCACAATAATAAGAATCGCAACTCCAAAAATGTCTGACATTAAAAAAAACGATGAAAATGAGTTTTTTCCAATTTAAGGCGATTTTTCGCACAAGAAATCATGGTTTTAACAAAAAAACTGAGAAGGTAAAAGAATTCAAATACACAGTGGGCTACTGTGTTAATGAACTATTCCTTTCCTAACCAAAGACCTATTTTTTTACTATTTTTGCGATTTTCCGAGCAACAAATCAGAATGTTGATAATAAAACCTGGAAGAGGCACAAAAATACATACACGCATTGAGCTATTGCTTAGCCAATATATCATAACCTACTTTAAATATATATTAGATTTTTAAATTGGCCAACTTATACCATACATTCAAAATGCCAAAAACTGGATAAAATCGTTGAAAATGCGGTTATTATGATTTTTGGCAATTTTCCGGGCCAAAATTCATGATTTTGTTAGCGAATTTAATAGGAACATAAGAAAACACTGATATACAGTGGATTACGCAAATTCAGTCCTAATCAAAAATTCTAATAAAAAAAAGTCGAACCTATACATTGCAGAAATCTATAAAAAGCACGGTTATGTAGAATATAACACTGCAGCGAAGGTAATTTTTTCAATAGTTCATCAGCAAAATTGCGCTACGTTTTTGGAGCTAGGAGCCTCTAGGTGCGACCTATCAATCTGAAAATTTTGCTAAGATGATCTAACCCAATATAACTTGAATCATTTTTATCCAGATTTGGATCCCTTTTGACGCAATTTTCATATGTAGTTTCGCCTGTAGCCTGCTGATGATTCAGAAATGTCTGTTAATAAAACATAAATCATAATAATCCTACGCATAGCATGCTTCTGTTCACCCTGTAGGGCACCGATATCTCCGGCATGGATACGACCGATATTAATTATCGACATATACAACAAACAACTCCATTACATGCGACATATTGTCCATTATGGAGTAGAACGCTTAGGTTATAAGTACACACAGTCACTTAGAGGATGATTCAGAACCCTTGGGTGTATAGAGGGTCGATATTGACTCATACGCTGTTTACTTTATGTGCAACACTACCGTACAGTTTGTGTACATTGCGGGGTGGTCTGTGGCGAGCCGGAGGGCTTGGATGGAGGTAATAGAAACGGAACGAGAGGGGCAGTCGTTTTGTTAGTCTTCATTCATTCTTCTGCCTGGCAATAGCTGGATTTTAAAGTTGTTCTTCGTAGTGTAATAAGAAAAAATAAAGTATTGAGCTAACATCTACCTTTTTTCCAACTGCCTGTGTGGGCAGTATACTAAATCCTTTCCTATTTCGTAGTGTGTATACAAATGACCAAAAAATTTTTTGTGCATTTTCTCTCCTATCGCAACTTACTAACAAATATTAGTGCAAAATGTGTTTATTAACCACATTATAAAAACTACAATATAATGGGACCTCTACGTGGGCGAAGTCTAGCTCTTGGCTACTCTACTTAACCTACCCAAATAATAAATTGAAACATCACTTAATCAAACAAAACTTTGATAAGCAGCTATAGACGCCTAAAAGCAAACGAACTGGCTGACATACATACACATATACATATATACACATATATATATATTACTTATATGAAAAATAAAATAAAAAATAAGTTTTGATGGTAATTGAAAACTAACCTTTCCACAATTACTACAATGACAAATAAAAATGTTTCACATTCTTACTGGCCAATCCTTTATAGTGTCATCTAAATCGTTGTAAATCATGATAGCATTGTGAGTGTATGAACTATTAAATAAAGTTGTTTTATACATAGGGATCTCTAGTCTCTTTTTGGGTCTGAAATCAATGTCTGAATTACTTCGTCTGAAAACAAATTTCTCATAAAGATACAAGGGGGCGCGAGAAGATATGATCTTATGTGTAAACACTGCCATATGGTACTTACATGCATTTTCTATACACATCCAACCAAGCTGAAATCTCTTTAAGGAAACATGATCATACTTCTTGAGATTAAACACAAATCGACAACAAGTATTTTGGAGTCTTGTTTTTGTGATAGAATCAAGACAATGATAGAACTCAGTGCTACAGTAAAATAAGCTAGGAAATATAGCCTCACATAACTTTTTCCTATCTTTAAAATTCAAAATAGAGCGATTGACATAAAAACACTTCGAAGTGTTTTTTAAGATAGACGAATCATGCTCCTTAAACCGTAAAGTATAATCAATAATCAACCCTAAATTTTTTGTAGTATTTACGACAGTTAGACGCTCCTCATCGATTTTTACATCAAGAGAATTCAATATAGTGTTACGTTTGACAGCAGGACAAAAAAGCATCACTGAGCACTTATCTTTATTGAGCTTAATATTGTTACCATTTGAGTATCCTACTATTGCCTCCAAATCATTAAGCTCATTGATTGAAGTATGTAAAGTGTTACCATTAAAGCTCTTATATATCTGTGTATCATCGGCATAGCACATCATAGAAGAGTTTTTCACAGAGCTACCCAAATCTATAGTATAAATTGAGTACAACAGAGGCCCTAAAACTGAACCCTGAGGGATACCTGAGGTTATATCAATCGGACTGGATATAGTATTGCCTATCTCTACTACTTGCTTACGATTTGAAAGAAATGTTATAAAAACATTAGAGGTATGCCAAAAAACCAAAAAACTTCACGTTAGCACATAAAAGCTCATGATCTATTTTGTCGTACGCCTTAGAATAATCTAATGATACATGTTCTGAAGCATCTCCCTTATCCAGCGAAGCAATGATATCATTTAAAACGTTTGCTAAAGCTGTAGTTGTACTAAAACCACTGCGGAAACCAGATTGACTTTCGGGAAAGAAATCATTAATAGAGAAATATTGATAAACCTGATGTTTAAAATTTCTCCAATATCTTAGATATAACAGGAATCAAAGTTATAGGTCTTAAGTCTGAGAGACTATGTGGATTTTTACATTTAGGCAAGGGCTTGACAAGAGATAGTTTCCAAGCATCAGGGAAATATCCAGCCTCCAGACAACACCTCAATAAATGCGTCAGGGGTTGTAGCACTCGAGGCAAGCAATACTTCAGCACCATCTGAACCTGCTGTATTAGATTCTAGGGACAGAATAATGTCTAGCACATTTTGTGGGGTAGCAAAACCAAATTCAAATCTAGCACTTTCATTAATTTTGATACTATTAAATGTATCAACTAGAACTAGATGCTTGCAATTGCCCCAAGGCGTGAAAACGGAAGAAAAATAATTGTTTACTTCATCGGCATTTTTCAACTACCTAGGTAAAGATTTATCTACATTAATTTTGAGTTTCAATGAATGTACAGCTTTCCAGAGATGCTTGTTACTATTTAGTTGTTAGCTGAAGCTCAGATATGCTGCTTTCTCACGCCTAATAGCGGAAATGGCATCATTTCTTAATGTCTGGTAATATTCTAGACTAGCTGGACTTTTTAAAATCTGATACTTTCTAAAGGCTTTATCTCTCTCAGAGATCAAAAATTTTATACCACCTGTAAGCCATGGAGCATAAGGTTTAGTAATACGTACTGAAACAGTAGGAGCATGGACATCAAACAAATCCAAAATATGATTAGAAAAAAACGTAGCTTTATTGAGGGGGTGATTACTTTAATTCTTATCACTTTTGCAGCAAATTGGTATTCAAAGATAATTTCTACGTCATATACGTGGACGTGGCTAAAGAAGAAGCGAAAGGCCCTAATACTCTCTTCCTTCCGAAATGCCTGAGCGCGTTGAGCAGATGTAATAAAAAGTTATGGCCTGGTTTATGATCTCATAAATTTCATTCAAATTATTCAAATAGGGTAGCCAAGAATTCAGAACGTACATAAACTCACCGTTTTGCATAATTTATCCGAGTTATCCATAAAATCGTGTTTGAATTTTAATGACACACATAACATGACGATCTTCTCTATTTTTGACTGTGGTCGTTAAAGCCTTCGACCGTTCCTTGTGCAGCTAATAGCTTTGGCATTCTTCTTGGGTGGTAAGGGTAGTTTTATTGCTTCAGCTGATGCTATAAAGTTTACTATCTATTTATAGGATTTCCATATAAATTTGAAGTAATTATGCTGATGCTACAAAAAAATTACACATCTTCATGTAGAAATGAAAATTTCCTTCCTTGTTGTTTCAAAAAAATTCTTCACGTAACATAGTTAAGAACGTAATTTGCAGCGTTAGTCATAAAACAGTAAAACTATTTCTAGGAAAGACAGTATGTCCACGAAGAGTTCCTATACAGTGTGTTTCAGTTTATTGTTGCATAACTTTAAGATTCGATAGAACTTTTAAAATTAATGCATAAAGTCTATATAAACATGGGTCGAAAAATGCGTGGCTTCCGAAATACAAGGTGTTTAAATTTACTTTCTAAAATAGTTTTTTTCTAATATTTCGAACAATATTTGTTGTATAACAGTGACAATTGGTATACAAGGGTTTTTTGGTACGACAAAACGAACCATGGGCATAGTTTTATTGTAGCCGCTAGAGGGCGCTCTCTACTGTACCTGTAGTGTATTAAAATGACCGAAAAAAATTTCATACTGCAATTTTTTGCTCTTTGAATAAAAAACTGATTCTTCGCACTTTTCAGCATAAAACAGCTCACCTGTGAGTTTTCGTTATAGTTAGCCGTTTTTGAGATATTTCGATTTTTAAGGTTCGATGCATTTTATAATAATATTATTTTTTTTTGCATTTTCGATTTGGGCATTACAAATAATTAAGATGATCGTTTAGATTGTGTTTTTAAACACAACAATAATTCCTAGCTCCAAATAAACACAAAAAAACAGAATATTAATTTGTTTAATTTTCCAATATTATTTTTAACAAATTAAATTAATTATTTACAACTAAAATGCTATTGGATAGTTAGGAAAAACATACAAAATCTAAAGTAGTTGCTCGAAATGTAAACCCAATTGTTCAATACACAATTCACATTTTTAGGTCATCGGATCGTGGAGGCCAGGCGACTGGTCCTCCACGGCCGATCCTCTTTCTGAATAATTTTCGTTCAGCCAGTTTCTAACTATTCTCGAATAATGAGCTGAACAACCATCAAGCTGGAACCAGGCCAATCTTCTTAAATCTAACATAACATCATCCCATATATTTGCATGTTCAGCCTTTAAAAATTCCAAGAAGGTCGCAGCATTTAACCTTGCAGGCAAAAGGTAGGGTCCAAGTAGTCGATTACGGTAGATACCAATCCACACGTTCACACTAAATTCATGCTGAAAATTTCTTTCCCGAACTGCATGCGGATTTTCATGCGACCAAATATGTTGATTATGAAAATTTACCACTCCACGTCTAGTGAAGCATTTTTCTTCTTCGTAGAGTGGTTGCCTTTACCAGAACATTTCGACCAGCCTCATTAACTCCCATTCTATTTTCATTAACGGCTTGAATGGCTGCGGCTAACTGTTGTTCGTTCCAACTAGCTCTGGAACAACTTCCAGTGCGCTTGTATTTGGTAGGCATACTGAAAAGAAAAGGAATTATTAATAAGCCATCTCACCTCAAAAATAAGTGAACCATCTATCCTCGTTGTGAGAGGAGAGATGGCGCACCTCAAAATCTAAACACGTTTTGAAATATGCGCAATTTTGAGGTTATATAACAAAAGTTGAACGTTTTTACTTGCCTGGCACAATATTGCGACTGAAATTATTATTAAATTTGAAGTTCACTAGCACGAAGATGCAATTCGGAAAAATATTTTTGTACTATCCGGATCACGTATAAATTAATATTTAAGTAGATATTTAGCCGATGAGCACAAACGGTGCGGCGGCTTGCCTGATATAGACTAAAGTACATCAGCGCGCAGCTGCTCCCCTCTAACATTAGCGGTGGCGCTGTAAAACCATTGCTCCATCTCACCTTCTGCGTCATCTATCCTCGAATTACCCTATTGGTGCTATAATTTCAACGATTATTACTGAAGACGAATCTTAAAACGCTAAGATCTACTGAAGAAAGTATTGTAGTGTACGAGAAATACAGGAGACACTACCACTTTGCGGTACTACCGACCTCTACGTATGATAACAGGAATCCAGAGTTTTCCGGCATCTCTGAACGACAGAAGTCGAACAAGCTCGTCCGCCACATAGGCAAATACGAAATTGAATATTTGCTCTGTTCCCGTCCTTCCAACTTTTTTCTCTCCACTATACCGTCTTCCGGTATCCGGTGTAACGCCGCTGCTCCTGTCGACTCGAAACCCTCCCCGGGGGTTAGTTTTTTATCCCCGGAGCGCCGAGGTCGACGGTGGAAATAAAACGTGGCATTAAGCGCTCCTGACAGGGCGGAAGGGATGGAATAGGGATGTTAAATGGATTAGATACAGACAGGGGGCGAATGAAAAAATATTGCCCTCGCTGCCGGCTGTAGGGATGATAAAAAAGGTGAGATTTTCATTTGGGGATGGGGTAGAGCGAAACGGGGTGTTTATTTTTCTATTAGTGCATTGAGTATGGATTTAAGAGCTTGCACGTGACCAAATAGAAGTCTAGATCTATGTCTATTAAACGACAATGCACTTTATGTCATCAGCAGCAAGATACCTTATTTCAAGTAGTAGTGTGGCCTTGTCCAAGTGATCCGTAAGACATTTTCTTTTGAGTTAGTGGGTTGATCTGCCAGGCCTGGAAAGGCAGGTAAAAGACTTATTCTACATTAGACCACAGCCGACGTCAACTACGAGCCGTGAACAAAGAAATCTGGCAACGTAGGTGGTAGTGTTACTCCCGCCGCTGCTTGCTGCATCGACGCAACTCGTGCTCAAAACGCTGAGAAAACATAACCTTTTCAATTTGTGATTTTGGAATCCCAGAGGCTGTAATTAAGAGATAAGCTTGTTTTCTAAGCTTCAAAGTGTGTGTATGTGTTCAAAGTGATCGGTGACTATAATATATGAGAAATAGACTCCAGTTGTAGTGCTTCTGCGCTTTAAAAATAAACTAAGAAGTGTGACTGTGGCTGTTCGCGCCTCAGGACGCTAAGGATTTCAACTATTGAAAACGTGCAAATTCAGGTTGTATTTTTCTTTTTTCATTTATCAAGTATTTGACGCAGACAATATGCCTCGTTGTTGCTGTGTTCCTTTATGCAATGCAAACTATAATTCTGCTTTGAAAACAGAAAGCTATGTTTCAACTTTTCGCTTCCCAAGTACCGAAAGTCTGAAAAACAAATGGCTTATGGCAATTCCCAGAAAAAATTGGACACCTTCAAAATATTCAGCTGTGTGCAGTTGTCATTTTAGAGAATCGGATATCATCAGGACAGAAAATATAGTTTTGGCGGATGGAACAGTCCAAAATAATATACCTTTGGAATATCCAAAATTGAAAGAAAATGCTGTTCCCTCCATTTTCCCAAACTTGCCATCATATCTTTCAAAAACTGAAGCACCCAAAAGAACTGACCCAATGCAAAGAAAACAAAAATTAATTGAGAAACATGAAAAATCTATCCAGAATTTCGATGATATGGATAAGATCAAAGATAAATTTAGTTAAAAAATGTGGATTTGAAGTTATTTGTGTTGTTACTGATAATCACCGAATTAATAGAGCAATGTTCAGGAAGCTTAGCAAAAAATTGGGGTGGAGGTTGAGGGGTGGAGAGGAAATCCCTAAGACGTTTAGGTAATGTATGAGAAATTTTTTGTTTTATACTTTGCTAGTATGTAAAAGACGAGAGCAAGTAACGGGTTTTGCTCAAGGGGAAGTGGTGGCTTTTATCAATATCAGCTGCAAAACAGCTACAAGGCAGCTACAAAATAAAACTGGAGGTATGTGAATGGTGGTTCTCCGCAATACCGTCCCACGCTGAAGGTTAAAATCCCATAAGAAAATGGACGGGGTAGCACCAAAACCAAAACAACTAAACGTAAGGTACCCAATAAAAGGGGTGTTACTCCATAAACTGGTGTTTGAGGGTCTAATATCCCAGAATCTGGGAGTTAACGAAACGATACCCTCACCGCAATCTCCGCAGGAAAGTAGAAAAAATATTAATTTAATAAAGTTGATTTTAAATAATAAAACTTGTTTCATTTGCCCGTCATTTTATAGCTATACCGGTTGACATTGATAAATTTAGAGCAAGATCTATTTATTTTACACATTACCGATGGAACAACAGGTACTCTCTACAATCCATAGGTATTGTATAGAATACCTGAATTATACAGATTACCGATAACATATACAGGGTGGCGCATCGAAAACGAAACAGACGCATTTACTGGCAGCTCATTTGTTTTTAGGAAAAACGCTCAGATCCGTCGATTTTGTTTTCGAGGCGGACACAAGTTTGGAAAAAAATCACGTTAACACGTGCAGCCCCCTGGGCGGGAATGACACCAACCCTAAAATCTTAAATGGAAAGGAGGGTCGAGTGATACCTTATTTTAAAGGTCTTTCAATTCCCTTTATAATGATGTAAAATACATGAGCTTCAGTTCAGTAGTTATGAAGATTTATTGACTTAAAGCTTAAAGTAGACTTTAATAGGTACATCAGATTAGTTTGTACTACTTTCAGACAAAATTTATTTAAAAGAATTTACTTAATAAGTAAATGCTTTTCTTCACTATGCCCATGGTTTGTTTATCATTTTCTTGTTGAAAATAGCTATTGGTGCGTTTTTTTGTGGAAAAAAAGTTATTTCTTGAAAAAAGATAAGGAAATATCTCGTACTTATTTTAAATAGGAATTTAGTACATAGTTTGCGATTGATTTGATCAAACTTTGTTGCTAATATAACTTGTAACGCTTTATTACATAAATTAACCATGGTATATTCCACGGCAGAAAGAGTTGAAATTATCGAAATATTTTTTGGAAATAATCAGTGCGCGAATAGAACAGCAGAAATATTTAATGAGCAACATGAGAACAGTAACGTGCATCGAAAATATGTTCTAGAACTTGTAGCTAAATTTCGGGAAACTGGGTCAGTCGCCAATAAAAAACGCAACATTGAAAATCCCATAAGGAACGAAGCAATAGAAGTGGGGGTTTTACGGCAAGTTTATGTAGATCCTACGTTAAGTACCCGCAAATTGGAGACTGTGTGTGGTGTTAGTCGACGTACTGTCCAATGAATTCTAAAAGCCCATATATTTTCATCCGTATAAAATTCACCTGGTACAAGAACTTAATGAAGTCGATTTTGATCGGCGATTACAATTTTGTGAAGATATGAGTGAATGAATTATAAACGATGAACATTTTCTATTCAACACTTGCTTTTCCGACGAATGTTCCTTTTTCTTAAATGGCGTAGTAAATCGTCATAACTGCCAATATTGGTCCGATTCTAATCCCAGAATTTATCATGAGGTTCATACACATCAGCCACAAAAATTAAATGTTTGGGCTGGTATCTTTGGCGATCATTTAGTTGGTCCTTTTTTCTCACCTGGAAATTTGACCGGTGAAATGTATTTGTAATTACTGGAAGACGCCATAGATCCTGCATTAACAGCCACAATTGAAAATCAGAATGATTGGCGGTACATTGCAAATAGGTTGATGTTCCAACAGGATGGTGCCCCACCACATTACGCATTACGTGTTCGACAATCTTTAGATCTTACGTTACCAGATCGATGGATTGGTAGAAGAGGTGCCATTGAATGGCCCCCAAGATCGCCAGATTTATCACCTTTGGATTTCTTTATGTGGGGTCATTTAAAAAGCAAAATCTGTGCTACTCAGCCAACATCATTTTGAGCAAAATCTTTATTATTGCATGGAGAGTCATGGTGGCCATTTTCAACATTTACTTGCCTAACGGGTCCAGTTCATTTTTTATTTTTAAATTACTTCGCTGCCAAATGTATTGATCTCCACTAATGATGATTTATTACTCTTATTTAAGCTTTAAAATAAGGTATCACTCGACCCCCTTTCCATTTAAGATTTTGGGGGTGGTGTCACCCCCGCTTAGGGGGCTGCACGTGCCAGCGTGATTTTTTGCCAAACTTGTGTCCCCCTCGAAAACAAAATCGACGGGTCTGAGCGTTTTTCAAAAAAAAAACTGAGCTGCCCGTAAATGCGTCTGTTTCGTTTTCGATGCGCCACCCTGTATATGAAGAATGTCTATTGACTAATTGTAAGGACCTGCTCAACTGAGTTTTTTCTTAGAGGGTCAACTTTGCGCTGAACATCAACCTTTACGAACTAATAACGGCGTTGCGTGGGAATTGCGGAGTCAACCTGCTCGACACCTTTTTTTTTTACTTTTTAAGACCTTTGCAGGGTCCTCTGAACAGATGTAGCGCCGCGAATAAAAATGCTGTTTGTACGCTTCCATCAAGTCGACTTCTTGAGATCCTCAAAGTGATCATTGATCACCCCGCAAATTCCATGTACGCCGTAAAACTCGCAATTCCCGTACGACACAATTGAGTCGTTAAATTCCGCGACGCGGCGCTGGTCGCGGCATAAAATCAGCCAATCGGATTAACTCTTGCACGCTAAGTCATTTGTTCCGGAGCGTTTTACAGTTTTGCTCGCGCTGGCTCACACATTATACGGCAAGCCAGCCGAGTCGGTCTTCACGAAATGCCGGTAGTAAAAGAAACGAGCTGGCAAAGAACTACAGGAGTCGTAAAATTCAATTTTGGTACCAACTTATATTGAGATGTCATGAACTGCGGAAGTTACGTAACTGTGAGGTAATGGTGGAATTCGACGGGGCACAGCGATTGAAGTAGCCATGTTTACACATTAAACCGCGGTGTTATGTGCGTTTACAACGCTCTGGGATTTGATGTGGCACACTAACAACCTGTTACAGTCCATCCAAACCAGATGAGTGCTAGGACGCTGCTTGTTCATCAAAGTACAGTACTACGTTTTTTTTGAAATAATTTATTTAAACACAATAATACAAAATGTATAACCAGTTTTAACAATAATTCCCCAATCAGTGTTTGCAAACACTGGCCCCGAGAATAACAAGACAATAATCAATATCTATGAACTACAGGTACACTGCAATGTTGCTCATAATTTCAACAAATAAATTCATTAACATTTTTAAAATCTTTCAATTCTCTAATAAAACTTCTATAGTTATTTGAATCTTTTATACAATGAGGTACATTATTAAATTTCTTAATTGCGTCTGTGATCGGATTTTTTAAACCTATATTAGTTCTTGTGGAAATTTGATAAACATTATTTATTGATCTTGTTTGGTGATCATGCACGTTATGGTAGAAGCTAATATTTATGTTACTTTTTAGTAGATTATTTATAATTTTATAAACAAGTTTACATTGTTCCACCTCCAATAACACTCTTAATTTGTTTAAATTTAAATTTGATTAAAGTGTATTAGAACTTGTAAGCCAATCAAAATTAAACAATATTTTCCGAATTTTATTTTGTAAAACTTGAGCTTTATTAAAATTAACTTCACCGCACATACCCCATACTGGCAAGAGGTACCTAAAATGTGTGAGAAACAAGGCATTATAAATAAATATTTAATACTTGACACTTTTTCTAGCGCTATATTATTTATGTTAATATTTAGATTATTGCTATCTTATTTTTTTGTTTAAATTAAATGTATATATGTCACTTAGTATATTTTGTTTTTTCAATGTTAATTTTTAATCTATTCGAAAACAGCCATTTAAGATAACTATTCAGGTATATATAGTAATATAGCGTTAAACTGTACAAGAATGGTTGTCTCTCCTAGCAGTGATAACAGGTCTCTCGTCACAGAGGAAGTCGCTGATAGTCTTCTTTTTTCCGGTTCAAAGCTGTGGATTGGATGGATCGTACAGACAAGGAGATTGTTGATATGTAAACGCAACAATGTCGAAGACAATAGAATAGAATAGAAAGGATTTATTTAGCTTTAAGCTTGTTCAAACAATAGTATATATTATTAACGAAAATATGTTAAATTTACAAATAGCTCGTCACATAAAACCAAAATAGTCTCTCCGAAATCTCCCTTTGAAAATTTTAGCATTATTAGATGTTTTTACATCAATAGGCAGATTGTTATACATTTTTAGACGTTCAACAAACATTGACTTTCAAACCTTTAAATCTAAATCTTTGTATATGGAAATCTACTTTTGATCTAATGTCGCATTACACATCTTTTTTTCTTTTAGAAACTGTTCAAGACTAAGGTGGAGCCTGATTATTGATAATTTTATATAAAAGAATTAAATTTGCCTCTTGAATAATTTAGTGTATGTCTAAAAAATTTAATGCCTTTAGCATATTCCGTATATGGGTATACCTGCTACAATTTAACAAAATGCGCATACATTTATTTAATAGAATTTGTAATCTTTCCTTTTGCTCATTTGTGCATGTAATCAAAAGTGATGCACAATAAGTGAAATGAGAAACAATTATTGTATTGTATACTACTCTTCTGCACCAGGGACTTAGATTCTCACAAATTCTACGAAAATACCCGATGTTTTTGCCTAATTTCCGACACATACCTGTATAGTCAACACGTTTGTTGAAAGTTAGTTACCGATCTATTACAATACCTAAATCTTGAAACTATCTACAAAATCAAGTACCTCTCCCTCAATTTGCACTGGCGTATTTAAATCTACCAATTTCTTGCAACTATTTTTCGAACCTAAGATCATACATTGCGTTTTTCTCACATTTAATTTAATCTTCTTCTTCTGAGCAATGTATTTACAATATTCAAAAAGAGGTAGCCAATGACTTCGAAGAGTTGCTTCACCAAACTGCATGTAAGTGCTTCATCACCCGTAGATTTTTTCTTCAATTAAAAAACGGTTTTGCGTAGCTTATTCAGTGAAATTTCTTGAAACCTCTAAAGACTAGTCTTCTAAAGATTTGTACCAAAATATGGCTTTATAAACTAAAGATGGCAAAACTATTTACTTCTGAAACAATTTATTTTCTCAAAAACATTTTAGATACACTCTAGTCGTTAAAAATACATATTTGAAATCACTTAGATCTATAACTGATAGAACATCTGAACAAATAAATAATGTGCGAATAAATGCGCGAAGTTAACAAAGCAACAATTGAAAGATTATCATTGGGTAACATCACCCTTATTTTTTATTACGGCTGAAATTCTTTGGGGCATAGTGTTAACCAAGTTTTGGCAAAAATTCTTGAAGCTTTTGTTTCAGTTCGGTGATTGTACGAGCAGGATGTTGTCGTAGAACCTTTTTCATCTCGTGCCACAAAGTTTCAATAGGTGACAGATCTGGACTGCTAGAAACCCATTTCAAAGTGGTACATTATTTTCTTCCATCCATTTTATAGCCTTTTTGAAATTCATTTTTCGTACTCCTTTTCATAACATACTGCCCCAGACCATAATGGAATCTGGACATTTCACTTTTCTCTTCAGACAGTCAACATGGAATGCTTCATTTTTTTGCGAATAACTCTACTGCGACTGCCACCAACACAAACTCTGAATAGGGCCTCATCACTCCATTGTATTGCACACCATTGTTGAGGTGTCCATTGTCTAAGTTCTTTAGCCCATTTAAGCCGATTTTTCTTTTGCAGTGGAGTTAATAGTGGCTTTTCTTTGGCCTATAAACAAGTTGTGCAACTTTAGGATTTTTACTTCACTTTTTTTATAAGAAAACTTACCTTGCAAGTGCTAAATCCCAATTTGTGGGCCTCTCTATGAGTTGTGGACCTCGAAATTCTCCGTCCAACAGCGTCACTCCACAGAGCACTTAATTGTAAATAAGTGGCACGCCTGTCTTTCACGATTATTCTTCTTAATGCTCTTCGGTCGGCATTTGTGATATTACTTTTTTTCACATATCGTGGTTTAATATTAACTGAACCAGTTACGTTATATCTTCTAACAATATTTCTCACACTGTACCGCGATAAGTCTAACAAAGTTGCAATTTCCGAGTTTGATTTCCCAGAATTAAAAGATTTAATTATCAGTAACCGAATTTTCTCACTAATAACCTTTCCTCTACCCATTTTGAAAATCTTAACTACCCAAAACTATTTTAAATGTTTTCTGATAGCTGTGATTTATAAAAACAATTGTCATGGCTTTTATTTTTCACAGCCACCTATGCGTTATAGGCTTATTTTGCATTGAAATGAAAATAGGTTGATTTATGCTGTAATTGCAACATGTGTTATTTTTATGCTGCACATTTGATTAGGGAGTAATAAAGTTGATGTTTTCTACTATATATTATCAAAATATTCATTGTTAATATTTTAAACCTATAACACCCTGCGACATTTTTATTATTTGTGTTTGATAAGAAAAAAACTAAGATGTCAATAGTTGGGCCAACTAAAGTGGGAAGGGGCAGGTGATCTGAACTCCGACAAGCCAAAAAGTACGCCATCCATCGAAACTGAATGAGCGCTAGGGCACTTCTTGTTAGTCAAGGTACATTACCATGTTTTGAAAGCATTAAGCTGAACAAGACTTTTGCGTGGGATGGAGAAACCGTCAATTATGTTCTGAATAAAAAAATATAAATAGTCTAAATAGTTTTGTCATACGACAAGACTTATTCCGTGCGTCATATCCATGGTGTCATCCCACTATTACCATTTCGTGTACGCGACTGAACATCTAACGACATCTTCGTCCTACCTCAATAAATATAACATTTACACTGAAATGCCTCGTAAAAACGTTCGGGCGGAGGCGGAATCAAGCCGGCCTGGGTTATAAAGCTACATCACGAGCATCCTGACTTCGAGGCAGGAACCAGGCAGGAAAGCAGCAACTGCAACAACGATGTCGTCGTCGGCATTGCAACTCTGTAGTCTGTATGCAAAGCGAATATTGGTAATACTCGGGCTAAACACATAATTTACAAGCGACAGGCGTGCTTCCAGTGCCGTATTCCGCGTGCAACTCACGACATCACGATATATCAGTCGGCAAAGCTGCAAAGCGGCACAGCCGTATTTACGGCCATCGTAAGGTGTCTCGCAGATGTGACAGTTGAATGTCTACGTGCTGTTAGAGATGGCAGTTTTTCAGAAAACATCGATATCCTAACAACGATAGTTTCGGTACATTCAGTCAAAGACATCGATAGTATCGAACATAGACTGCTTTTTAACAGGCTTTTATAAGCTTGGCCTGTATGTACATGTAAATAGAATATAAAATGTATTCCAACCAATTTCCTTATCTCTCTTTACATCATAATAGTAATCATTTGTTATAAATTCATGGGTTAATGAATTTCTTCGAAGCAATCAAAACAGTATGGTCGTCTCCATCCTAAAACACCGATATGTGTAAAACATGTTAATCCCTACATCTCCGAGGTGCATAATGCAATTACTGTAGACATATACCTAAAATTATTAATAATTACTGAAAAATAAGAGCTAAAAAGAATTATAAATAGTGATAAAAATTGGTGGTTAAGGTTTTTGACTGGTGACTGGTGGGGATACAATATACGGATGGCGACGATAGACGATACATTGATGTATCGAAAACATCGATACATCGGACGTAGAACATCGATCTTTACGCATCGATGGTTTCATGACGATATATCGATATCGAGAGGAATCATAAACATTATATGCCCCGAGTCTATCCTTAACTCTGCTACGCGCGCTTCGTGAACATTTCGGTCGCAACAACCGCCCAAACGAAACAACCATCGGTCATCTGGTGCGTAGATTCGAGGCAACAGGTACTGTGGCAAATCTGCCAGGCTCTGGCCGGCCAAGGAGCGTTCGCACACCGGAAAATATTGCTGTTGTGAAGGAGAGAGAGTGTGAGAGACGATCCGAAACAATCAACAACGCGTCGATTCCAAGAATTGGGCATTTCGAGAACCAGTTTGCTCCGCATTCTCCACAAGGATTTGAATGTACACGCCTACAAGATCCAATTGACGCAAGAGCTGCATCGGGCCGACCTTTTTTCGCGCCGAACGTTCTCAGATTGGCTCCTTGAACACCTCCAAATTGATGCCAATTTTTCATAAAAAATCATGTTCAGCGACGAAGCGCATTTCACTTTGAATGGGACGGTAAACAAGCAAAACAGCCGCATCTGGACGAACGAAAATCCCCGTGAGTATCAAGAGCAGCCGATGCATCCTCAAAAAGTGACTGTGTGGTGTGCATTGTGGTCAAAAGGCATCATCGGACCTTACTTTTTCGAAAATGCGGCCGGGGACGCCGTTACCGTCAATTCTGAGCGATATCACGTGATGATAGAGGACTATTTTTTGCCGCAACTTGAAGGAATGGATATGGACGATGTTTATTTCCAACAAGACGGTGCAACATGCCACACAACAAACGTCAATATCCATCGATTGCAGTCCTTCTTCGGTGATCGCGTGATTTCGCGCAGAGGAAATGTGTTATGGCCACCAAGATCGTGCGATTTGACACCCTTGGACTTCTTTTTATGGGGATATTTGAAAAGCAAAGTCTACGTCAACAAACCAGCCACCCTCCAAGAACTCAAAAACAACATCATTGCCGAGATAAATGCCATAGAACCGACCAGGTTGCAAAATGTCATTGAAAATTTCGACCATCGCGTGGACGTCTGTAAATCCAGTCGTGGTGAACTTTTGAGCGATATTATTTTTCATACATAAATGGTATAAATGAACCTTCAAAATAAAGTACCAACTTGATTTGAATATCAATATTTCTTGTTTTAATATGCGTTTACTTTCCTGCGTCCGTTTTGGACAACGGGGGGGGGGGGGGGGTACAGTAACAGTAAATATTGCTTCAATAGTCATATGGATTCAATTATTGCAGAGAAAGCAAAAAGCTGGGCTTCGTCATACGCTGTGGTTGCGAGTTGCATGATATTAAAACAATTAAGCTTCTATATAACTCACTTGTAAGATCGAAGCTTGAATATGCGGCAAGTATTTGGCAGCCATCCTACTGCTTCTGGATGGACAAACTCGAAAATATCCAACGGCGTTTTTGAAGTACCTTTACTTTAAGGAAAATATCATCTACCCACCGATTGGCTATCCACAAGAGTCTTTAGAAGAAGCTTTCGATTTTCAAAGTCTTAGGGAGAGGCGTGATAAGTGCAGTGTTAAGTTCGTGACTCATATATTGCACAATCGTATTGATTGTTGCAATATATTGCATGATTTTAATTCCCTTGTCCCGCGTTTGAATGCTAGACAATGACCTTCTATTTGCCTACCCCTGGAACAAATATTTTAAAGTTTTCTCCACTGTATAGCTCATGTGGTAAAGCGAATGACATTGCAGATCAATTAGATATATTTCTGCTGCGTGGTTCCTTATGATGTCTTGTCTGCTATTTGCTATTTAATTTTTTATCTACACTGCCATTTTTGTAAATATTTGTATATAGTATCCTTGTGATTGAACTTCCTACATTTGTGTTTAATATGTAAGATATAGTGTATTTTTGATATTTGGACTTTGTCCTACTCTGTAATTGGCTTTATAGCTGTTGGGTAGGGTATAAATAAATAAATAAGAAGAATATGTACCCAAAGCAACATGGAATTGTGTACAAAGGTCAATCGTGTGAAGCTATTGTCCCGGAGTTTAAAATTTTCCCGCCGTATATCATTCCGCTAACGATAGCGTTTATGTCAGCACCGACGTAACAACATACATACAGCTCCTAATTATATTTGAACACGGTAGGATGCGTTGGAAATCAGAATTTCATTTCACTATGTTACATTGTGGAAGCGCAACGCTCCAACCGACCGACGTCGACAAGCAAACGCCGCGTATCAATACAAAATAATTTACATGGTAATTTTCCGGTTGTCAATCAAATTATCAATGTACGAGGCATCCGCGCGAGCTGTAAAACATGCGTTACATCGTTTCATTTACATGGTACAAATCAAAGTTTAATTAATACGCGACAAACTATAATATCTATAGAAACATCATGTCGCTTTGCACCAACCTGACAGACTGCGATTTGTTGTTATCGGAAAATGTGACAGATCAGCTGAAGTTAAAATAAAATTAGTCTGCAAAAAATGTCCGTTTGCATCTTTTTCTGTTATACAGAGAGAGCTATGGGCCAAAAATGTTTCTTTTCAAAAACTGGGGGTGTTGAAGTTTTAGGAAAAAAATGGAAATTAATTAATATTTTCAGAACCGCTTCAAATATTTCGCTGAAATTTAGTACGTAGTGAAAGTTAATAAAGTTGCGTATTTTCCAATGCAAAAATAGTTTTTAGCTTTAACAGTGGCGTGCATACGGGTATTGATTTCGATATTTCCTAAGAAAAAAATGGTACGCCAATGGTTTTTTGCCAAATTAAAATTATTTTAGAATTCCCCGTTCAATGCAAAACAAATGATCTCTCTTGAATTGTTTTCCTTCCATGCGCCATTTTTGAGTAAAAAAATAAAAACCGTTCTATTGTCCGGGAAAATTAATGTAATAATTGAAGAATGCAATTTAGCAATAAATATCTAGTTGCTCTGGAATATGTCACTGGCTTTTGACATCTGACAAGTCTCTGTTATTTAAATCTGTTCGCTATGATATCTTTTTCATTATTTAGTTTTTACAATTTTGTTAATAATGGTGAATTATTCAAATGCAGAAACGTATATGGCCTTGCCGACGGTAATGGTGAGCAAGCCAGACGGATTTATCACCAGAGATATCCCGATCGTGCTTGGCCAGATAGTCGAACCTTTTCTAATATTCATCGTCGTCTTATTGAAACTGGTTCTGTCCGTTTTGTAGCTGTACCTGTTGCTTAAAGGTCAGCGAACAGCCATCATAGCGAAAAAACGTGGAGTGAACTATTTGCACATTAAAGACTACCTAATCTGCAAGATGACATTTCCTCGTTTTTTTTTTTGACGTTTTTTAGGTTTTTTACATAATACCCCTGCGGATATCAGACACGTGCACGAGCGGACTCCTAGTTAATGTGAAATACAGGAGGTTCAATCTTGTATTCATCACATGAATAATGTAGTCATTGAATGTCAGCTTAGCGTCGAAAACGACACCCAAATATTTGAGAATCTAAGTTGAAGAATACTATAGGATGTATTTTTCTAGCAAATGACATAACCTTGCATTTTGAAATATTAAGATTAAGTTGATTGTAAGAGCAGCATGGGTAGATAAAATTCTTATACCTTGAGATTATTAATAAGAGCATACACGTTCAAATATTCTGCCTAAAGTAGATACGAACAACAGAGGTCATAAATTGTACCCCTGGGGTACACCAGATGCAGTATAAGTCTTGGATTATATTCCACGTACTTAATCCTTTCCAGGATATATGATTTTATGAGAAGCCGACAAGGGTCTCACAAGCCAGCAGACTCGAGCTTAGCTAATAACAAGTAATGATCTATTTGATCAAGTGCCTTTTGAATGTCAGTGTATATGTTCGACATGTCGGCAACTGTATAACCGAAAACTGTTATGCTCCAAATATAATTAACTACAGCAGAATCCCGATTATCCGAATCGCGATTATAGGTTCATAATCGCTAAGATGGAGCAGCAAATTTGGAGAACATTTTAAAGAATTAATGAAGCAGAATGGTTTGAATCCAGAACGAATTTATAACTGCGACGAAACGGACCTAAACTAAAAAATTTTACCAGCGACAAGTCTAGCTTCAAAACAAGAATCTGGAACTCCTGGTTACAAACGCAGTGAAGAACGTGTGACTATCCTTGCTTGTAGCAATGCTTCCGGTACTCACTGACTTCCTTTGTTGTTAATCGGAAAAGCTAACCATGAGCATTTAAACACTTCCAGTCTGGTATAAAAATCAAAAAATACCTGAATGGATGCCACTCTATTTAAGTACTGGTTTTACAATCATTTTGTTCCTAAGACAAAACGATATTTGAATGAATGCGGAGCCACTCAAGAGAGGAGCAACTTGAAAGTGGAGAAATACGAGTGCTGTTTTTGCTTACTAATGTAACGTCACTGATTCAGCCAATGGATCAAGGAGTTTCAGAAAACTTAAAACGCAATTACAGACGTTTGTTATTAGAGCAAATCTTAGATCAAGTTGATAATGGTTGTAACCTCGTTGATTGTTTAAAAGAGATTAACCTCAAGAATGTGGCATATTGGATAGCAGAATCATGGAGCCAAGTAACAATTCTACTTTAAAAAAATCTTTGTCAACAATAATTAAGCAACAAATGGAACCTTTCGCAGACTATGAGAATAACAACAAAAATTTACATGAGCTCGTCGTAAAATGACAAGGTGTGAAAAACTTGCCCATGTTGGTGAGTGGATGAATGGTGATGAATTGGTGGAAAAATTAACTGATACAGAACTGATAAAAACTGTAACAATGGCGATGAGACAGTTTTAAGTGACGCTAGTAACAATGAGACAGAAATCATTGCCAAAATATCACATTTTGAGGGATTAGAAGCTCTACAAAGTGACGTCGAACAACAAGAAATTGCCAAAAACAGGAACAATGCAAATATTCAAAAATAAGAACAATGCAAAACGTGTACAGTTAAAAATTACTTCCTTTGTTACTAAATACTCGTAAATATGTATGTTTGTATCGACATGTTTATATTTTACGTATCTTATATAGGTATATACTCACTTACCACACGCATTCACTTTTTTCAATAAAAAATATTTATTCCCGTTTTATCCAAAATTTCGATTATCCGAAAGCACTTGGGTCCTCATTATTTCGGATAATCGGGTGTTCTACTGTACTAGTAGTTTCATGGTTCTCGGATGTTTGCAACTTATTGTTCTAACGCGCATAAAGGCACGTACGCTACTGCATTCAAACGGGATGTACATGGAAGCAGCAGTGGTAATATTACGGTTATTTCGCGAAGATTAAAATTAGATTTATACATGAGAATGGGAAGTCGACTGGAGTGGAAGCACACACAGAGTCCGAGCAATATCCCAGTTTGCCTTTCATCTCTCCCGCCATTATATTACCGAATTATTATTGCCGGTAGACGCAAAGCGGGATTCGCCGGGCTGTTTTGTGGTATCTACGGCTAATTGCAGTTCATCTAAATGGCAGTGGCGTACTGACTAGTTGCTCGTGGTTGTGATAGGGAAGCAATCAGCTCTTTCCTCCACCCGTGTACAAACCGGTGAAGCTTTTCTTGACGCGCATTTTCAGTCTTCGTGACCGTCTGATAAAAACTATAATATATGTATACAGGGTGACTTTGAAGTTGAGTCATTAATTTTCAGATAATGATTGTAGAAGGAAGATAAACCAAAATATGTGTGTAAAAATAAAAAATAAATTAAAAAAAAAAATTTACCTTGTTTTATAAAGTATCCTCCCGACAAGTATTTCAGTGACCTGTATTTGATCGTGAGGTCTTGGAGCACCGGCATGCCGTCCCCTGTGAGGTCTTAAGTCACCTGATTCACGAGCCCGTTGTACTACATTAACAAAGGCACGAGGGGTTGGTTGCACTCGATTGGGAAACCGATCCGCATAAACATGTGCCATTTTTTATTTCGTTTGAGCCACGCAACAGACACCACTGTTCACTCACGCGTTACCGACCGACACTGACTGTATACAACTGAATAAAATAATTGTAAAAACATCGTTCCAAATTCTTTTATTGAGACAGGGCGGTACTCAAACTTCCAAAGGGCTATAACTTTGTTACTTTAATTTTACCAGAAAAATGGTAAAGGAAAAAAACATTTCTTTTGATCAGATCTACTCACTGTTAAAATAAATGACTCAACTTCGAAGTATACTAAGTGACATATAAATCCGAACACCCAGTTTAAATGGTTTTATTTTAATAAAAGTTGATGAATGTATTTATCTTACTGTAAATAACAAGTGAAAAAATGTTCAGCCTTATCAGTTGGACATTCCGGTTTTTATACTGCTTTTTTTAATTCACTAACGCTCTAGAAATGAATATTTCAGCCGCAGTAAAGAATCAACGTTGGCGGATTTTAGTTCTTGACATCCTTTACGATCGGTTACGATGCCTAGAGTACGGAGACCTGTACGATTTTGTCAACTTAGTGAGTTTGATAGGGGCCGTATAGTGGGACTTCGGGAAGCTGGACTTTCTTTTCGGGCAATTGCAGTAAGAGTGCAAAGAAGTGTAGACACTGTGGTTAGGTGTTCTCAGGCATGGCTTCGAGAAGGCCGTACGCAAAGAGCAAGGGGCACTGGACGCCGCCGTAGAACAACAGACCGTGAAGATCGCCGCCTAAGATTATTGGCCTTAAGGGACCGTTTCTCCACTACCAGGTCCATTGCAAATGAACGGTTTGCAGAATACGGAAGACCTATTGGCATGGGAAGTGTTTACCGACGAATGAGAAGTTTTGGCTTGTTTTCATACCGGCCACACTGGGTCCTCCCTTTAACTCGAGAACACCGACGTAATCGCCTTGAGTGGTGCAGACAACGGTCACTCTGAGATCAGGAATGGAACAGTATTGTCTTTAGTGACGAGTCTCGATTTCGTTTAGGCATGCATGATGGTCGTGCCAGGGTTAGAAGGCGACGTGGTGAAAGGAGGAATCCACAGTTTTTTGTTGAAAGACATGTTCATCACACTGTTGGAGTTATGGTTTGGGGTGCTATAGCTTATGGTTCCAGGTCACCTTTAATCTTCATCAGAGGTAACATGAACGCGCAGCGTTATATCCACGAAGTTCTAGAACCCCATCTTTTACCCTTGACACCCTGGCAGATCCAACTTTCCAACAAGATAATGCCCGACCACATGTTGCAAGAGTCACAATAGACTTCTTTCAACATAATGATGTCACATTGTTACCATGGCCACCAAGATCTCCCGACTTATCCCCAATTGAGCACGTGTGGGATATGATGGGTAGGAGATTGCTCAATTTGCAACGTCCTCCTCAGACTCTAGAAGCACTTCGAGAGGAGTTAGTGGTTGCCTGGAATGAGATACCACAGGAGGACATTGACCACCTGATCAGAAGCATGCCTAGGCGCGTTGGAGAATGCGTAGCACATCAGGGTGCATCCACACATTATTAAAGGTCAAAGGGCTTTAAAGCAGTGCAATCATTTTGAAATTTTTATCATTTACTTATTATGCTTCATTAAGTACTTTATTAAAATAAAACCATTTAAACTGGGTGTTCGGATTTATATGTCACTTAGTATAGTTTAGTCATCAAACTAACATGATGAGGTTAGTAGAACGTAGTTTTGAATGATATTCATTATCTATCTAGGCACTTTTATGCTAGAATTTTTTAACTATGGACATGAGGCATTGTGGAAAAATGTTTCCAAATGCCTTATCTCATTATATCCAAGCGCTGCAAATATGTCATTAACAACTTGGTTTGCCGCACTGTACATTTATTTCTTTCTATTAGCGCATCTGTTCAAAATCTCTAAATACCTGCATAAATCACACATTTTTGTCCAAATTGATTTTGAACTAACACTCGCTCTATCAAAATTACAGCAACATTATTTACCAGTCGATGGGGTGTCAGTGCGAATGAATATATCCAATTAATATTTATTCGTTAAGCTTAGTCTGATACGGTGATACACTGGATAATGTTTAATTTACAAATTCATAAATCAGCCGACGGGAGGCCGTTCACATTCCACAAATGTATAATGAACTGAATGGCGGGACCGGGAATATATATGGAATTAGATTTGTATGCGGGGGGCAAACGGTTTATCGAGGTGAGGATAAATAGTCGATTTACATGTATTACAAACCATTTGCTACAATTTACGATCGACGAACGTGGAGGTACCACGCGGCGGATTTCTAAGTCGGGGCCAGAATGTGTGCATGCCACATGCACGCGCAAGTATATAAAAAAGTCTGTAGGTGGTGGTGTTGTGTTCACAGTTACTAACTTGTCTACTTACTCAATTTCAAACGGATGTAATATATACCAATTTCTCTAAAGAATTTGACAGTTAAAATCATAACATCCTACTCAATAAGTTACATATCTAGATTTGCTCTTTCAGATTCACAGCTGCTATTTTTCAGATCTTATTTATTGGATAGGGATCAGTGTGTTATGTGCATAAGTCAAGCATATACTCTGTTATGTCCGGTGTTCCTCAAGGATCTAATTTGGGACCTCTGCTATTTATTATGTTTTTAAATGATATGTCCGAAGTTATCGATGTTGATTTTCTTATATATGCTGACAATATGAAACTTTTCTATGGAGTTTATGATATTGGCGATCGTCATCGCTTACAATGCAATATTGTAAGGGTTGACAACTGGTTCCGTGACAACAGGTCTTGAATCCTGTTGTCATGTTTTATCGTTTACTTTAAAAATAGAGGTAACGATGTATATCTGTGGTGTTGGTTGCATAAACTTGACAGACCTGATACAATTAATTTCTTGGGAGTCACATTTGACAGAAATTTAAAAACATTCCGATCTGATTTTTGAGTGCTGGGTAGGTAAAGCTGGAACGCTTTTTCCTCAGAGTTCTGTTTTCAGGATTTTTTCAGCGTTCCAGCTTTCTCTACAAAACATCCTTCTTTTATTTTATTTGGCTTTGGCTGTTGGATGTTGCTAAATTAATTTTCACGTTGAATGTGACGTGGCATCTCTCAGACTCCCGAGTACTTTTTTAGAATACGTATTGGTACCTGTTTTATTTCAATTTTATGGTATAGTCTGGAGTCTACTTATAGTATGTATTTATATTTGGTTTATTATAAATTTTATTATAAACATCAAATTTAATGATTATCGTTAGCATTCTTCAGAATCACTCGCGTTGGGCCGCTGTATTTTTGATGCATTTGTTCCAATTTTTCAATGTTCAAAATTTCAAATCGATTTGCTTAATCTCCTAAATTTACAGCTTCGTCTTTCAGACCAAGGACCATTTATGTTTTTTCCATAAAAAGTTTGTTCTTTCTGTAGTCAAATCGCTAAAGCTATTTTCACTCGAAAATGACTTCTGCATTATATCATCATCGAGCTCAAATTATTGTTCATCATCCGGAGGCTGCTCGCTGTCGCTTTCGTGGTCAGTCACAGTATCACTGCCGTCTTCTACATCCGACGCAGCGTACTCTCATAGTCTTTACCCTTTATTTTCATTTGAAGTACTAGCACGTAATTCCATCTAAAATGTCATACCTATAGGTGAAAACAAACATTAAAATTATCAACCACAAAAACTTACGATAACATATTTTATGTAGATCTGCAGCCGCCGTGGCAAATAGGACTCACATATCCAAACTAAAGGTAAATAGACGTATGTTGTTGTCACTTGATACAAAAAGTATTCATAGCGAAAAAAATATCTGCCGGAGTCAACCTCATCAGTTACGGGTTAATCGTCTTAATGTTTGGGAACTCATTCACCATTTCTTCGACTACTATCTGCTATCATCGATGATAGCTCATTCACCATAATTTCAAATATGCCGTCCACCTTTTTTAAGCTAACAGAAAAATGACTTATTTACCACATTACTTTGAGTTCATCAAGTTCTTATCATTCTCAATATAATTCCTGAGCACTTGAGCTGTGGTATAACAGAACTATATACATATTCCTAAATTTGTTTTGATTGTTTACCACGATATTTTCCCATCGAAATGTTCGGCAATCTTGCAGAAAATGGTACAAGATGATTTGTCAAATCAATCTTCTCGAATTCTAGGAAGAGATCCACATTTCTTGGCTTATATTTCTATTTATATATGCACAATTTGGAAGCTGTTATGATAAATATATGCTATCTTCATGCATATTAGGTTATGATTAGTTTCAGAAAAAAATAATTTCCTTCAACCCCCTTCATATTGTTACCGATTTTTCAGTATGCCTATCGATTTTTATCAAAATCTTCCGAACTACCGATTTTGATGCAAAATCTGTCGATAGAATTGAACTTTATTTCTGCCTATGCCAGAAGTGATTTCTTTCACATGCTTCTGTTGCGAAATAACCAAATAAATCAAAAAAATACTGCTAACAGGTATCTCTGATAATTTTTCTAAAAACAACTAAAACGCTAACTATTTATGCGCGTCCCAGTACGATTAAAAGGGTATTTTCACACATGTAAACTTATGAAGACTGCTGTAAGGAATAGGCTTAAAATTATGAGTCCGATCGGTTCATACCATATGTTTGTACCTGTAGTTTATATGCACTAATACATAGGCTCTATACCCAGATTGCTTATTATCAAGAATTTATTTCTTCTTAGTTAGCTTAGAAGGGAGATTGAGAGTGTTGATTTCTCTATTTTATTTTGTTTTGATATTCGTCAATTTATTGATTTATGTGAATGCGTTTTTGTACCTTCCGAAAAATTTAATACAATTCTATCAAAACAAATCGTCTGCACATTCTCAGTTGACGAATCCACCATTTCTTTAACTATATGTCCATCGCCGATCTAACATTCACCATTATTTGAAATCTATATATTTGATCGACCCATCCACCATTTTCCAAGCTATTTGTAATTTGTCTTCTTTCCTAAAATATGTCTGCTTTTGCTTGATGTATAATAACAATAATTGACGTAAATGCTTTTTTCGAGCTCTATCTACCGGAAAATTTCCTGGCGACACTGCCTCCATAGTTGACGAATCCACAAATTTTTCGACAAGTAAACTTTACCGTCTAACGTCGATGTCACATTCAACATAATTTGAAAACTATATTTTGATTGGTCACCCGCCATCTTCCATGCTACTTGTAACTTGGCCTCAGACGCGAATCCTTGGAGGGGCTAGCAGTATGGGTTCCTACTTTCAGAAGGTATTATCAAGTGATTTGCGCTTATTATAAATTGATTAAGAAAGAAAATAATAAACAGCAATACTGGAACAGGATTGCACATTTATTTTTGAGTTAAATTTAAAAAAAAAACAATGTGGTCTCTCCTTCTCACCCCTTTCCTCATTTCTTTCTTGAAGGTCTGAGCCTGGGTGGGGGCAATAGCACCGTTGCCTCTCCCGGATCCGCGCCTGTCCTCTATCGTAAAATATATCTGCTGATGATTTATAAATAATAATAATTGACGTACGCCTTTGCCAGTATCTTTCATATGTACAACGTAGGTGCTGTGGACCATGCACGTTGTGAATTTTCATTATGTTCGATTCGCCTCATTTCTCATGCTTTGCGATGCTTCAAACCGCTCATACTACAGTAAAATGTCAGCGGTTTCGACATTTTCTCTATTTATCGACGTTTTGCATGTCTCTAGAGGCTAGTTCCGACATTTTCAGTACACTGTATGGAGAAAAATTGATTTTTACATACATCAGACTTTTAGGTGAATTTGAAATGCCACCATATACCATTCTATGTGTTTTTTTAGGGTAGTGATCAGTTATGTGGTCAGTTATTCGTACAGACTTTATGTCACTACAGACTTCTGATTTCTTTGTAGATATAGTGTCATCTACAACATAATATGCCGCTCAGAGATATGACTCTGCAAATCATTTACATAAGTTGAATAGCAGTGGTCCCAATACATATCCCTGAGGGCACTGTGCAACGCAACCTTTTTAAGTACAAAAAAATAAACATAAATGTTCATGTATATGCTAAGTTTGTCCATTTTTGTTACAGAGGAATTCAATATCACCGGCAGAACGAGAAAAATATCGTCCCCGAACGCCTCAGGAGCCTGAACTGAAAAAGCCGAAAAAGGAAGAAAAGGACATGGGACACGTAAGTACCAAAGTACGTATAAGCATTTTATTCATATTTGATGTGTTAGTGTAGGCTTGG
The DNA here is from genome assembly GCA_963669975.1 of Acanthoscelides obtectus. NCBI lineage: Eukaryota > Metazoa > Arthropoda > Insecta > Coleoptera > Chrysomelidae > Acanthoscelides > Acanthoscelides obtectus. Next base: position 105,606,899 of record CAVLJG010000004.1, on the reverse strand, counting down.
TGTAATGCACTCTAACTATTCAAAATGAATTTTAATCATTGTGTATGAATAACCGGACGTCAGTTTTGTATGCTAAAAGCTGAGTCCACATATCTAAATGTTAGTTAAATTTGTACAATACACGACTAAACTTATTAATATTACTATTATTATTTAATTCAAATAACTGTTAATAAGTGGTATCATAGAAATGATGAATCTTGTTTGAATCTGTTACCAGAAAACTCGAATTAGAAACAAGCTTCCCTAATCTGTTTCATGGATGAAAAGTATTTTATATCAAATTTAGTATTTTAAAAGATATATCGTGAGTGGATTGGCTGAATAATACCCACTATTAATTAAATAAAATTAAAATGGAGACGATTTACGGATAATTACTTTTTTTCGTCCATCTCGAGAAATACTCGGAATTGCGAAACTTTTTACATGACTAAGTGCTACATAAGCTTGACTGCATGATCGACTGTACAACCTTGAATCTTGTGGACGGTCGAAGTCCAACTCAGGATTAAGGCAGCATTCGCAATGAACAAGGTGAGAGTGCATTGCCTTGAAAAAGTATCTGCCTCCGTTGTGATGTGCCGAGTGCCCGAACCAACAAAGAGTAAGTCCGAAACCTCACGCAGATCGCGCGCTAGCTTTATCTCTCTTACTCCCCTACAGAGGATCTAGAAAAGAATTTATCAATCCTGGCGGTCCTAATGAGGATAATGGAAAACTATTATCAAATTATTGCTTTGCCATCGGTCCTTGATAGATGTGCAAAGTTTCAAATTAATCAAACTTCTGGAAATTGTTGAAAATTATGCTCAAAGATTCCGTTATATACTTACATACATCCATACATACATACAGGCCAAGCTAATAAAAACGTGTTAATAAATAAAAGTTTGTTAAAAAGTCCATAGATTTCTGAAGCCTTACAAAACTCAAATTCAATGTTTGTGCAAGGCCATTAGAACGTAATCCAATAAACATAATTGAAATCTGATGTTATAGGTATGACATGAATAATAATAATAATAATAATAATAAAAATAATAATAATAATAATTTTTCCCTAGCAAATTAGACCTCGGTTTCAATTTCGTCGGATTGTCTGCCGAAATCGAAACTAAACCGGAACGCTGATTTTAGACGAAAATAAACAAGTATGATATTACTTATTACAATTTTATTTAATATAGACAATAGTGCGAATCTTCAATAAAGATCTCTAATATGACCACCATTTTCGTTCCTGCACATAACAATTAACAATCAATAATTAACTCATAGCGCTGCAGCGCTACCGCGCAGGCCTGAGAAGGGACAGCGTTGCCAGTTGGCAGTAACTACCGTTAGGGCATGTCTATAGACTATGGATTAACCGTATGTGTCTATTTGACTGCCTTGGTCCATTTAAGTTCTGTTGCACATGTTCGTAAATAACTTTTTTCTCAGACGATTTAAATTCCGCTGAACTTAATCCTCTATGAACTGATAACGACGTTGTGTAGGAAGTGCATAGTCAACCTGCTGGACGCCATTTTCTTGATACCTATGTTACGAGGGTGGTCCCAGAAGTACCCGTCTTGACCTAGAGATGGCGATAGTTGTTTGAAAAATATCATTGTATTAGAAAGTATGAACCTATAAAGCATATGTGTCAAGTTTGAAGACGCCACGTTGTTCTGTATTGGTTTGGCAGCCATCAATACTGAACGATATCGGTGAATTTGTGAAAATGGAGAAAATTGGTCATTGTTATGTGGTACAATACTTTTATTTCAAGGGCATCATCCCAACTATTATAAAAGCTGAACTGGAATCTACTCTGGGTGAGTCTGCTTCTTCGTTTACAACAGTAAAATATTGGTTAGAAAAGTTTAAACGAGGCCGTATGAGCTGCCAAGACGAGCATCGCAGTGGTCGACCAAATGAGGTGACGACTCCAGAAATGGTGAAGAAAATTCACAAAGCGGTACTGAATTATCGTCGACTGAAAGTGCGCGAGCTAGCAGACATAGTAGGCATTTCAGAGAGTGCGGTTCATCGCATATTATCTGAAAATTTGGACATGAGAAAGCTGTGTGCAAGATGGGTGCACAATCGAGCAAAAACAGTGTCGTGAAGATGTTTCAATTGAGTGTTTAGCGAAGTTTCACAGCAACAAAGCAGAATTTTTGCGTCGTTTCATCACCATGGATGAAACGTGGGTCCATCACTTCACACTCGAGACAAAAGAACAATCAAAACAATGGACTCAAAAGGGACAACCGGCGGCTCCAAAGAAGGCGAAGACCGTTTCATCTGCAGGCAAGGTTATGGCTTCGTTCTTTGGTGATGCGCGTGGGATTATTGTCATTACTTGAGCTACGTTTGAGCGATGAAATCAAGCAAAAATGGCCGCATTTGGTTAAGAAGAAAGTGTTGTTTCATCAAGACAATGCACCAGCTCACAATTCCGTTATTGTAATGTCCAAAATTAACGCGAATTAAAGTTTGAATTGCTACCTCATGCACCCTATTCACCATATTTAGCCCCCTCGGATTATTTTCTGTTTCCAAACTTGAAAAAATGGCTTAGTGGTCAAAGATTGAGCGATGTCGACAATTAATGGCTATTTTGAAGAGCAAGACAGTTCTTATTGTCAAAAGGGTATCGAACTTATTGAACATCGCTGGGAAAAGTGTACAGAGCTCAAAAGAGATTATGTTGAAAAATAAATACATTTTTTTACAAAAATTTTGTGTTTTCTTCGTTGGGTCGGGTACTTCTGTGACCACCCTCGTAGTTATTCACTTGTTTGGAAATTACTTCAAACCTGACTACGCTGGTATTTGTGAGATGATCCTAATAAAAATTTAAAAGCAATGAACAGCATGGCGTTGTAAAAGCTACCAGCAGGAACAGAAGGCTAATCGCATTCGACTTAGTGTTGCACTGTAATATCCGCATTAAAGCCTGCATCTCTCGCGACAATATTAAATCAAATAAAACTGATGAAGTTAACGAGTTAACAAAACAAAAATATCTTCCGCATTATTTCCTTTTACGACTTGATGGCGTCATAGGTGTGACAGAATGGGCAATGGAAATTTTGAATAATATGCGATTTTGAACACGTTAAACGCTAGCTTATTCTTTAGACTGTCCTTTGAATGTTTTATTCTGTGGCAGTTTTATAAATATCGCTGCGTTTCCGGAATCAGTACGAGCAAAATTTCGACAATCAAAGTTCAAAACTATAGGGTAATTTTTTAAGAGCCTTGTTTTCAAAAGTTCAATAAAACAGCTAAAAATGCATTATGTATACAAAATCTTTATTGGAATCGATAAACTGGTTCTTGCCATTTACTTTTTAAAGATTGCTTCATGCAAATGATGACCACGGCTACGTTTCAAACAGACCATACAGAAGGTCCAATTTTTCATTACTTTTTCCAGCATTTCGGCCTGAATTCCACCAATAACACGCGTTATGTTGTCTTGTAATGCCTCAGTACTGTTGGGCTTGTCACCAAACTGTTATTTTTTCTGGATGCATGGGCAATTCTTTTATGGCATGTGGCTGCTCATCACACCAGATGCGGCAATTTTGCTTGTTAACATATCCATTTAGTCAAAAGTGAGCCTCATCGCTGAACACATTTTTTCGATAAAACATCGGATCTTCTGCGAGCTGTTGCAAGACCGATTTACTAAAAATTCGACGTTGTGGTAGGTCATTTGACTTCAAATGTTGCACAAGTTGAATTTTGTAAGCCCTCAAACTCAAATTGACACGTAAAATTTTTCAGGTTGTGGAGTAACACATTTCCAACTGTTGAGATCTGCGGCCAATGTATATTTCACGATCTTGATTAGCTCTGGCTGCAATATTCTCTTCGGTTCACACTGTACGCATGCGAGTCGATGGTTTAATGTCCAATAAAGAAAATTTGGTACGAAATTTGGTATTAACGCCTCTAATTGTGGTTTCACTAGGTGAATTATGACGACCATAAAATGACCGTGTCACAGAGCATGAATTTTTGGTAATAAATTTCTACGATTTGCATTTGTTGTTCGTTTGTAAGTCTTTCCATGATGAAATGGCATAGTCCGAACAATTTTGACTTTGACATATTACGCTAGGACGCCATTACGTATCAGTGCTGCCATTTTGAAAAAAAGGTCGTGAAAAATCACCCATTACAAGTCTACCAGGATGTGAAAATCCAATTTTCTCCATACAGAATGAATCTTTCAGGTATATCGGGCGGTCGTTTTTGTTGAGTCTTATCGAACAATTGTTTAATTTATGGCATCTTTGAAACTTTCCGCTGGAGTTGCGCAAAGTAATAAGCTTAGTGATAGTGATGATACTATTTAGAAAGGTAGTATTTTACATTGCTCATGTTTTCGCTGTTTGTCTCCAAAGAAATGTCTTCAGCCCAGGCCACAAATTTCACTATCGATTTTGTCAACCTTTTCATCTGTAGCTTTGCCAAAATATTCCCAATGTTACGTTTTGCTTTAATGGATGTTGTAGAGATTTTTGGATTTCTGTACAGTCACTTGTACAAGTTGGGTTGACGCAAGAGCATATACAAGATGTTCCAAATTCTACACTCACCATTGGGATCTCGGAAATTGTAATACGAAGTCGCTGAAATGGGGGGCAAAGTTGCGTATTTAGGTAATCATCAAAATGCCGCAAGAGAAAGCTTCGAAATTCAAAAGTACTTTTTTTAAAATCGTTTTTATTTTTTCCAGACTTTATTTGTAGTAGGATTGTGGGACTTCAAAGCAAATAACACGTTAATATTGCCATGTTTTCTTCTCTTCAATATGGCATAATTAGAATTTCAATATGACGTTTCGTCTCTTGCCCTCCAGCATCAACTTTATTTTTTCTTAAATGCACCATATTGTATTTTTGCACAGGTGATTAGAGACTTTAACTATTTATTTATCCTGACTTGATTTTTATTATATAATTGCATGTTGTAATTGTTACTTATTCTCCTCTACAAGATAGCGTGGACAAATTTTCAATTCGACATTCCACCACCAATTTTTAGTTTGGTTTGTTTTTCGTATGGACGCTATATTAGAATTTTGTACACTTAAATAGAGGTTTCAGTCTTAAATTCAGTGATCTGTTTCCTTAGTCGACCACGAATTTGAAGAAAATTATAAGGAAATAAAGAAGGTATGGTGAAACCTGAACACAAACTGAAAATTTGTATTGATGGTAGTAACAATAATAATCATAAAAAAGCAGAGGTAAATCATAGTTGATATTCAAAATGTTGACCGTTATTTTGTAGGCAAAGCCTGACTCTTCTCTGTACGATGTTCACTGATCAATTTGTTTTTCCAAACGCTGTTGCTATGTTCAATTTCAGGTTTGTTCTAGTATACAAAACAAATGAAATCTGATAGTCTTAAGGTCTACCTAGGAACGTCTGTTTTTCTGGTTTGACAATGACTACGTATAATATACTAAGTGACATATAAATCCGAATACCCAGTTTAAATGGTTTTATTTTAATAAAAGTTGGTGAATGTATTTATCTTACTGTAAATAACAAGTGAAAAAATTTTCAGCCTTATCAGTTGGACATTTCGGTTTTTATACTGCTTTTTTTAATTCACTAACGCTCTAAAAATGAATATTTCAGCCGCAGTAAAGAATCAACGTTGGCGGATTTTGGTTCTTGACATCCTTTACGATCGGTTACGATGCCTAGAGTACGGAGACCTGTACGATTTCGTCAACTTAGTGAGTTTGATAGGGGCCGTATTGTGGGACTTCGGGAAGCTGCACTTTCTTTTCGGGCAATTGCAGTTAGAGTGCAAAGAAGTGTAGACACTGTGGTTAGGTGTTGTCAGGCATGGCTTCGAGAAGGCCGTACGCAAAGAACAAGGGCACTGGACGCCGCCGTAGAACAACAGACCGTGAAGATCGCCGCCTAAGATTATTTGCAAATGAATGGTTTGCAGAACACGGAAGAACTATTGGCATGCGAAGTGTTTACCGACGAATGAGAAGTTTTGGCTTGTTTTCATACCGGCCACACTGGGTCCTCCATTTAACTCGAGAACACCGACGTAATCGCCTTAAGTGGTGCAGACAGCGGTCACTCTGGGATCAGGAATGGAACAGTATTGTCTTTAGTGACGAGTCTCGATTTTGTTTAGGCGTGCACGATGGTCGTGCCAGGGTTAGAAGGCGACGTGATGAAAGGAGGAATCCACAGTTTTTTGTTGAAAGACATGTTCATCACACTGTTGGAGTTATGGTTTGGGGTGCTATAGCTTATGGTTCCAGGTCACCTTTAATCTTCATCAGAGGTAACATGAACGCGCAGCGTTATATCCACGAAGTTCTAGAACCCCATCTTTTACCCTATCTTGACACCCTGGCAGATCCAACTTTCCAACAAGATAATGCCCGACCACATGTTGCAAGAGTCACAATAGACTTCTTTCAACATAATGATGTCACATTGTTACCATGGCCACCAAGATCTCCCGACTTATCCCCAATTGATTACGTGTGGGATATGATGGGTAGGAGATTGCTCAATTTGCAACGTCCTCCTCAGACTCTAGAAGCACTTCGAGAGGAGTTGGTGGTTGCCTGGAATGAGATACCACAGAAGGACATTGACAACCTGATTAGAAGCATGCCTAGGCGCGTTGGAGAATGCGTAGCACATCAGGGTGCATCCACACATTATTAAAGGTCAAAGGGCTTTAAAGCAGTGCAATAATTTTGAAATTTTTATCATTTACTTATTATGCTTCATTAAGTACTTATACAAAATTTTATTAAAATAAAACCATTTAAACTGGGTGTTCAGATTTATATGTCACTTAGTATATATTATTGAAATTCTAGTTATGCCATCTTGTGGCAACGTGGCAATATTAACGTATTCTGGAATCCCACTAGAAAAAAATAAGATGATTCAAATTTTAAGATGGCTGCTGTGCGATATTTTGGAACACTTTTAAATATAATGGGTGTTCCTGTGATACCTCATTTTAAAGATCCATATGAGTACCTTATAACCCCAGAATATAAAATCGCAATCTTTCAAAATGGTGAGCTGACAGGCTGTCAAATTTAATCGTGTTTCTAGAACGAACAATCGAAATGCTATATATGGTATGTTATGTCAATCTTTTTCTCTTTTAAGGGCCTATTAGAATATGTAATAAATATGAAACATTCTATTTTAAAAAACTGACATTTCTTTAAACTGAATGTCTCTTTCTTTATTGCACAATCAGATGATTCGTTTCCAAACAAAAGGACTGGTATATCATGTAGCAAGTGGAGTTCCTCAAGGCTCTGTCTTGGGGCCAGTGCTGTTCCTTCTGTATAGAAGTGACCTGCTCGCATTGATTTCCTCCACATGTTCAGCTTATGCCGACGACACCAAGATTTACAATACTGTCGTAAATTCTGCTATGCTTCAACGAGATCTTGATATTGTTTGTCAATGGTCAGTCAGTTGGCTTTTACCCTTAAATCTAACTAAGTGTTGTGTCCTTCACCTCGGGAAGACAAATCCGCGATTTACATACAAGATCTCTGACCACAACATCGAAGCAGTTTCCAGCCACACTGATCTGGGCGTTGTAGTCAACGATCGTCTTTCCTGGTCAGAGCATATTCACCACGTTACATCAAAAGCCAAGAAACTTCTATACATGCTGGAGAGGTCTTTCAAAGGATCCGATGTCAACACTTGCGCCTACATTTACAAGGCATTCGTGAGGCCAATTCTTGAATTCGCTGGCCCGGTATGGGACACTGTGCTTCTGCGCGATAGAAATCTCGTCGAATCAGTACAGCGTCGGGCTACTCGTATCCCTTTTGGAGCACGAAGACCAAGCTATGAAGATCGCCTTGAATTATTCAACCTGACCTCATTCTCTGAGCGAAGACTTCGTGGCGATCTTATAGTTACGTTCAGGATACTTCATGGTTTGATGGGCACCAACCTCATGCATCTATACCGTCTGTCGCGCAGCAATCTACGCGGACACAGCTTCAAACTGCATAAGGAGCCATTTAAAACAACAGTCCGACAGTGGTTTCTTCCCAACCGCATATTCAACACCTGGAATAGTTTACCTGAAAGTGTGGTTGGTGCTACTTCAGTTAATAGCTTCAAAGTGCAGTATGATAGCTGGAGGAGTGTACAAACTTTATAGCTATGAAATGTCTTTTTTTATTTGTTTCTATTTGATGTATTTGTGTTACGTGTCCGTACACTATATTTACTGCATGAGCTTATAGTACTGTGTACTCTGCTCATCTCAATTATCATAATAATAATAATAATAATATACTATATCTTTTTGATTAAAAAACGCTTAACTTTTACACTATTTTGAAAGATAGTGATTTTATATTCTAGGGTTTATTATATGACCCTTCTATTTATAAAAATGTCACCGCCATCTTGAAATCTTCATCTGTTATTTTTGTGTCCAAATATGGTATTTTCACGCGTCGAATTTCGGTTTGCTAATTTAACCCTTTACAAAAATATGTAGAAAAGAACCTTTCTGAAAATCACTATATGTAGTACGTTTTGGGAGTACATGTTTGTGTTCAAAACTCCCTTGTCTCCAACCAACAGCATTCGCTCTGTTCACAAGGCTCAGAAATAGCTTTCCGTCGGTTGAATGATATACACTTTGATATCTCTCGATGTTTGAACATCACGACTGCCATATTCAGCATTTTTGATCTGGCACCACTGCTCTTCTCGGAGCTGTAGGCAAACTTTGGTACGCCAGTGCAGAACTTAAATCGAACCCCTATAGCTTGTGTTTACACCATCGCCATTTAAGTGCACTTACACTACTCTAACAGTTCGCTATAAAGTTCATGCACTGTGATTGCCTTCTGTATCGTATAATACGATCATTTCACGGCTTCCAGGCACGCTGAGATATTTTAACTTCATTACTTTACATAGTTGCTTGGCTATAACAAGGCTTTTGCAGATACTAGTTTCTATTGACAATACCCGCTTTTGCTTTCACCAGTTGCCGTGAAGTCGATGATAAAAGGGGAGAGCGATAATAAATGTCAGTTGAAAACTGCGTCGAAACTAATAAACCTGTCTTCAAGTAGGTTGACTCTGCACTTCTCATGCAATGCTGTCACCAGTTCATGAAGGATTATTCTGACATAGCCCCAAACCTTGATAAGAAAACATGACTTCCTTTGCTGACCCTGAATAAGTGGTTAAACAAAAGAAATATACCGATCGAACCATGTACGTGTTATCAAAGAATTGGTCAAGAACCTCCCTAATAATAATAATAATAATAATAATATTTATTTACTCAATGTACAAAGATAACAAACAATATGAGTAAATAAATATAAAATCAAAACAGGCCCAATAGAAGGCATCGCCTGTACATGGACCAATAATTTAAGTTGAAACTGTAGAATGCAAATGACAAAAAAGGACAAAAATTAGCTACAGTAGATTATGTATTTAGTTGATGTTCGTATTTATGAGTTTATGAATTTCAGTCCTAGATATAGAATGTAGCCACTTTTTTAAATTTCTTTTGAAACAATTTCCGAAACGTAAATCTTTTAAGTCTTTAGGTATAATTTCATAAAATTTAGGCGCTAAATAGAGATATGATCGCTGCATTATAGATTTATGCGGTTGAGGAACTACTGTGCCACGAATTTTGTATCTGGTATAATGATTATGTTTAATTTTTTGGTCGGTGTTTACAAATTTATGGTAGTGAGTGATACTGTGTAAGAAATAAAGCTGTCTTATATCATACATTCGAACATCTGCATATAATTTTTCAGTGGGATAAAGTTTCGGTTTTTTAAATATCATTTTTAGAATACTTTTTTGAAAAACATCTAAATTATAGATATGTGAGGAACATGCAGCTCCCCATGCTAATATACCATATGTGAGATGAGGCTCAATCAGTGCATGGTATAATGTTTGAAGATATTTTTCTGTCAATATATTCCCAAGGTATTTAATTTTGTAGGATACAAATCTAACTTTCTTTAAAATATAATTGACATGGATGTCCCATCGTAAGTGAGGATCCAAGACCACTCCAAGGTATTTTATGTTGGGCACTCTATTAATTTGTATTTTTTGATCATTAATATTGAAGGAGAAATTTGTGTAATTTGGCAGATGTCTAGCATAAGATCCAAATGGTAAAAAATGTGTTTTAGAGTAGTTAATGCTTAATTTTCTACTGTTAAACCACCGAATAATTTTGATAAAATCATTTTCAATTACATTTTTCAGATCAGACCAGTCAGTGCCTTCATATAATATTGCAGTATCATCTGCAAAACTAGTTATTTCGCCAACACAATTAATTTGGAAAATATCATTTAAATATATATTGAATAACAGCGGACCTAAGACAGTTCCTTGTGGGACACCACACTTAATATACATTTCTTTACTAAATGATCCTGATATCTGTACAGATTGTGGGCGATTTGACAAATAACTTTCGATCAGTGAGTACGCGTTTCCTCTGAAACCAATTCTCTCCAATGCTTCTAATAATAATTTGTGATTAACTGTGTCGAAAGCTTTCTTTAAATCAACAAAAATGCAGATTGAAGGGATTCTGTTATCAATATTTTGATATATTTGATTTACAATTTTAGTTATTGCGTCCGATGTAGCCTTCCCTTCTGTAAATCCATATTGATTTTCACTTAAAATTTTGAATTTTGTGAGGTATCGAATCATTCTAGTAGATAAAACTTTTTCAAAAACCTTTGCTACACTGGATATTATTGATATTGGTCTATAGTTGTTAACATCTGTTTTTGTTCCTGATTTATGTATCGGTATTATATTACCTTTTTTTAAAATTGAGGGATATATGCCAGATTCAAAGCATTTGTTGATTAGGTAAGTGAGTGGTTCTGTTATGTCCTCGGCTATAATTTTCAAATGCTCGCTTTTAATACCATCGAACCCAGGACTTTTCCGATTTTTTAAAGACATAACAGTGGTGTATACTTCATATTGTTCGATTTTATCCAAAATAAATGAGTTCAAAGTTCTTTTTGGAGGCTGAGTATTTTGTACATTTGCTGTCCACCAGTTTATTATTAAATCGAACGTAACCACGGTATCTGTAGCTCAAAAACGCAGAACTGGAAATCGCCCGTGTTATTCCAACACCAACTTAAGAGCCTTAAAACGGATTATCAAGGAAAATGGCGTGCTAATTATAAAGATTTGAAAACATTATGGAATGAGGCAACCACAAAAAAGTTTTCAACAGTAACTTGTCACAGAGCTGCCCAAAAACTGGGATTCAAGATTTAAATTAAATTTAAATTATTTCTTTGTTACAAAACAACGTAGTATCTTAGCTAAATTTCATAAAAATGTAGTTTTGATAGTAGTGAACGAGTGATCAAGTTTTTCAAAGTATGATGAACTGGGACAATTAGTTCAGTCATAAGAATCGTTCGTGTTAGTTCGCGAACTACTGCGATGTACAGGCATTGTCTCTGTAACTTGTAACGCTTTATTATCGTGTGACATATAAATCCGAACACCCAGTTTAAATGGTTTTATTTTAATAAAATTTTGTATAAGTACTTAATGAAGCATAATAAGTGAATGATGAAAATTTCAAAATGATTGCACTGCTTTCAAGCCCTTTGACCTTTAATAATGCGTGGATGCACCCTGATGTGCTACGCATTCTCCAACGCGCCTAGGCATGCTTCTGATCAGGTGGCCATGGTAACAATGTGACATCATCATGTTGAAAGAAGTCTATTGTGACTCTTGCAACATGTGGTCGGGCATTATCTTGTTGGAAAGTTGGATCTACCAGGGTGTCAAGATAGGGTAAAAGATGGGGTTCTAGAACTTCGTGGATATAACGCTGCGCGTTCATGTTACCTCTGATGAAGATTAAAGGTGACCTGGAACCATAAGCTATAGCACCCCAAACCATAACTCCAACAGTGTGATGAACATATCTTTCAACAAAAAACTGTGGATTCCTCCTTTCACCACGTCGCCTTCTAACCCTTACACCGACGTAATCGCCTTGACTGGTGCAGACAACAATCACTCTGGGATCAGGAATGGAACAGTATTGTCTTTAGTGACGAGTCTCGATTTTGTTTAGGCATGCACGATGGTCGTGCCAGGGTTAGAAGGCGACGTGGTGAAAGGAGGAATCCACAGTTTTTTGTTGAAAGACATGTTCATCCCACTGTTGGAGTTATGGTTTGGGGTGCTGTAGCTTATGGTTCCAGGTCACCTTTAATCTTCATCAGAGGTAACATGAACGCGCAGCGTTATATCCACGAAGTTCTAGAACCCCATCTTTTACCCTATCTTGACACGCTGGCAGATCCAACTTTCCAACAAGATAATGCCCAACCACATGCTGCAAGAGTCACAATAGACTTTTTCAACATAATGATGTCACATTGTTACCATAGCCACCAAGATCTCCCGACTTATCCCCAATTGAGCACCTGTGGGATATGATGGGTAGGAGATTGCTCAATTTGCAACGTCCTCCTCAGACTCTAGAAGCACTTCGAGAGGAGTTGGTGGTTGCCTAGAATGAGATACCACAGGAGGACATTGACCACCTGATCAGAAGCATGCCTAGGCGCGTTGGAGAATGCGTAGCACATCAGGGTGCATCCACACATTATTAAAGGTCAAATGATTTTAAAGCAGTATAATTATTTTGAAATTTTTATCATTTACTTATTATGCTTCATTAAGTACTTATACAAAATTTTATTAAAATAAAACCATTTAAACTGGGTGTTCGGATTTATATGTCACTTAGTATATTTTTATTACTGTTATATTATGGAGTAATTATATATCTACTACTACCTCCAATAAAAACCTCGTGTCTTCAAAAAACGTTCACTTAGAGTCGATTTCACCATCATCAACGGGGTTGTCGACCAAGTAGGGAAAATTATTGAAATTGAAGCTGTCAAAGCTCTCCTAATATCAGTCATTTCTATTGAAATATCGAATAAAATCGTAAAAAAGTGGTTGTTTTAGAAATAAGGGTACATTCTCTACCAGTTTGTACCTTTTGTAGGCACAAAAATCAATTCAGGGCCAGTGAAGTAAGGGATGAGGATGTGCGTTCGTAGTCATAGGCAACCCAAATCTACGCCTCTCGTGATGTATGGAAATATTTTAATCATTTTGAAAAATCGTGGAAAATGACGTTTTCGGTAAATATTCTCATTTCGTTAAAAATACCGAAGAATCCGGTACAAGTCCATGAATAGATAATTTGGAACTTGCAATATGCATTTATATTCTAAATTCTATGCGTATCCATTCATATCCGTCAATATTTCATTTGAAGCTTCTATTTTTCATAAGATTTTCGCAAAATGTAAAATAGTAAAGGTAACACCACACACCGAGCCCAGTTGACAAGAACGACAAGCGGTCGTCAAAATGTATGATCCGAGCCTGTCACTGTCAATATGGGAGTTTTGAAATATCAGGGGATAATACGCTGTTATTCAAGTCTAATATAACCCAGAATGTGTCCTACCTGAAAAAAAAAAGTATTGCAAATTCTATTTTTTTGCAGGTTTTAGGTTTGCTGGTAGCTCTACGACATATATTTGGGTATTTCTTAATCGCTGTAAATATAGTGTGGATGTATGTTCACTTCCTGAACGACGGAAAATATTCAACTCTATGGATGTATGGATATCAAAAATCCTGAATGGTTTTGTGCAAATATAAATCTAAGGTGCCATAACGGCAAGTAAATGAATGAATGTTTGGAAACGAGCAATATGTATTAAATTTTTGGTAAAGTCTTTGTCATCAAGCAAGTGTTTTAAAAACCCACGGTAGGTGACGTTAAATCAGTATAATCGCATATCAATTGAAGACAATAATATAAACATGAATAAATAATCAACAATAGTAAAAAAGACATTTATTCAAAAATCGAACATTCTTTTAAATTTTGACTGAATTATATACTAAGTGACATATAAATCCGAACACCCAGTTTAAATGGTTTTATTTTAATAAAATTTTGTTTAAGTACTTAATGAAGCATAATAAGTAAATGATAAACATTTCAAAATGATTGCACTGCTTTAAAGTCCTTTGACCTCTAATAATGTGTGGATGCACCCTGATGTGCTACGCATTCTCCAACGCGCCTAGACATGCTTCTGATCAGGTGGTCAATGTCCTCCTGAGGTATCTCATTCCAGGCAACCACCAACTCCTCTCGAAGTGCTTCTAGAGTCTGAAGAGGGCGTTGCAAATTGAGCAATCTCCTACCCATCATATCCCACACGTGCTCAATTGGGGATAAGTCGGGAGATCTTGGTGGCCATGGTAACAATGTGACATCATTATGTTGAAAGAAGTCTATTGTGACTCTTGCAACATGTGGTCGGGCATTATCTTGTTGGAAAGTTGGATCTGCCAGGGTGTCAAGATAGGGTAAAAGAAGGGGTTCTAGAACTTCGTGGATATAACGCTGCGCGTTCATGTTACCTCTGATGAAGATTAAAGGTGACCTGGAACCATAAGCTATAGCACCCCAAACCATAACTCCAACAGTATGATGAACATGTCTTTCAACAAAAAACTGTGGATTCCTCCTTTCACCACGTCGCCTTCTAACCCTGGCAAAGACTCGTCACTAAAGACAATACTGTTCCATTCCTGATCCCAGAGTGACCGTTGTCTGCACCACTCAGGGGCGATTACGTCGGGGTTCTCGAGTTAAAGGGAGGACCCAGTGTGGCCGGTATGAAAACAAGCCAAAACTTCTCATTCGTCGGTAAACACTTCGCATGCCAATAGGTCTTCCGTGTTCTGCAAACCATTCATTTGCAATGGACCTGGTAGTGGAGAAACGGTCCCTTAAGGCCAATAATCTTATGCGGCGATCTTCACGGTCTGTTGTTCTACGGCGGCGTCCAGTGCCCCTTGCCCTTTGCGTACGGCCTTCTCGAAGCCATGCCTGACAACACCTAACCACAGTGTCTACACTTCTTTGCACTCTAACTGCAATTGCCCGAAAAGAAGGTCCAGCTTCCCGAAGTCGCACTATACGGCCCCTATCAAACTCACTAAGTTGACGAAATCGTACAGGTCTCCGTACTCTAGGCATCGTAACCGATCGTAAAGGATGTCAAGAACCAAAATCCGTCAACGTTGATTCTTTACTGCGGCTGAAATATTCATTTTTAGAGCGTTAGTGAATTAAAAAAAGCAGTATAAAAACCGGAATGTCCAACTGATAAGGCTGAACATTTTTTCACTTGTTATTTACAGTAAGTTAAATACATTCACCAACTTTTATTAAAATAAAACCATTTAAACTGGGTGTTCGGATTTATATGTCACTTAGTATATGTAATTTCTTAATATTTAATAAGCTGGTGATGTTTCAATAACCACAGTCATCTCATATTTCATAGCTATTGGTTGCTAAAATTTGTTGATTGCATCTTGAAGCTCATTGGCTATATTTGACGGACTGTGGAGAATAACGGCCTGTTAATTTGACAATCCCGGTGAAATTCACCCTTGGAGTCACTTTTAGCCGTAATCCACCTGAGGCAAAATAAATTATCGTTTACTATCATTTTCTCGTCGACCTGAACTCCAAGTACCGGCCCTGTCGTGCACAGCCTGATTGCAAAGCTTTCTGCACATTATTTGGCTCTCTTTTGTGTTAGACTTCCCATCTGTACCACTGCCGCGTATCAAAGAGAATTCGTTGGCGGAACGCAGTGTGTGACTGTTATTGCTGGAACGCTGGAACGGCGACCTAGTTGGAAACGACCGTCGCCGTTGCTTGTCGACTCGTTTCGCGAATGAAAATTTCAAACCGCGCCATTTGCCAACCTGCAACGAGGTATGAGCATAATGACCGCTTCATAATGCGGTAGTTCTGCCAAACGGCACTCGACGGCACCGAAATTAGCTTTGCTGAGGATAAAACTGCGTATCACGAGTGCAGTTGTGGTTTAGGATTGGGGAAATGTCTGGCGGTTGGCACCTTTTATGGTTTTCTTGACAGTAGAGGTGCGGGAGAGGAAAAAATGTATACGGCTAAAATTATTAGCGCATTAAATGCATGCAGTATGGTTTCCGGCACCAGCGATCCAATGGAGGAAAAACTAGGCTAAGAACTATTTTTCTCCAAATGAGACCTAGCCTCGAGTATTGCTCACATGCTTGGGGTGCTGCCACCCCGTCTACGTTATCCATGCTCGATTCTGTCGAGAGGAGGGCTCCTCCATGTTGGCGCCGCACTATGTGCCTTCCAGACAGACTTCCCAACCCTGTCACTTTGTCACTAGCACGAATAGATTGTGGAACAATCCACAAGACGAGGCTAAAATATTATCTACCTTTTCCGCAGTTCAATCACCATATTTTTGAAATTACGGATCAAATAATTTGTCGCTGGTCTTGAATTTGTTCCTGGAGTACAACTTGATATGCACACTGGGGCATCAGATAATTTTCAAGAGTGAAACCAGTTTCAGCCATTTGTATTCATATACACCTTTGACAAACTACATCAGTGATACAAAATTCTAAATATTGACTATGCAATGATTCGGAAAAAGAAAAATGATAAAGACGAGACTGTAAACATTAGCTGTAATTACATTATGTCAACGCAAGAAGCCTGTGAGTACTTGAAAAACAGGATAAATTGTTACAACGGGAGTTGTTAGAAAAATAAAGATTTAGAAACTTGTCAAGCATTGCTTTTGGAATATACCACCTCTCAAGCAGAAACCGCAGAATCTAAGAACAGTGTGTACTTATTTCATTAAATATCATCGATAAGGACTGGATAGTAACACCACTTGGAAAACTCCTTAGGCGAATTGAAGCATTAGAAAGAATTTCCGAAAAATTCCACATATACCCAAGCAGCTATGAATTCACCAACAAAGAGTAAAGAAAGAACGCTCAAGAGCCTTATCGTTACCTTCGAACAGGAACAGTCCTACTACAGAACTAAGAATGAGCTCAGAAGGAATTTGAATTATCATAAATATACATTAAAACTAAAACTGTTGAGAAGTCTAAAATTGGTGGTATAGATTTATAGGTAGAAGACCGCTATCATCAAAAGCTGAACGAAGAAATTGGGAAGAATCTACCATCAACATATATGTACGTTCTCCGAACCTAAAATGTTTAATACTAAAATTGTTGGCTACGAGTCTGAAGGAAAACTTCAAGAAAGTGAAATAGAAAAAAAAAACTTGCAACGAAACTGCGAAATTGTTGACATGAAAAATCAATATCAAAATATAATATAATATATATATATATATACAGTGTCCGTGTAGATGGACCCTTCTGCCATCTGTCAAAGGTTCATCTTACTTATGATTCCATTCCCACCATGTTGTGCTATCATCAGGTGTTTCACGATGTAATTTTTAACTTTTGTTTTAAATAATTTTAATCCGTTTTAATTTGTTCTTGACATACAGCTGTGTGTAGTTTGTATCAATGTTGACGTTTTTACCATATATCCAGGTTTCACCAGGTTACTGGGTGTTTCCCTCAACCTAAACATGAATAACATTTAGCAGCATCCTCACATACTACTGTAAGTTAACTTAACATTCATTTTGCACAATTGTTGCTATTCTTCTCAATGTTATTACAACTCCTGATGATGAAGGCAAAGACCATTGAAAACTAGAGAGATTAATAAAGTATAAAGAATCCTCTTTGCTTAAATTTTTTCGAAGTACCCAACGAAAGACGGAAGCTTTAATTGTTCACCTATCTGGTCTAGACGACAATGACCACGTCTCAAGTTACAATATATATATATATATATATATAATCAAATTATATGGTATTTACGTTGTTCAGTCATTGATTATTCTTGTTTTAACAAACCCAAGCACAAGTGCATGTTGCTTAGGATTTACCTGTATTTTGTTGCGATAAACATTTTAAATGATTTAGAAATGAAAGCTTTGCATTCCGATTTTTCTGTAAAATGTCATTTTTGAAGATGTACAAAGAAGGGTTCAAAAGTCACTGGACTAGGGCTACGCAAGAGTAAGAGCAAGACTTACTTGCAACTTAACAGAAGTCTTGGTCTTGGTCTGTCAGTGCGGCCATTGGTGTGAAATATGTAATAATAGTTGCGTAGAATCACAGCCGAAAATTGAGATGTACCCTTCCCCACACCCTACAACTCCTAACCCCCAATTTTAGACTCCTACAAAAAATTTCTGAAAATGATCGGGAGCCTCTAAGATATCACAAAACGAGGTTTTCATTTTTTGTATGTAGCTTGGCCTCCATTGGATCGCTTTTCAAAAACTATTAAGCCCTTTTGTCCTTCATATAATATTAACCTTGTTTTAAAATTTATTCAAAATCCAAGCGGTACTTCTCAAGTTATAGACGACCAATGATTACCGGACAGACGTGATACATTCACATGATTATTCCAGTTGCGCGGGGCTAAAGGTTCCACTGTGGAAAAGTATCTTAAAATCACATTTTTCAATATGGTGCTTTGTGTATAAAGCAGCGAAGTTATAATTCATCAAGATCTATAAAAACATCAAACCTTCAACTCAACTCCTTTTTGACATCGAAATGATTGGACTCCTCAATTTAAATCACTTCCAATTGATGATCAATTGTTAAAACCTCCTTTTATTTTTCCTTACAGCACAGCGACGGTGAAAAAAGCGACCAAGACCTGGTAGTCGACGACGCGTCAGAAGACCCCGCCTCTCCGCCAAACGGCACCGCCTCCCCGCGCGAGAACGGCCTTGATGGAGGTGGAGGGGGCAAACTGCCGAAGAAGGAACATCCCGGACCCGCCCACAGTCCCCGATCAGGCACGTCGAGCAACGCCTCGACGCCGTCAGCGAAGAAACTGGACGGAGAGAAACCGAGCACGCCCATTTCGAAACCGGTCACGCCCACTTCAGGGGCGAGTGGCGCGAGTGGACCGCCTCCCGGGGGGTTGAAACCTGTCGTCAAGCCACCCGCGTTGGGGCAGTATCCGCCTTATCTGGCTATGTCTAATGGTAAGGAATATAAGGAGATGTTTTTATAGAATCATGGAATCATTTTGTACGCAGACTTCCACAGTGGAACCTTTAAGAATTGAATGAAGGAAAAATGTATTGGATCCTGCTGGACACTTGCGCATATTTAAAGTACGCTTTGACTGCGTGACATATTATTAAAAATTTTACTTGATTGGGAGGAAAACATACCCCTAAAGCGTAATAATTATATTATTTTAAGGTGCTGGACCACATGATTTGCAAGCCGCCGCAGCAGCTGGCAACTATGGAGGACTACACAACAACCTTCCACCAGCGCTAAACAATTACCCTAGGCCTCCATTGCAAGTTGGATATGATCCACATTCGCAAATGAGGGCTCCCGTAGTACCTGGTTTGGGAGGCATTCCTGGAGGAAAACCGTAAGTACTTTGATTTTTTTCAGTGGTGTTCCTTTCTTTTTCTTCTTCTTTTTTTAATAATAATAATAATCTATTGTCATGCCGTAAACATAGGCAACATCAAAATGAGTAGAAAATAAAACACTCAAATGGCACATTCTCACATTTAAAAACATCATAGTCATACGTACACTCAAAATAAGCTTTCAAATTTTTTTTGAAGCCATATATATTTGTGCATTCTTTTATATGTGCTGCTGACAAAGCGTTAAGAAAGTTTACTCCGTTTTAGTATTGGCTTTGCTCATACTACCTGATTGTTACAGTTTCTTAAGATCATATTATTGTATGTATTTTTCCTGTATTTATCGATTATTAGTTTAGTATCAATATATATACTCAATATACATGTATGGTACTGTGAACATTTTCAACCTTTTCAAGTACTTTCAGCAAGGGGTCATCTGAGGTAATTTCAACGCTTGCTCATAGAATTCGTTTCTGGCATATAAAAACCTCCACAGATTTCGAAGAGTGGAACTGAAATACTATGCTGTATCGGGGGACAGATTGCATATAAACAAAAAAAAACAATTTTTAAAGCTTCAGTACTAACTTGATCTCTAATACTGTATATTAAGGAACAGCAGAGTTCATTTTCGATAATACTGCTGTTATTTGTTCTGTCCAATTCAATGAATGGTCTATTTTCACATCTAGAAGCGGTGCAGTGTCCGTTTGAACTATGGTGTTTCCCGTTTAATGCCACATAAAGTGACTTGGTAGTGCCGTTATTGAAGAATACGATGTTATATGTACATATAAGCTTAGTTGATTTTTGAGTCAACTGCTCTATGTTTTTGTCAGCCACTATGCCCGATATATGATCATCAGTTAATTGAGGAAGGTGTACAATAAATGCCGAAACGTTGGCCATTTTGATTAAAGAGTCACAGATGCATCTCTTCACTGGGTTGGTATTCGGGCGAGAGGAAACGAAAATGCGAGATTATCTTTCTGCGCACGCGTAGTGCGTATGGCGCCGCTTGGCTGGTTGTACAGGGAGGTGCGAATGTGCTTGTACAGGGTGATGCGAGTCGTTGTTGTGGGATATACAACAAATCGTATTTTTAATCATGCGTCTTATATTTCACAAGGTTCCCTAAAACTAAAAATGTCCTGGGAATAATAATAATGTTTATTAGTCTAACTACAAAGTTTTCATATAAGTAATAACGGTAGTGTCCCATAATCATAATCATAAAAAAGTGCACGCTTGTGCTTGGGCTTTAACCGAAATTGAATTCTACGAGTATGAATGCAACAATTTCCTATAAGTATACTAGTCAAATGTATGTATGTATTTGTCAGTCTGTTATCAAATAAACATATTGATTTTTAATGTCTGCAAGCTTATGGTTTTGTATCTTTGGTTGATTTAGGATCCATCACTTTAATTCAATTTTTAAACGTTTTTTACATTTTATATATTTAAAGTTTGCAGAAAGAACATTATAAAAGTTTGAGCATAGAAAGTAGAATGATCTTTAGTTGATGGGGATGGGGATATGTGCAGATGTTCCTTGAATCGCGTTTTATGGTTATGGCTGATAGAATGTAGCAATTTTGAATTTTTTGTTAAATATATTATTGTACGATAAAAATACATTTACCGGCAGTCGAAAAGATGAGGATCACTGTTAACATTTGCGTTGGGATAACATTTCTCATAACAATTGCTCATGACCCCCCATGCCAAGATTCCTTAGGATTAATAACGATTGAACAAGGGCATGATATATCATGTGAAGAGAAAAACACTAGGTATCTTAATTTGCGTATTAAATTGTCAACGTGTTAATTTCATCTTAGATAGTTATCTATGAATAACCCTGAATATTTGAAATAATAACTGATCGTATATTTTTTCAGCTATTCAACGTTTTAATTTGGAATTAACTAAAATTTTGGGAAGATCTGTGGTCGCAAGAAAATGTAATAAAATATGTTTTGCTGAAGTTGACTATTAAATTGACTATTAAAATCCGTGAAAAAATATTTAACATTATTAAAATCCAATACAATTTTTTTTGTAAAGAAGCCCAATCTTTGTCTGAATAAATAATTGCCATATCGCTTGCGAAGTCGTAACTTTTCCATCGTTTCTTAACTTAAAAACGTCATTAATATACAAATTAAACAGCAGTGGCCCTAATACGGTTCCTTGTGGATCCGCATCTTCTGAATTTTTTGATATAACATACTAAGTATGTAATATTTTCAGAAATACAAGAAATCTGATCATTTGGCCTTCTTTTAAGAGTGAAATATACGGGTGCTTTAATTGACACGTCATTAATTCTCATGACATAAATAATTTAATCGGTTTTTTATTTTTCTAGAGCCTACTCATTCCACGTGAGTGCCGACGGGCAAATGCAACCGGTACCATTTCCACCAGACGCGTTGGTCGGTCCAGGAATCCCGAGGCATGCCAGGCAGATAAACACTCTCAGTCATGGTGAAGTGGTGTGCGCGGTGACGATTTCCAACCCGACGAAATATGTTTATACGGGCGGCAAAGGCTGTGTGAAAGTGTGGGACATCAGTCAACCGGGCAGCAAGAGTCCTGTGTCACAGTTAGATTGTTTGGTAAGGTTTTTTTCATCGCATCATCCCATAAAGTCTCAATTTGCAATAATGTTTTTGATTCACAAATTTTACGTACCAATTTATCTTCAAGTCAGTTGAACTAAAGGAAAGTATTTGAAGAGAGGAAACATGTTTTAATAGCAAGAAATTTTAATAAATCACTGCTTTTCTTTTTATAACAAACAACCTAGCAAGACCTAGCCAGTCAAGCTACAGCACCAGCTGCAAACCAACTTTCCTGTTCCTTGTTCTTTCAAGCTGCTTGATGCTCCATCTGGCGGCGGGCATTTGGACGATATTATACGCAGAACTCGATTTTCCAGTATTTGGCAAGTGCTAAAATCACGTAACCTTTTTTTTGCTATTTTGATCACTTACTAGTAATTTTAATTCCTCTTTATTAACGGTAGAGTGTCCATTCCTAGGCCAAACCCTTTACAATGATTTTCTTTTGGTAAATTTCATAGTTTATTGATTGTATAATTTCACGCGTATTATATCATTCTTTCTCAGTGATTCAGTATTGTGTTGAAAAAAAAACTCTGTGGTTTTTCTCCGTTCTTATTGAACATATCTTCTTTAAGGTCACTCATTGAGCCTTCCTTTCCTTTATAAAGTTAGGTATTTCCTGTCAGTCACTTTCCTCCTGTGATTGTTTAACCTCCAGATTCTGGGATATTACGTGCCGAAAACCAGTTTGTGGAGTAGTACCGCTTCGTACCTTACGTTCAGTTGTTTTGGTTTGGGTGCTACCCCGTCCATTTTCTTATGGGATTATAATCTTCAGCGAGAGAATGCATTGCGAAGAACCACAACACTGTCCTCCAGCTTTGTTTTACAGCTGATATTGCCAGAAGCCTTATGTGAACAGGGTTTTTTTTGTCAAGGGGAAGGGGTGGCTTCTGGATCCTATACTAAACTTTTCTATAATAGCAGAGCTTGAGGCTTAGGGAATCTAGTTGTCCATTATGTAGGCTCCTCGCGGTGACCAGTATGCCTCCAATTTCTTTATTCGTTCATTATTTGGTATTATTATAAGATTTTATTATATTTTCAGCAACGTGATAATTACATCCGTTCTGTGAAACTACTGCCGGACGGTAGAACGTTAATAGTAGGCGGCGAAGCGAGCAACCTGTCAATCTGGGATCTGGCGAGTCCAACACCCAGGATCAAAGCCGAATTGACGTCGAGTGCACCAGCCTGTTATGCGTTAGCCATCAGTCCTGATTCAAAGGTAATATCAATAATCACTAAAGTCCTGTTTGAACAGCAGTCGCCAACCTGTCATTGACCGTTTCCAAGATCCTGCCTGATAAATTCCGTTCACTCTGCTTCGCTGTATAGACGGAATTCACACGATCGGATCCCAGACACAGTCCCCGACATGTCAAAAAATAAATTATGTATTTTAGCACTCCTAGATTTCTCTAAAGCTTTTGACAGAATAAGCCATCAAGTATTATTATCTTTGTTGTGTTACTTCAACTTTTTCCAAGATGCTATATATATATATATATATATATATATATATATATATATAACTTGAGACGTGGTCATTGTCGTCTAGACCAGTTAGGTGAAAAATTAAAGCTTCCTCTTTATACTTTTATTATTCTCTCTAGCTTTCAATGGCCTTTGCCATCATCATCAGGAGCTGCAATTACATTGATAACAGTAGCAACAATAGTCTAAAATGAATTTAAATTAACTTAACTTACAGTAGTATGTGAGGATGTTGCTAATTGTTGTTTACGTTCACGATGAGGGAACCACCCAGTAACATGGTGAAAGCTGGATAAATGGTACAATGGTCAAAATTATATAAAATACACACAACTGTGTGACAAGAACAAGTTAAAAACAGATTAAAAATTTTTAGAACATGAAAGCATTACATCGTGAAGCCACATCCTGAACGTAAACAACAATTAGCAACATCCTCACATACTACTGTAAGTTAAGTTAATTTAAATTCATTTTACACTATTGTTGCTACTGTTATCAATGTAATTGCAGCTCTTGACGATGATGGCAAAGTCCATTGAAAGCTAGAGAGAATAAAAAAAGTATAAAGAGTCCTCTTTGCTTAAAATTTTTGTCGAAGTACCCAACAAAAAGCGGAGCTATATATATGCGATTCATAGTTCTTGTCGATAATATCTAGCTAAGTGAAAGACGTGTCTTTGGAGATATCGACAAATTATGCTAAGTTTACCCTTTTGACTTACAAATACTCAAGCTTTCGACAAGCTATGCTGCCATCATCAGGAGTCCGTCAATGAGATTGGTACTAGTGGTTGATGTTTTAGAATGTAATTTGGGCACACATGGCAAGGTGATCAAAAACTGGCTTTACGCGGATCTTTTTTTGAAAACGTTCGTGAACATAATTATGTTTAAGTGATAAAATACAGACGGATTGAGACGAAAATTATTGATTGAATAGGATTTTTAAAAACTCCTCAAATTGAAATCTTGGATTTAGAAAATCCTAACCTCTCGACCATACTAATAATTCTAGGTTAGTCCAAGAAGTGAGTTTGAGAAGTTTTTAAAAATTTTATTCGGTCAATAATGTTCATCCCAATCCGTCTGCATTTTATCACTAAAACATAATTATGTTCTCTATCGTTTTCAAAAAATGATCCACGTAAATCAAGTTTTTGGTCATCTTGCCATGGGTTCCCAATTACATTTTAAAACATCAAACACTCGCACCAATCTCATTGACGGACTCCTGATGATGGCAACATAGTCTGTCGAAAGCATAGTATTTCTAAGTCAAAAGGGTACACTTAGCACAATTTGTCGATATCCCAAACTTATATATACAGGGTAGGGTGACTTCGAAGTTGAGTCATTTATTTTAACAGTGAATAGATCTGATCAAAAGAAATGTTTTTTTCCTTTACCATTTTTCTGGTAAAATTAAAGTAACAAAGTTATAGCCCTTTGGAAGTTTGAGTACCGCCCTGTCTCAATAATAATATCATGTACTCGTGTTTGGCAACAACGGATATAATCCGCCTTATCGGTTCATCGCATCGGAAACAAAAAATCGAAAGAATTTGGAACGATGTTTTTACAATTATTTTATTCAGTTGTATACATACAGTCAGAGTCAGTCGGTAACGCGTGTGAATAGTGGTGTCTGTTGCGTGGCTCAAACGAAATAAAAAATAGCACATGTTTATGCGGATCGGTTTCCCAATCGAGTGCAACCAACCCCTCGTGCCTTTGTTAATGTAGTACAATGGGCTCGTGAATCAGGTGACTTAAGACCTCACAGGGGACCTCACGATCAAATACAGGTCCGCACTGAAAGACTTGTCGGGAGGATACTTTATAAAACAAGGTAAACATTTTTTTTTTATTTTTTTTTATTTTTACATACATATTTTGGTTTATCTTCCTTCTACAATCATTATCTGAAAATTAATGACTCAACTTCAAAGTCACCCTGTATATCCATAAAGTTCTTTGGATAGAAGGCAAAGTATATATATATTATAACTTAAACTCGAGCTTTCGAAGATCTATGTCTTCATCGTCTGGAGCTGGAAACAATTATTGACAACAGCAACAAATAACAATTAGGAGGAAAAATAGTTACTTACTAAGTCGGCAAGATTGTTGCTGAAATTGTTTTTAAACAACAGTGAAGGAAACACTTAGTCGACGAATAAAAAACTGGACTGATGAGTACGCCACTGTAGAATGTCAGTCGGCCGGCACGTGTTGGATAATGTGGAGGTTATCAGTGGAAAAAAAGATGAAATCTCGAAGGAATTTTCAATAGTTGATAGATTTAAAATTTCCAAATTTCTTCCAAAATCTATCAACGTTTAAGTGAAAAAACCTTTCAAAATTATTTGCCATTTAATAATAAAATAAATCCGTCCTAATCCAATCTCATCAGTCCACTTTTTCATTCGTCGACTATGTGTTCCCTTCACTGGTGTTTAAAAACAATTTCAGCAACAATCTCTAATTGTTATTTGTTGCTATTGTCAATAATTGTTTCCAGCTCCAGACGATGAAGACATAGATCTTCGAAAGCTCGAGTTTAAGTTATAAGAGTGTACTTTTACAATACTTTGCCTTCTACCCAAAGAAATTCAACGATATTTTCTCCTAACAGTTAAGACAATTAACTATGAATATATATATATATTCTTCTTGCAAATTATGTTTTACAAACTTTTTAAGGAAAATATGTGTTCTAGTTTCAGCAGAATGAACTGCGCAATGAACAAGATATACTATATCGATAATTGTTGGAACTGTTAAAGAGGAGACAATTTGGCTGTGGTATCATTTTGCACTGGACCTTGTATGCAAAATTTACAGAAATAACAAAGGTTAAGGTTTAAGAAGACTGCCTACCAACATTGATTTGTATTAAATTGCAAACCAAACCAGTCAAATTACCTTCTGACAGTTGAATTTGGACATATTGTCATTCTCCCTCTGGAGATCCGAAAACGAGTGCAAGAAATAAAAAAGCTTTACTACTTTGTTTTCTTGAGCTCAGATATAGCCAGAACTGAAATTGTCAGATAATTGAAAACGAAAATGTTTTTTTCAGGTGTGCTTCAGCTGTTGTTCAGACGGAAACATAGCAGTATGGGATCTACACAATCAGACGCTAGTGAGGCAATTCCAAGGACATACAGATGGTGCATCGTGTATTGACATTTCATCGGAAGGAACAAAACTTTGGACAGGTACGTATTGAGGATTCGATACTGTTTAGCTTTTCGGGCCGTATCGTCAGTCGTTGCTACAATAATTGTTGGACGCCTTTATAGCCTCCTCGATTGTTGTAGACTTGTCTGAATCTTTTTCCAAAACTTGAGAAATTTCTTGGTGAAAAACGTTTGGAAAATGATGACATGTTAAAAGAAACAGTTGGATCTGCTGACAAGTGGTAGTTCTAAGCTAATATTAGTAATAAACTAATATTCATATATAGAAGCGATAAATTCAGATTGCGTTTAAAATAAATGAAGATTTTTTAAGAATAATCCAAAGTAGCATCTCGCCTAATACAACTGGCTGTCTTTCAGGTGGCTTAGACAACACAGTCCGTAGCTGGGACCTTCGCGAAGGCCGACAGCTCCAACAGCACGACTTCAGCTCCCAGATCTTCTCTCTGGGGTACTGCCCAATGGGCGAGTGGCTAGCCGTAGGCATGGAGAACTCGAACGTAGAAGTACTACACGCCAACAAGCCTGACAAGTACCAGTTGCACCTACACGAAAGCTGCGTGCTCAGTTTGAGGTTCGCAGCGTGCGGAAAATGGTTCGTTTCAACGGGCAAGGATAATTTGCTGAATGCGTGGAGGACCCCTTATGGTGCCAGCATATTCCAGGTACGTTTCGTCAACATGAGTTGGGTATCAATTATCTTTCGTTTTCTTATTCATGAACAAAAACAAATCCGGAATTCTCTAGGACCTTCTTTGTGTATAGTTTTCAAGGCTGTGGAGTTCTGATGATTCTTGAGCGTAGCTAAACAAAATTTTTGAGAAATCGGGATTTTTAAGAAATTGACATCTTTCGTCTTAGTGGTTTCGTTTTAGCTCGTTCAGAAATTAAAAAATTTTTGAAGCTTCGCATAAGAGTACTTAACTAATAAACTAACTTATAAAGTTAGTTCGCTATTACAATCTAGTACAGTTCTGGTTTAATTTTTGTTTTTGATTTATTTAGCATTAATGCTACAATGTCAATTTTGTATAATGATTCGGTTACATATTTTCTGTAATTTTACGTTTTCGTCTATTAAAATTAAAATTACGTCACGATGTATTTTGATTATTCATAAATTGATTTTTTTTTAATTTCACCTTAAACATTTTTAAATTCGAACTTTGTTTAATATCATTAAATTTTAAATTCAAATACTCCCTTTCGAAATATAGATTTACTAGTTATGCTACTATTACAATTTTGCAGATGAAAATCTATACTGCCTCTAGTTTCGTAGTTATGATAATGACTATTTAATTTTGTGAACTTCTCTAAATGTGGTGGTAAGAAATGATTTTTTAATTTGATTATGAAAACGAGATCTAAATAATATATGAAATTTTTTACATCCAACCATTACAGTTCTTCAAACATATACTTAATCCTAGTATATTTGTTTTTATTTAAAATGATTTTCATAGCTTTATTTCGTAGAATTTGTAATTTTAAAAATATGTATTCATTTGCTGTAAACAAGATGGTTGAACAATATAAAAAATGGGGAAGAATTATGTTGTGTTATACAATTTTTTTTTGAATACATACTAATTTTATGGGAAACTCTATAGAAGTAATTTATCTGTTTCGATATTTTTGAAATAATGTATTCATAATGTTCGTGAAACAGTAGTTTACTATCCACATATATACCAAGATATTTAAATGACTCGACTACTTCAATTTTTTCATCATTAATCACGAGCCTAATTCTGTCGTCTGTTGTCACCTAAATGTAATGTTTCCCTATTGACATACATTTTGTTTTATTAGTGTTTAATTTAAGTTCATTGACATTTAGCCAATTCATATTTTTTTAATATCACTATTTATCAGTTCTAAAGCAGTGTCCAAATGCTTATGTGCCATATATATAAGTGTATCGTCCGCAAATATTTGAATTTTGCAGTGTTCTGAAATGTCAGAGATAGCATTTATACGTTATAAATAATAACGGCCCTAATTTACTCCCCTGTGGCACCCCTACTGATATATTTTGAACACTTGACATAATATTTCCAACTTTAGTTTTTTGACTCCTATTTACTAAATATTACTGCTGATTATTTTGCTTCTTGTTTGTTCTAAAATAATTTAGTGACGAAAGATCAAGGGAAGTTATTTTTTCCCTATATTTCTTTTATAAACGCTAATGTTTTATGTGTTATATTATAGATGATATCAATCTTATGTCTTTGTGGGTGTTCTGAATTGAAATTAAGAAGCTTTTCAGAGAAAGCAGGTTTCTTGTACCAATCAAATTTGCGTTTGTTGGATGAATAGTGAACGAACCTGGAAAAGGAATCTTATTATCTAACTCTACTTCAACGGTAAACTGGACTTATTTGTTATAGCTGTTAAAGACCTTAACAATTTCATTGATTTTGAGACATGGTACTGCAGTAACTATGTAATCTACAATATCTTTTTAAAAAAGAAAAATTCACTTTTTCTCAAAGACTCCTTAATTTCAATTCAGAATACCCACAAAGAGATAAAATGAATATCATAAATAGAATAAAGTGTAGAGAATTATATCTGACTCAGAGTTCCGACAGAAAAATATATCATTTATAAAAGAAATATTAAGAAAAAGCAACTACCTTTCTCCCATCTCTCCTCACATTATTACAGAGCAATAATCAAAATAATAAAAAATAGAAAATTCCGTATATAATTTTTTTTTTTTGAGAAATTGGTGAGTGTTTTAAGTTCAGATACAATCAAGATTGCAGTAAAGTGAAAATACAATCAGAAAAAAAATCTAGTGAACTTAAAGACAAAATTCCAACAAAATCACAATAGAATGTTGTATATATAATCCCATAAATTATACATAGGAAGGAAGGTACTTGAAAACCCGAATATCAGAGCACAAAAGAGACTTTAAGAATTTTTACTTAAACAATAGTCATATACCTGTATTTTGATTCTTGCGAGGTTCTACGTAGGAGTGATAATTATAAAAAAGGACAATAATGCATTTAATAAAAGAACATACATAGCAGATTTAAGTTTTATGTACTATAACATCATTAAAATCATGAAAACAAAGTAACAACCACCTAATGTCTATCAGCATCAAAAAGGTATAACATCAAATGTAGCGAAAAAATAGCTCAGTTTTTTATTGGAAATACCTTTTTCATTCCCAGCACTCTAGGTCTAGCACAATCTTTTATTGTCATATTGATAACTTGCAGTCTTAGGACCGTGTCGTCAGTCGTAGACGCCTTTATGGTCTCCTTGATTTTTATGGTTTTTCCTGTACTTCAGAATGGCAGGAGTACTTCTAGATTTTACTGTTCCGTGCATCACTCTATTTTGAGGTTATGTTTTCCTTTCTGAAGGAGAAAAAAGACTATGAAAATCAAGGATGCCATAAAGGCATCCTACAATTGTAGGAACGACTGACGATACGGCCCTAAAAGATAATACCTAAGATGTGCATAACCTTAAATTATTATTTGACCACCACAGTTTCTAACTGAAGGGGTGAGTTCGTTATGATTTCCGTTTTTCTGATAATACCTATAACACAAAAACACTTTTCATTCGTTTTGAATATCTATCTAAATTACGAATCATTTTATCTTTTTTTTGAGTGTATATGTTGGGAATTGCTATGTTGTTAATGAAATTCGGGAATGTGTTTTAATAACTAAAAGTAAGTAAAAGTATCTTTTACATCAATTTTATTGTTTTGATGATTTTTGTTTATAAGAGATTCAATATACAAAAACTCAACTTTGATAGTTTCCCAGTCTGCCATTTTAAAAGATAATGATTTTATATTCTTAGGGTTATAAAATATTCACAAATATAGCTAACGTGGAAGCTTTATGGAATTGAAAAAAAAACTTAGCATGTAATTGTTCTCCAACAAGACTTATGACGTATTGTTAGTCGTTCCTACAGTTGTAGGACGCCTTTATGGCGTTCTTGATTTTCATAGTCTTTTCTCTCCTTCAAAAAGGCTGGGGCATTCTAGTTTTTACTGTTCCGTGTCAGCGTCGGTGATCCACTATTGTGAGGTTATGTTTTCTTTCTGAATCTTACGAAATTCAGGCTGATAAAACAGATGATAAAAATCAAGTTGTTTTTCATCCTGAAATATCTTTGAATTCAAATAGAAAATATAATCTCAAAATAGAGCGCTTACGCGAAACAGTAGAAATCTAGAAATACCCTTGCTTTCCTGATGGACAAGAAAAACTGAAATTGAAGGAACGACTGACTATACGACCCTTAAGTATGAAGTGACCTCCATATTTTGGAAAAAAATACATAGTGATGTCAAGTGTAGCCTATGTAACATCCGATTCGAGGTAAGAAGAAATTATAGTTTCTTTTTGTTTTTTGCAGTCTAAAGAGTCTTCGAGCGTGCTCAGCTGTGACATCTCAGCAGACGACAAGTACATTGTAACAGGATCAGGAGACAAGAAAGCTACTGTCTATGAAGTGATCTATTAAGAAATGTGACTCTGGCACTACATGTAGTCGACGAGTAACCAAATTGTGATAATTATGTGTAATAGACATTCATTTCTACAAATAGGGTAATTCCAATGGATATGTATAGCTTGTCGAAATATTCCAAAAATGGCTCACAACGTGGAACAGTCAAATGGAATGTATTCGTTATTTCGATCATTGTGCATATTTGTAAGATATCCCAAAACAGATAAATATCGTGTCATTCCTACATTTAAGGTGACGCGTCTCTTTTTTTAGATTTTTTTCAGCTTCCTGTTTGCAGCATTATTCTAAATCCTTATCTGATAATTTCATAGTGTGTATAGAAACGACTACGAGAAAAAACAATGTTTTCATTTTTTTTAAATGCATTTTTGGTGCATTTTATTCTACATTCTTTCTTCAATCGGAACTTGTTAACAAATATAAGTACAGCTTTGAAATTGTGTGTGAATGTTCCTCTTTTATGGAAGAATGAAACGAGTGATTACTTTTGTTTTTATCACTTTTCCTTTTCGAATAATCTTTGATTTTCTTGAAGTCTCGTCTCATAGCAAGTTGAGTATTCTAGAAAAGCAAAGATTTTTCTAAAAGGAAAAGTGATAAAAACAAAAGTAATCACTCGTTTCATTCTTCCATAAAAGAGGAATATTCACACACAATCTTAGAGCTGTACTTATATTTGTTAGCAAGTTCCGATTGCAGAAAAAATGCACGAAAAATGTATTTTTTGAAAAAAAAATTAGAACATTGTTACACACCATGAAATTATCAGATAAGAAGGATTTAGAATAATGCTGCAAACAGGAGGTTGACAAAAACTCTAAAAAAGGGTCGTGTCACCTTAACACTTTCGGTACTGTGCTACTGGGGTTGCAACTTTTGGATATTCAGTTGAATAACTATATGCCCGACGTTGTTAAATATAGGAATACCAATTTTTACGGGGAAATCTGAAATCTAGCGTGGGCCTGTTCCGAGATGTCTCATCGATATGCACAATAATCTGAAGAATAAACTTATTTCATTTGGTATTTTATGCTACAAAGAAATTGAAGCCTGTTGATCTGGGACAAATCATGAATCATTTCCACAATGACGAACCTGACCGCGGAATTGATCGATATTTCACGGTGTTGCCACCTCGAAACTAACAGATATTGTTGCCAACCACACCGACTAAAAAATTAACTTACATTTAAGATGATCCGAATTATTCATCGCTTTTGAAAATTGCAGACTCCGTAAGACTTTACGGTATCATTTTTGTTGGAAACTGCTGCTAATCAACTTTTCAACACAAGGACTTTCTTTTTGAAGTATTTCGATCAGAACGACCCTATGTACATAAAGACTTTGGCACAGAATTAACTATTATACACGCTGAGATTTTAGTGATCTGATGTGAAATATATAAATATAGTTATTTAGGAAGTGATCTCCCATGACAGTTTTTTTATAATTTCAATTTGTATATATTTATGTAATATCTGACTAATTCTATTATTGTTGGTATATACTTTAGAGGTCAACAATGTTCATTCAGTTTTTCTAACTGTAGATATCACTTTCATATCACTAACTGATAACAGCACATCTTCAGTGAGATCGGAAAAAGTTAGGAATGAAATTCATAGTAGATGAAACTATATGCTTCAAATTTTACTCTCACCATTGAGATATCGGAGATTGTAAGAGTTACGAGGCCAATTGAAGGAGGCAATAAAGCGCATTTATTTTACAAAGAAAATGGTACAGAAACTTCCGCAATTCCGAGTATTTCCGGGGATAAACGAAAGAAACTGTTTTTTTTTATTTTTATTGGCGCTGATATGGAATTTCAGAATGAAACGTCCTAAAGAGTATTTCCTTTTTTCTTCTGGCATAATTAGAACTTTATTTTTTCTTGTATACTCCATATTGTATTTTTGCACAGGTGAATAGAATTTTAATTCTAATTCAAAAAGTGTATAATACTTCATACATTGATATTGTCAAACCGACTTGTTTCGAAAAAACTAATATTGTGATAGTTGGCTTTGAAGATGATCGATGAGTTTGTTTTATTCGATTAAGTCAGCACCACCAGTCATATGAAAAATATGAAATTTGTTTTGAAAGCTGCAACACGGTTTAGGCTTCTACTTACTCCCTAATGTTAATAATTATAATGGTAATAAATAAGATAGTACTGTATCGAATGTTTCCAAACTACCCTCAAATAACTTTAAAAAGTTTTAGCATTAGGTTGTTTGATGATTGGCTGATGATATTAGGAAACAATTGACTATCAGATATCAATTTCAAGGCCTACTTAGGAAATTCTGTTTTTTGAAATAACTAAGGTTTGACCATGTGAATGTATGACTTATTGTACATTTTTGGAATCGGGATTAAAAGCTCTTTTTACTTATGCCAGAATTCAGCATGCAGTCTATAAGGAAAACAAGAGACGTCATATTGTAAAAGTTTTTTCATTTTTGAAATCCCATCTCAAATAAAGAAAATAATAAAACCGGTGTTGAGAAACTTCGGTTTCTTTCATCTGATTCCAAAGATACTCTGAATTGCGACTTCGGTGTACGATTTTCTTGCTTACTTAATCGAACTTTGCCCCCAACTTCGTAACCTTTACCATTTCAGAGATCCCAATGGTGACGGTGAATTATGCTGAGGGTGTGAAAGTTATCGGCTAGTAAACAGTTTTTTGTATAATACTGAATCATTTTGTTATTTAATATTTAAATCGAGAGAGCTCGAAATGCGAAAAAATATGTAAACTGGCACACACAACAAAATGTATATTGTCTATATATTTGTAATTTGTAAAGTAATGCTAGTATCGATGATAAAACTTATTTAAATAAACTATCTAAATGTTGCCTACACAAATTTGCTCCAATTTTGCATGTGCAAAACATCTGGTACCTTTGTGTATTGATCAATGTTTTTTCGTTCGTTGGATACATAGATATACTTCAGTTGTTATAGTTACAGTTCTTTGGCAAAAATTTGAGTACTCCGAAAACAACAATCCAGTCAGATCACATTCTAAACAATAATATAGTTATCATTCAGATCGTTACAGTAGGGAATATGCATGTTTTTTTTGTACTTTCTGTCAAATCTTCAAGTTAATATAATACTGTAAACACATTTATTTCATAGAAATGTTTGTTTTATTTTTTTATTAAATATTTAAAAGTGCAATGCCAATGACGTTGATTTAAACGCCTCATATTTCGCGCGTTTCGCGGTGACGTCACAAGTCATGGTTTGTCATTTTATTCTGTTTGATTAATTTTTTGTCAATTTTTTTACGCGCGCTTCGTAGTGACATCAAAACTCATGGTTTGTCATTTCATTCATAAAGATTTTTTATCGAGATCCCGTAGTGAATGGAGCGGTAATAGATGGAATTTCGCTCCTCTCGATGTTTTTCAATCTGAAATAAAAAGACCGATAGTTTTTTGTGCAATGTACAAACATATATATCAATAAAATCAAACGTGACAAGCGCGGTTCCTATATCTACAATGACATTCTCGGTTGTCATTTAAAATCAGGTGAACCTGTTCCTCCATTTATGATTCAATAATTTAACTGAATTTTCGGCTCTGCGAAGACAAATGTTCAATTGAGATGTCCGTTTTTCAAATGACTTGGCTGTCACCTGCTGGTACCTCACCGACGTTAGGCGGTTAACCGTACCACGTGTTTTGCTTACATTTGGATGACGTCACATCCGTCTTCCCCTCTTCCGTTTTTCGCGAAAATTTGAGTATCAGTTCCCCGTGAACTCGCGAAAAAATCCTTTGTTTGGTTAATTTGCTGTCAAGCTTTAAAAATAAACAAGCAGTCTTTTGTTGTTTTTCCGACGTTGTCCTGGGGGCATAATTCTCGTGGCTGGCCCCTTGTAGTTAGATAGCTCTGTGGCGGATTCCGTGTCAACTGGTACTCTTTGGGACTGATCAAACTGGTAGGTTGACAATCAGTGACAGCGACAAAGGCTGCTCACTTGACGATATCGTGTCGAAGACTAGAGATAGCAGTGAATTTCAAGGGCTGCGCATAGGGCATCTCTTTCGTGTGTACACTGCGCAGAAAATGAATTTCAGGTTCTGCGCATGTGGGATCACTCTGTCGCTATCATCATGTCTGTAATCAACTGTAATTTTGACAGTTTGGACAAGTTGCAAGCAGAAATATTGGACATTACTAATAAAACACGAAGTAGTAATCCTGCGCATGGCAAAGCGTGAGTGGAATGCACATAAAAATTTCGGGAGGTTATGTTGACATTTTTCATTGCGAAGATGCCCTACGCCATGTTCTACGCCTACGCCTACTAGATTTCCTAGAGCTACACCAACCTTGGCTTATATTCCTTATGGCCGTATGGTCTGCCGTTCCTGCAATTGTAGGACTCCTTTATGGTCTCCTTGATTTTCATAGTCTTTACTCTCCTTCAAAAAGGCTGGGGTATTTCTAGATTTCTACTGCCCAGTGTCAGCGTCAGCGCTATCCTATTGTGAGGTTATGTTTTCTTTTTGAATCTTTTAATTGAGGCTGATGAAACAGATGATAAAAATCAAGTTTTTTCATTCTGAAATATTTTTAGATTCAAAAAGAAAATATAACCTCAAAATAGAGCGCTTACACGAAACAGTAGACATCTAGAAATACCTTTGCCTTCCTGAAGAACAGGAAAAACTATGAAAATCAAGGAGGCCATAAAGGTGTCCTACCATTGTAGAAACGACTAACGATACGGGCCTTACGCAGTTTAACATCCTATCTCTAGTCTTCGTGCGTTACGCCAATAGCGTTGCGTTTC
Source organism: Acanthoscelides obtectus (assembly GCA_963669975.1). NCBI lineage: Eukaryota > Metazoa > Arthropoda > Insecta > Coleoptera > Chrysomelidae > Acanthoscelides > Acanthoscelides obtectus. Next base: position 105,570,682 of record CAVLJG010000004.1, on the reverse strand, counting down.
GATATTTTAAATTTGCCTCGTATGGTTCCCATTTTTTTATTAATTAATACTTGTTATTTTATATCGCGTAAGTATATAATAAGGTTGAAGGTATCTTTCTGTAACAATATAGACTGCGAATCACAATAAATATCTGATATATGAATCACATGCATATTCCCTATTGTCAACTCATGGGGAGAGGACCACCTGAAGATTAGATAGTAGGTAGAACTATGACTGCCGAATCGGTTAAAGAAATCATTGGATTTGCACGTCATAAGCAACACCTTGGCAAGATGTTTCATTTATTGATGGTTTTGATATCGGCGTTTTAAAGTCATAATCAATCCAACTACACTTAGGTCATCGAAGTGCGTCATTTACAGAATTTACACGTCACTAAATCGCTCGCTATTATCCTTTGGTACCGAAAAGGACGAAAGCAGCAAAATACATCGCTTCCTTTCCGGTACCAGAGTATAGGTTACATCATACCCATCAAATGATGACAGAACTAAGTGCTGTGAATATTATGGTTTTCAGTGATCGACTGGTTTAATGAAAAATACTGCTTAAATTAAATGAAATTTGAAAGGCTTTCGCGGCCATCATCCAATATTATTTGGTTGGTTTTTGGTTTGTTAGGCCACTCGTGTTGCAAAAACCAACCAAATAATACTGCTCAAATTGGTTTAGTGCTGCTCATAGATTTTTCAAAATATTGTGCTGTAGCTATAGTAACTTTAGTAGTAATACATACGACAAAATTTTACGTTATAAGTTTGTAGATATTTGGATTGAGATTGTTGTTTTTATTTTCTGGGTTCTATAAGAAATTGATGATTCCTGTTACTCCAACAACCAACATTTCTGGTATGAATGTGTATTTTTTATATCAGTGAATCTGATTCAGTTGTGAGGTGATACCAATTTAACAGATTTTACAGTTTAAGTGATAGATCTATATCAATTCAAATTCATTAAAAATTTACGATAACGGTCAAGCTAGCTGATGAAATAGCAAGTATGGAGGTAGAAATCGAACTGCATCTTGCAGTGAATATGGATCACATAGATTCCAATAGATATCTTAGGGAACTGCCCAAAAAGACGCTATTGGAGTCAACTTTGAAGTAAATACCAATAAACAATGTAGAAGTGGTAAAGAATGTTTACACCAATTCTTGAGTGGTATAGGAAGTATAAACGCTAGGCCTGATATTGAGCTCCACAAAATGCCGTATTTGCTGATATAAAAAAGGGTGATGGTGCAGTCACAATAGTTATTCATTTTTTACAAATCGAGCCCTTTGGGACCTTTCAGAGTGCGTGCTACCATGTATAGAGATAGATAAAGTGATTTGCACGAATATCATTTGCGAAAAAATTAAATCAAGAAATCGATACAGGTCTCATTCCGTAGTGTGTTCAATGCTTCTGTTAGTATTCAACCCTAGAATAATCTGCTATTTTTACAATAGACCAATAACAGATTCGTACCTCACACAAAACAGCAGTTTAACAATAGCCGGAAAGATGTATTTTTATCATACATTTGGAAAATAAACTTATGTTGCATTTTATTGATTGTTTTTATTCTCCATATCCCTGTATCCGACGACATTGAGATGTTTGCCGAGTAAACTTGCGAATATCACGTCGCGTCGTTTGCTTCCGTTCGAGGCGTTTTCAGATATATTTGACACGTTAATTTCACTGAATTATATCTGTTAGTACGTCACGTGATATCAATTGTTCCCGTTTGAGGTGTTTGCCAAGTAAATATACGACCAAGTTATAGTCGCTGGACTATTTTCGTTAATCCTCATGTCGACTAAACTCTAAACGTATTTTAAATAAATCTTCTATATTAATTTCACTGGACTATTCATGTTAATCCGCGCGATGACGTCAACTCTGCTACATTTCCAGACAAATAAGTTAGCCGAGTTTGCTGTTTAGCATCAAAATACCTAACATTTCACTTTTTTATAGATATTTGTCTTTGCGGTCGGCACTTTGGCTATTAATGGTTTAAAAAAAAAAACAGGGATCTATGAACATCAAAGGTATCACGTAAAAAATAATATGTGAACGCCACCTTATGGAGAATGGGACAACGACCTATAGCATAGAATTTGCGTAGAAGCTATAAATGGCCTCCGATAGAGTCATCTCTGATGTAGATATTACATCACATCGGTGCCAAACCATACAGTTCAAGTGTCGTGACTTTTATGCAACAAACTAGTACAAGTAAATATGAAATACGGGTGTGGATCGTATTTGGTGTGGCGATTCGCTTATATATGGCTCGACATTCTGCCGAGAATCCATGCCATTAGCTCATAGGTGACTCTGCATGACCCATGGCGGTGTTGCCAAACTGACAAAGTGTTTAGAAAACTCTACATTTATACTAAGCTGAATGGAATTCAGTTCTTTTCACGGTTTTTGGTGGTTACGTTAAAAAGTCATATGAAAAAAGTAAAGATATCGTCTTAAGACCAGTCTTTCTATATAACTGGCAACCATGACTAGTAAATATGAAACGGTATATCCATATTCTTCGAATGTACGATTTAGATTCTGAAAGAAATTTCGTTTTCAGAACATAATAATGTTTACATCCCTCTAAAGCATATTCTCCTGACCAACGTTCTAAGAATATGCGATTTGTGAACACCGGAAACGTTCATTGCTTATTCATAAAAGGAATATCCATTCGCTGCCATGCTAAGATTATTCATATTTAGGACATGCCAATACAAAATCTTCTTGTCATATGACAGTAACACTCCACTGGGTAATAAAAAGGGATATTTCTAGCACGTTTTAAGGGTATTCATCAGGTGAATTTTTCAGCCTAACGCGCATGTGTCCGAGCATAGTGGCAATACGAGGCTTACCGGCTTCCATTTTGTTTTATTTCATGTCTGTGCATATCTAACAAGCGTTCATCGTGTGTGTGTGTCCAAGTGGTACATTATTTGGCGGTGTTCTTTGAGGAGAAGGTTAGTTTCGTGATAATTGTTGCTAAAGTGATATAAGCATGACCATTGGCTCCAAAGTCAAATGTAATATTGAAGGCCATTGTCCCTGAATTCAAATATTGTCCAGCTTGAGATAGAAAGCCCTTGTTATAACTTTGAAGTTGATGATCAATGAACAAGCTATATAATAAAAAATGAAAAATTAGGGCTCGTATCGTCAGTCATCCCTACAATTGTAGGACGCCTTTATGGCATCCTTGATTGTCATACTCTTTTCTCTCCTTCAAAAATTTCTAGATTACACTCGTCCCGTGTCAGCGTCAGTGCTCTCCTATTGTTAAGATATGTTTTCGTTTTAAATTGTAGGAAATTTCAGGCTGATAAAACATGATATAACTCAAAAGCAAGCATAATTTGATGCAAATAGATGTTTGTGACATAACCTCAAAATAGAGCTCTGACACGGAGAAGTAGAAAACTATGACAATCAAAGAGGCCATAAAGGCGCCCTGCAATTGTAGGGACGACTGACGATACGGGCCTAAAACCAAGTGTGCCCTTACTTGAATAATGGGTGCTGTTGCGTTTTGTAGAACTTCCGATTTCACTGTTTTTTCACTTGAAACTTATAGAGGGTAGTCTGATACATTATTTTAAAACAAGAAAAGTGTGGATGAAGTACTTTTTTCATGAAAAATGTTTCCCAAAACACTGTATTTTTAACAGTTTTTCCACCATTAACTCCACCGCCATCTGCCGTATGACGTTGACGTCTGTGCATATATCATAGTATATGAGAGGTGCTTGCCTGCACTGTTGCCAGATTGGGCTCCGCATTTAGGGGAAAATCTGAAAAGTGGAAAATTTATATACGAATAATAAATAATGAAACACAAAAGCGAAAAACTGAAACAAACAACAGTGGCAAAATAAAAAGCGATGCTTAATAATTATGAAACAAAACATAACAGTAGTAAACTACAAAACAATTGTAAATAATTATAAAAACAGTAAAACAAGAAACAATTCCATGTAATTATAAAAAACAAAAAACAACACAGTAAAATAAAAAGCAATTCTAAGTGATAACAAAAACAGAAAGCAAAAACAGTAATTTAAAAAACAAATCCAAAAACTAAAATGAACAGAAAGTATTCAATATTAAAAGGTATACTTTGCGGCAATTTGTCGCAATATATTTTTGAATCGGTCTCCGGGTCTAGGACCATAGAGCCCCACCAAATTAACTGGTCAATATGTTCGGGTAAATGAGGCGATTGTGCACACTCCTGTCACTGGATCCACAAAATATAGTGTGCGGTTCAATGTTTCAAATTTTAGTATTTCGCTCTCAAGCGTAGTCGCACTCCTATTTGGAACATAAATAATGTGCCCACGTTTCGTGGAGACATCGAAGAGACCCACAGTTCCCTGTGTTCTTTTTTGTTTTCTATAATTACATGGAATTGTTTCTTGTTTTACTGCTTTTATAATTATTTACAATTGTTTTTTAGTTTACTACTGTTATATTTTGTTATGTAATTATTAAGAATCACTTTTTATTTTGCCACTGTTGTTTGTTTCAGTTTTTCGCTTTTGTGTTTCATTATTTAAATATACGTATATAAATTTTCCACTTTTCATACTTTCCCCTTAATGCGGAGCCCAATCTGGCAACAGTGCAGGCAAGCGCCTCTCATATACTATGACATATGCACAGACGTCAACGTCATACGGCGGTTGGCGGTGGAGTTAATGGTGGAAGTTTCAAGTGAAAAAGCAGTGAAGTCGGAAGTTCTACAAAACGCAACAGCACCGAATAATGTACTAATTACCTGAATAATGTACTAATTATCTGAATAATGTACTAAATGCTTAAACAAAAAAAAAGTCAAATTGGCCCATTACTACTCTGTTCTTTAACTTCCAACTAAGTTTGAACTACGGCCCTGGCCATGTACTGCTTGTGCCATCTATCGGGGACAATGTGCATTTATAAGTAAATCGATAGACTGTATAACCGGTTTCTATAACAGTTCGCATTAAGGGATAATGTATCTACGTGTCCCCCCAGGAGATGGCAGGACCAGTTACTAAGGATTTCCCCTCACCCTTTAAGACAGGACAGGATTGTCGAAAAATTTGGAGAAAGTGAACCAATAGAAGATGGGAAAAAGACAGATTTGATAGGAAGGTTACCTATTTTTCACAACTTAGTGCTTCAAAAATATTACACTTCTAACTCTAGGTCCTAGTCTTAGCTCAGTTCGAACACTACTCCACAGCTGGCGCTGTTGTTTAAGTAGTTTGTCTTTGTTAGTTGTTTATTGGGGTGAACAACTATTGAAACCAAAAACTAAGTTTAGGCACCTTCTTTAACACGCTTTATCCAGAATCCAGATTAGCTTCGGTGAACATTTTTTTAAGAATACCCCTTTACAAGCGAAACATTTGAATAGGTAGATTAACTAACCTTGATTAGCTTGGACATTACAAGAGCTTGCTGTCTCCCTCTTTGAGACAAACTGCCCCGTTTAGCTCAGGAAAAATAGATTCAAACACATTTTCCTATTGCGAGATTTTGGGACATTTTCAAGTTACGTTAGTTAGAAAATATTATTAATGATACAATGTTACATCCTAGCTATGTGTACAGATTTTTGTTCTTTTGTGGTCCATGAGCGGTCAAAACAAAAATTCTCAGCTACTATGAGAGAACCTAAGAAATTAGAGTGACCTCTATAAGAAACCAAAAAATGACGGTTTCTGAGCAATGACATATTTTCTATAGTACAGATTGGTACACAGTGGGCGCATATATCGAAGGCATAAGAAACCATAGGTACGATTACGTTGTCGTAAGTAACTTTCAGTGATTGTTGAGAAGCTGGAAACTTGCCCCAATCGAAGCATACAAAACGCCTTAATCAATGAAACATTTTTCTTGCCTTTTCACAAACACAAGCTACATGAAATTCATAACTCGGTTTACTGCCAGGGCATGGTCCCAGGTACTTGTACCAATTCACTCTAGTCAGCGAATTACTATTTAGTTTCGCTATTGGATTTCTGTTGTTGCTGCACTGACTATACAGGGAAAATCAAATTTGCCTTGATGGCTTGTGTTCAATATGTACAAGAGAGAAACGCGAGAAGTGAGTATCAACACATGTTAGGTCCTCACCACATTGTCTAGCAACGGCGACGCAGAAGAGAGTGCAATATGCTGCGTTGCCAATGTTACACCAGAAAATGTTCGCATAAGCTCCTACAATAGGTTAGGTTACTGTCAAATCCAAGAAGGAGATCTGTTCGAACAATTAATCTAATATTTTGTTTTCATTTTGATTAAAATTATTTATTTCAATTTTGATGCGACTTAGTGTTTAAATTTATTTTAAGAATTGATTGATTTCCATCGATGGTGATAAAATCAACGAGTTATTGTTACAAATACCATTACGCAATACAAATTATCACTGTCTGCAGGTGAAGACTATCTGTGATCATGGGGGTGGAAACCTTGCCTTGGAGTGTACGAGATGCGGTGTTGCCAAGCAAACCAATGATGCAATATTGCAGAATTTGTGGCGATCCTGGCCTTTCATTTTGACCTAAAATTGTTAGGAACTATCCGGAATCGATCCTAAACGGATTTTACGCAATTCACAATTCAAAAATGTGCACGCTCAAAATAAAACCATTATTTCGGCGTAGAGAATAAACTAACGTATATTTTCAATATGCATCTTAATTCACGGAATTGCTGTAACATATCGGCAATGCGGCAGAGATTGCAGCGTCAGCGTTGCTAAGCAACGCGGTGATGAGTTTCGCTATCCAGCCGGCTTCTATCTCTTTCTAACATATGTGTCTATACACACTTCTCTCTCGTATACATTGATTTCAGTGTAGAAATACTTGCTCTTTTATCTTCTGACCTGGCAACATTGTTTTAACAGCAGAATATCTGAAAACCTGTCGCCATTAAACTTCCAGGAATGAAATGGGTAGTTGGAGTTTCCTGAACCGCGACGGCAGCTTAACAGGCGAACGACTTTGCTAGAAAACTTCCCTTATTAATCAGTGCCGTATTTGTTGGCACAGCTAAAGTGCCGCTGGATATTGAAAAAGTTGCAAAGGAAATCCTTGTCGAATTCGCGCCAATTTAAACTTTTTGCTTTACTAAGGACTGAATTGATCTGTCTTACCGCATAGAAACATTAAATATACTCGTATACGTTCAACAGCAGTGTGGTCGCTTTAACAGACATGATATCTGGACACCTGGTATTTCCACCGTCAGAATATTATCAAATCTTTTCTTGGCATCGTGCAGGAAGTTTGGAAGCTTGTACCGAATATTGAATATACGAGGTCTTACGAGTGACAGTGGCATTGTTAAAATATTAACTGACAACATTATTGTTCCAAACGCGATACATTTTTGTGAATATCTACTTACTAATTGAAAACCCCCTCTTTTGTCTCACGCCAGTGTAGACCCTTGGAGGTCCACCTAGACCAGTTTGATCTGTTGTGAATTTATCAGTTAAAAAGTGTAGTTTATCGTAATTGAAAAGTTATCATTCAATTTAACTGATATCACCTACCAGTTCAACTTGAAATAAAGCAGAAATTTAGAACGTGTTTTATAAAAGTTTCTTGAAATACTGGAGAAACTCCAGAAATTCTGGCCAAGAGTTATCGCGCATCGAGAGTCATAAGAAAGGCGAGAAACCAGATGCATGGCAAATTACTGATGACTTCTGGTGAGTTTGCCGTTTTTGGATTATCTCAAACTTTGTGCAGGACCAAGTCTGGCTGAAAAGTGCTCCCCTGTCTAAAGAGAAGATCGCTCTGGGTAAGAACAAACCCCATCAAAAGATAGGTGCCGCAGATTATAAGCTGAAGAGCAAAACAAATATCTTATGATCCTCCTTTTCGGAAAATGTACACTGCTAGTTGATTTTTGGAATCACAATTTAAGTATACATTAAGAGAATCTTTTGTTAACTTTTTTCACAGTTCGCCTTTCGCCGCTAACATAATTGGACAAATAGGAAAATGGATGCTGAGCTGCGGCTGGGGAATAGGTTTTTTATTTTTTAATTATTCAATAAAATTGCCACGAGTTTATTGATGTCAAGTCACCCGCCAGAATATTGTCGACCTTACTAGTTTAACCTGACACAAAGTAAGACATTGAATTCTCAGCTGTTGAACTATTTTAGTTTCAAATCGAAGTGTTGCCGGTATTTCTTACAATAAATATCAGAAAATGCTTAGGTTGCCAAAAATTATATTCCAAAAAAGTTCCTCCACGATCCAAAAAGATCCGCAAATCGGATGTTATTCGACCGGTTGGCAACACTGCGTGGTCGACGACTGCTACAAAGCAAGGTGCTTTAGCAGCTTTATGCTCCACTATTTGTGCGTAACAAAGTGGTGCAAGTGCCATCTCTGATGCAAGACGATCTGATGAAATAGATGGCACTATCCGCAGCATAGTTTTCACCTGCACTATATTTCACATATAGTTACACTGCAGGGGTGAAATCAAAGAACAAATAATAATAAAATTGACACTTGCGAGATCCATGCAGCGCTGTAGGTTTTTATCTTTTAATTTTAATCAACAAGTTATATAAACTATTATTTTGAATTTAGAATTCACTAACAATACCCTAATACCCAACACAAAAATCCACTCTCCAATAAAGAAATCCGTTATGGAACCAGTATCAGCAGCCATGGGAAGTATCTACCCCCGTTGGCTACGCGCATGAAACAGCGTTGCCAAACCTAAAAACACGAAATCAGGAGATAGTGTCGTTGAGATAGTTTCAAGGACAAAATCCGTAGGAAAGGAAAATAAGGGCGGCGTAGGATCAGTGGCGGATCAAGGGATTTTTGGTCCTCGCAGCGCCATCTATGAAACTTTTCACAGATACTTATATATACTTATATTTTCATATGACACGGGCACACAACACATACACAGGTTTTCTATAAATATAAAATAAAATTAAAACTAAATTTCTTCAAAAAAACAAAACAACTAATTTTACATGTCTTTTACAATAACTAAACATGGTGACGATACATATTTAGTAGCTTGAAGTAGCTTGAAAATCAAATCAAGTTCGATGATTAGCGAATCTTAAGGAAAAAATGCTTTCCAGAATTATGGTAACGCGGAAAAGCTGTCACATTATCCTCAGCCTCTATTGTTGTTTCTGTAGTCAGACCGACAGAAAACAAACTTCTACAGTCTGGACAGCAAATTACAGCGAAAAAACAATTTTACTTTTATCCTTACGACAAACGGCAAATCGCGAAGCACCTTAACTAATATGTAGTAATTGCAGGTACTATTTATAAGCAGTACCATCGTCGTAAATTCTCCGTTTTATGAATATTCATACTTCTTGGCAGGGAGGCTTCAATTAAACCTATTTAACGTTCTGAGAAAGGTTTTCCACGGTGGCCGACGGTGTAACTCAAGAATGTACACATTTCCTTTTAAAATTAACTACTAAGGTATTGCGAGTCTCTGATGACTAGTTTACACTGTATCTAGAGTTCTATGGCCGCCGCGGTGGGCGGAGGGGTGGAGGGGGATTGTTCCATGTATGTCCGAACTAATTTTTAAAAAAAGTGTCAATATACAGGGTGGCGCATCGAAAACGAAACAGACGCATTTACTGGAAGCCCAGTTTTTTTTTTGAAAAAACACTCAGACCCGTCGATTTTGGTTTCGAGGGGGACACAAGTTTGGCACCACCCCCAAAATCTTAAATGGAAAGGGGGGTCGAGTGATACCTTATTCTCTTTATAATGATGCAAACTACATGAGCTTCAGTTCAGTAGTTTTGAAGATTTATTGATTTGAAGCTTAAAGTAGACTTTAATAGGTACATCAGATTAGTTTGTACTACTTTCAGAAGAAATTTGTCTAAAAGAATTTACTTGATAAGTAAATGCTTTTCTTCACTACGTCCATGGTTTGTTTATCATTTTGTTGTTGAAAATAGCTATTGGAGCGTTTCTTTGTGGCAAAAAGTTATTTCTTGAAGAAAGATAAGGAAATATCTCGTACTTATTTTAAATAGGAATTTAGTACATAGTTTGCGATTGATTTGACAAAACTTTGTTGGTAAAATAACTTGTAACGCTTTATTACATAAATTAACCATGGTATATTCCACAGCAGAAAGAGTTGAAATTATCGAAATATTTTTCGGAAATAATCAGTGCGCTAATATAACAGCAGAAATGTTTAATGAGCGACATGAGAACACTAACGTGCATCGAAAATATGTTCTAGACCTTGTAGCTAAATTTCGGAAAACTGGGCCAGTCGCCAATAAAAAACGCAACATTGAAAATCCCATAAGGAACGAAGCAATAGATGTGGGGGGTTTTAGGGCAAGTTTATGTAGATCCTACGGTAAGTACCCGCAAATTGGAGACTGTGTGTCGACGTACTGTCCAACGGGTTCTAAAGGCCCATAGTTTTCATCCGTATAAAATTTACCTGGTACAAGAAGTTAATGAAGACGATTTTGATCGGCGATCACAATTTTGTGAAGATATGAGTGAACGAATTATAAACGATGAACATTTTCTATTCAACACTTGCTTTTCTGACAATATTTAGATCAGACGTTTCCAGGTCGATGGATTGGTAGAAGAGGTGCCATTGAATGGCCCCCACGATCTCCAGATTTATCACCTTTGGATTTCTTTATGTGGGGTCATTTAAAAAGCAAAATCTATGCTACTCAGCCAACATCATTAGAAGACCTGCGACAAAGAATTGTGAATGAGTGCGTTCAAATTACTCCTCAAATATTGCAAAATGCGCGACCATTTTCAACATTTACTTGCCTAACGAGTCAGTTCATTCTTCATTTTTAAATTACTTTGCTGCCAAATGTATTAATCTCCATTAATAATGATGTATTACTTTTATTTAAGCTTTAAATCAATAAATCTTCAAAACTACTGAACTGAAGTACATTAATTTTATATCATTATAAAGGGAATTGAAAGACCTTTAAAATAAGGTATCACTCGACCCCCCTTTTCATTTAAGATTTTGGGGGTGGTGTCACCCCCGCCCAGGGGGCTGCACGTGTTAACGTGATTTTTTGCCAAACTTGTGTCCCCCTCGAAAACAAAATCGACGGGTCTGAGCGTTTTTAAAAAAAACTGAGCTGCCAGTACTGCATTTATATTTATTTATTTAACCAGATAATTAACAGTGTAAGGATATATAACAATGAAACTATGAAGATAGAATAATGATAAGTTAGGGTAATTTGACCCATTTGGCATATTGTATAAAATAACTCCTAATTTGATTGAATAAAAAGAAAGATTATTTTACATGTTTCTATCAAAATGTAGAGCAAAACCCCTATCTATGTAAACTCGGAGCATTAGATTTTCATTGCTAATTAAAATATTTGTTTAGTCAACCTAGACACGGAGACCATAAATTAGGAACATATCGTCGTCCATAACACGAAGTGACGTATCTCATTTTTTTCAATTTAACAGGAGAGCGTTTTAAATATTGTCACGATATTAGAGTTGTTGCTGACAAAAAGGAATTATTGCTACATAATGGAATTCGTGAGTATATCTGCTCATGTTTACAAGCTTTTCAAAAATGAGTAACGATTAATCCGTTTTTCATTTTATGTGTTCAAAATTTTCATAAAAGTAGATACGTCATTTTGTGAAATTGAAGTGTCGTAATCTAAATCGAATCTTTGATATTCTTGTAAGCGAGCTGTCGGTATATTTCCTTCACACAGCGACCTCAAATCCATATATTTTTTTGTAAGTAGTAATTTTTCTTAGCTCTGCATTCAGGGCTTCGAAGGAATATCTTTTGAATTAAGTTTTTTTCTTTTTAATCTAAAAAAGCGAATTAAATAAACCAAATGGCTGTAAAGTTGCCAAACCAGTTTGATTAACACAAATTATTTCTTTTTAACTGGGGTTCGGTTAAATGTATATATTTTCCAAAATCGTTTTAATTTTTTCCTGACGAGAAAAGCGGATTATTTTTCTTTCCATTAAGCCATTATCTTTCATATGCCCTTACACATTTATCAACGATTTCTGGATCAATTATAGGTGCAATGACTATGTGATTCAAATAACAACAATATTTGCATTGCAGAAACCCAAAATCGTCTCATACCAGAAATAAATTATGGTGCGAATTTTTACAAATCTGATTATACTGATTATAGATAGCACATAAACGTCTATCAAGTTTCATGCACTCAATACACTGTTGATGTTGACAATGCATCGTTAGAAGGGTTCATTATTGTTCTATCTTCTGCAACGTCAAAGCATCTCATTTTCTAGAGGTCTGGTCCAGTTTGGTCCATTTTTTGCATATTTATTAGTTGATTGTAATATCTGTTTAAAATGGTAATTTCATCCCCTGTCTATATAACGTATATATCGGTTTCGTCAATACACATTTCGATGATACAGTATTGAGAGTCTTGTCTACAGCTCCTTTAATATTTTTCCATTTATTCCCTGGAAACAATAATGACCCTGAAAATTAGAAATTACTGGTACTTATGTCACTATTAGCCACTAAGGTGGCAATATTTTGGCGTATATGTCGTATAACAAGCAGGATCATAGCTCTATAATTATTGTATTAGTTTCGCGTCCCTTCTGTGACTATGATCGCCTTTGTTGATGAAACTTTTCTCGGGTTTAGTCATGCTTTTCTAAAATCCCGTTTGAAACGCCTCATCTACTCCGAATTCGAGTATAGGCCTCCTTTTAATGGTAAGATTTTACCTGGGCCGAAGATGCAGCCTCTGCCCGGGTCTTTTGCCATCTGCCCTACCTGACAGGCCCGAGAATGTGCCCAAGGACAGGATGTCACAGGGTGTGTAGATTCAACATGAATTATAGGAACGTGCTGATGACTGTACACATAGGGTACCTAGGGCACTAAATCAGATACACTGGGATTTGACAAATTGAATGTTGCCGATAATTCTCTTTATTGATGTTGGGATATTGAAAGTAAGTGATTTAAGTTGTAAAATTGCTAGAATAAACAGAATTAGGAGCAATATGATTTTAGGAACCACGTGGACAGCATCAAAGTTCGAGCTAGGTACTCTGACACTAGGGTCAGACTTGCACTCACATTACGTCACTTAAAAAGTTACATATTGTAGCATAACCCTTATCAAAAGCAGTGATGATATTATTATTTATCGACAGCCCTTCTAGACTATAATTAACAACGAATTCTTATTATCAAAATCGAATTATTCAGAACTTTCCGACAAGACTGTGCATTTTTTGGCACTATTTAATTGGTAGGCATCGTAAAATTTCATTAGGTGACAAAATTTGAGCTAATAAAATCTGGCGTACTACAAGGTTCTGTTTTAAGGCCACTATTATTCACGTTATACACAGCTGTTCAAAATTGTAAAACAATGATCTACGCCGACGAAACCCAAATGTATCTATCATTTCAGGCAAATAATCATGGATCATTTATAAGCAAGGATCTTAAATTGAACACTGAAAAAACCAAATGATTTTATTCAGTCTATAATGAACCTACAACAATTTTGATAATGTGAAATCAAATCAGGCAAGCAAGACCATTATTAGAATTTGGCCGTAGACACCCTCAGTGTCCATTCCTGGTACACCTCCAATTATTTGGTCACCCATCGCCATCGCAAAACATAGACAAATTTAAAAACAATGAAAACACCACTGAATACCTAAAATTTAAAGTTACCTGGTTATTTTACTGAAGTTGGTATCAAAATAGTACAAATTCACAAAAATTTGTTGGTCTGGCAACGTCGCAACAAACAATTTGAATTCTTCGTGCACCCGGCGAATCGGCCGGCCGGCATACAAGACGACGGCCGAGCGACGAAATTGTTTATTGCAAACAAAGGAAAACACGTGCTTCAACAGCAGACCAGACGGTCTCCGCTAAACAGATCTTGCCGACAGCCTTTACCATTTTTTTATTGTTTTGTTCGTATGAACGGCTCGCCTGGGAGCGCGGCAAAATCATTTTAGTTAATAGGCGGCCCACCGGCAGTTGGTAGGTTCAGCCTGCAAACCAAGCAACCATCGAATTTTGTCGATATTCTCCAAGGTCGCCCATTTTCTTCCGATGTGTTTTTTACATCTGAATTTGCTATTGTTTTGTAGAAAGTTCATTTTCGGGTAATCATAGAGACAGAGATACGTATTACGTAATTATGAGCCCTCCAAATAAAGCTGAAAGCAGGGCCGACGAACATTTTGATTTAAGATCAAAATGTTGCTATATGCTATAATCCGAGGTTGTCACGTTCAGAGAAATTTCCTCGTAACCACTGATCTTTTAAGTCAATGTCACACGCAAGTCAAGAGCTTATTATCAGTCAATATTGCACACTTAATTCCGTTCTGCTTTCTTGCCTCCTTATTTTAAACAAGCAAAGTAGGATTTAAAATATCCACCTGGAGACAATGCAGTGGTGTACCACTTATTCTGGGAAAAGCATCAGCAGTATGGCCATATTTATATCATACGCTATTGTCACATACTGATATTAAATCATTTTTTCATAGAATAATTTGAAGGATCTAATCACGAAAGCTTAACATACTTTGTATATAATGTACTGATTGGTCCAAATAAGGGGTGTCAGGTGTACCTTTCCAACCGTACGTTTATTAGATAAACACGTTTATGACAAAATTGTGGTGGTTCAATGCAAACACCAAAAATTAAACTACCTTTATTTCCCAAATATGTTCAACCAAGTTATTAATACCTCTACCTTTTTTCACTATCATCAGGGCTGTCTTAAGCCATGCGGGGGCCCTGTCCCACAGGAGCTTGGGGCTCCCAAAGAAATCGAATACAGGCGTACTTCTAATAAAACATATTTATTGAATTACAAATTGCCTTACAACAATATTATGAGCTTTTTCCGTGATTTCATTTGGGCGAAGTCTTCAGTGATGCCGTCAAACTCCAGTTGCTGCAAAATGTCACTCTGTATAGACATAAGGGACAAACTGGGGAGGCGTCCTTGTGACATGGACGTTCTTGATCCATTTTTTGTCTTCTTCAACGTTGAAAAATACCGCTCTCCGCTGCAGTTAGTGACCATTAGACACAGGAAAATTATTGTTGCATTTTACTTATTTGGAAATGTTCCCTCCAGTTTGTCCCTTCTCAAGAGGCTATGCAATGCCGGAATATTTTCATTCGAATCATTTTTCAAGGTCAGCAGATATTGTCCCAAATGTGAACATTCTGATGTCAGTTCAGTTTCACTGATATCTTCATGATCAGTACGGTTGGAGTTATAACGACTATATGGCACTGTAATCGACTACTTTTATTAATAAAAGTTGTAGTAGTCTAGGTGATGGCTAGGTGGCGCAACCTGTAGCTTCGGTAAGATTTTGATTACCATTCACAAAATTTGAATCTAACACATTGCATATAAGCATTTGCCTTTTTTGCCCTCCTTCATCATGACGGGACCCTTGGGCCGGGCCCCGCGAGCCCCTGTGTTAAGAATATAATTTATTCTTACCCAGATTGGTCCAGAGAGGATAGATACATTGAGTGCATTCTGCTGACGTAGCGATGCAGTGCACTTATGCTAAATAGCAGCAACCTTGAGATAGCTAGCTTTGACAGTTGGACTAGACCACCTGACTGCTTTACGTTAACTCAACTTTGGAGCTGGCTTTCTTTTAGACTATTTTTGCCCCATTTCTATGAATTTGTGAAATCGCCTCTTTACTTTTGTAATTATTTTAGGGAAATCGCCCAGAAATCCTTTTCATTATTTTTGATTACTATTTTGACATCTTGCACGAATAGTTTGACAGTTTGAAGTACGTACTCGTTTTCCCCCGAAAGTCTGGGTAGTCTAGATCGGGACTTTGAGAAAGTGCATTTTTGAGGTATATGCATACTTCTTAGACTACCTATTTAGAGCGACAACTTTTACTGCGAAATTTATAATAAATTTTCCATAATAATTTGCAGAAGCTACAAATCTTTTCTATTCCTTTGCGTCAGTTGGCCTTGGATAACTTTGTAAGGCCTTGATTTGATCATCATCAGGTAAAATTTCATCATTTGAAATAGTGTGATCGAGATAAAGAATTTGCTTTGTCAAAAATTCACATTTCGAAGGGTTCAAATTTAACTAACTTCGCGACGTCTATTAAAATACTGATGAGATTTCTATTGTGATCTGCAAGGTTTTTGCTATAAAACTATTAAATCGTCAAGATAAAATAAAACATTTATCCTAATTTAAACTAGACAGTAACTGACATTAATTTTAAGAAAGTACGCTGAATAGTTTAGAGTCCCAACCTTTTCGTTGGATCTGTAGTAAAAGCTGTATACCCTCTCCTTTACTTTCTGCCGTTATTTCTACCTGATAATATCCATGGCTAAGGTCCAAATGAGAAAAATAATATAACTCCCGCACGAGAATCAAGAATCAATGTCATATCAGATCAGGCAGATAGGCAGCTTTTTCAAGTACTAAAAAAATCTGAAAACTAGTTTGAAATGTCGGTAAAATCATTTATTCATCATCTATGGAGTCCAATAATGCGGGCGAGGGTAAGACATGTTTCAGAATTCAATATTATCCGTATCTGTGCAGTTTATTTATTTATATACAGTTTGGGGTGTTAACAGGTAAACCCAACACACACCCTCAGTGAACTAAAACTAAACTTACATAAAATATCGTATACATATACATATATTACATTAATGAATACTTCATTATTAATATTTTTTTATCCTCCGATATTGTTGTAACAACATAAACTGAGTGAGTAGTTCTAATTATAAGCCATTAACTATTAATTTAACTTTTTTAATAAAAGGAGTATACATAATTTAACATTTACTTACGTTTTATTAAAACTAAAATCAAAATTAAATTGAAATTATACCAGAAATGATATTGGAGGTGATAACTTGAGTTATGTAAAAAAATAAAATATTTCTATTTTAGTCTGCCATAGAGCTGTAATACTCATACTTTAAAGCCTTTTTCAGGGAGGTCAAGCTAATGTTAAATAAATCTATATTACAGAAATTATTATGATTTTTTTGAGCCCTGAACAAAGGGGAACTAAGACCAAGATTGGTTCTACGGAACGGTATTCTAAACAGATGATAGGTTCTAAATGTTCCATCAGGAGTGTTAAAGATCAAGTTTGCCAAAAGATCCGGACAGTCAGTGAGGCCATTCAACAATTTATGGACACAGCAAATGTCAGAAATCGTTCTTCTATCTTTTAAGGAAATCATATTGAACTGTTTTATAATTTGCGTATAATGATGATCTGTAACAGGTTTTGTGAGTTTTATGTGCTAACATCTTCAAAAATTTGTGTTGAATTCTTTCTATCCTGATTATATGTACATTGTAAGACGGATTCCATATTACCGATGCAAACATCAGTTTGTTGTGTATATAAGCGTAGTACAATGAAAGAAGCGTTTTTGGGTTCGTAAATTCTCTGCATGTCCTGTTTATGAACCCTAGTGTTCTATTTGCATCATTTACGATGTGCTCTACGTGGGTGATGAATGAGAGTTTCTCATCAATGTATACCCCTAGGTCTTTTACTACATGAAGCTTTTCCAGTTCTGCCGTCCCTATCTTATATCTGAAATCTATAGTGTTCGCTATGTTTCTAGTAAGCCTCATGTAATGACATTTTGTTAAATTCAGGAAGAAACTGTTTTCAGTGCAATACTTTTGCAGAGATTCCAAATCGCTTTGAAGTTTTACACCGTCATTTACTTTTCTAACAATAGTAAATATCTTTATATCATCAGCATATAACAAATATTTACTGAAATGAAAAACAGAAGTAAGGTTGTTCATGTATATGTTAAATAACAATGGTCCTAAGTGACTACCTTGTGGTACGCCTGAAATTACTAAGAATGTCTCCGAACGATACCCATTGATAGTCACCACTTGTTTACGATTACTTATATACGATGCTAGCCACTGCCATAATGGACCATCTACACCCACCTCAGCAAGTCTCTCCATCAAGATAGAATGATCAATCTTGTCGAAAGCCCTACTGAAGTCAGTATAAATAACATCCACCTGCAGTTTCTCATCTATTGCGTGAGAGGCATATTCTATAAAACTCATCAAATTCGTCTCTACAGATCTTTTAGGGAAAAATCCATGCTGGTGTTCCGTAATGATATTTTTTGTAATGTTTAAGATAGGATCATAAATCAGCTTTTCAAAAATTTTTGAGAAAATACAAAGTTTAGTGATAGGTCGATAATTTTCCACAAGATGTCTATCGCCTCCTTTATGAATAGGCAATATTTCACCTTCTTTCCATCTCGTTGGAAAGACTCTTTCTCTTTGAGTTAATGATAGTTGTGAAACATCCTGTATACATGCCTGATCACAAACAAGTTGATGAAGACTGGATATTTCAAAAACGCGCAACGTGTTAATAGACATACATGATCCACAGGGAGCCAGAACATGCAATTTCTTTGGCATGTAAATAGCGCACCCAGAGAACGGAGATCGAAAACTGCCGAACTGGTTCAGTGCTGCAGCCATTCGAGAGGGACGGCCTCTTAAATTATTTACGAAATTTGGTCTAAGGAGTAAGGGTGCATGCATACCTGCGACAACGATAACAATAACAAAAGCGGTAACTGATTTTATTCCCTAACGCCAGGTGACGAACAAATATTGCGTAAACATTTCAAAAATGAGTTGTTTCTTTAATGTTAAGAAAAAAATAAAAGGCTGTCATACTTTGTTTCAGAGACTCCTGCTCATATTTGTAACCTTTTTGCGAAGTAAAAAATTGGAATCTGTAGGGTGTTTATCATCTTTTTAGCATTAGCCCATTTATACCTTTCCAGCCTCGGCAATTTTTTGAGAGATATTTCACGTATAGATTTTCTAGTGCAATTGTCTTGAAGATGTTCGGTAGGGTCGAGGAGAAACTTTATGATCGCGATATTGTCAAAAGGGTGGGAACAGGGGACCAACTGTTTGGCCTATTGAGTACCTTTGGCGGCGGCTTGATGGCCAAAAAATAGGCCCCCGGACCCAGTTCCTTCACTGTTCCCCAAAGGCAAAATTGGTGCCTGGGTGTTGTACCCCCTACACTTCGATTTTCGTTAACGCTCTTTAGTTTTGCGTATCAGCATAGTAGGGCCACCAATTTCGCTCTGGCCTGCGACTCCCTAAGCCTCCCGCAGGCCCCGAGCTTACTATGGGCCCAGTGCCCACAGCTTAAGACAACCCTGAGAGCAAAACCTTCAAGTTCTCTCAGCTGACCGCTAAATATGACGTAGGACAATACACGTGTTTTAAATATATTCTGTGTTAGCACGAGATAGCGTGAAGCGCCATCTAGCGCACCAGAATCGAACCATTGTAGATCGCGCACCGCTGCTATTAGTCGGAACCGTCGCAGTTCCCGTTTAATACATGCTGATGAGTAGCTAAGAAGCACAAAACAGCTTCCATGGTTAGCTGTTTCTTCTCTTGGTCGGGCGGACGAAGGCATCTCATTTTGTTTTGACACATTCTGTTTAAAATGAAACCTCATGGATCGATCATTTTTTTAGAGGTCTGGTTTTGGCACCTAACGTTTTTGGATAAACATACCTTTAGCTATTTTCCACATTTTTTCAAATCAGTATAAAAATCGGTCGGGACTCAGGACACTTTTCCTAATATACTAAGTGACATATAAATCCGAACACCCAGTTTAAATGGTTTTGTTTTAATAAAATTTTGTGTAAGTACTTAATGAAGCATAATAAGTCAATGATAAAAATTTCAAAATGATTCCACTGCTTTAAAGCACTTTGACCTTTAATAATGTGTGGATGCACCCTGATGTGCTACGCATTCTCCAACGCGCCTAGGCATGCTTCTGATCAGGTGGTCAATGTCCTCCTGTGGTATCTCATTCCAGGCACCCACCAACTCCTCTCGAAGTGCTTCTAGAGTCTGAGGAGGACGTTGCAACCTCCTACCCATCATATCCCACACATGCTCAATTGGGGATAAGTCGGGAGATCTTGGTGGCCATGGTAACAATGTGACATCATTATGTTGAAAGAAGTCTATTGTGACTCTTGCAACATGTGGTCGGGCATTATCTTGTTGGAAAGTTGGATCTGCCAGGGTGTCAAGATAGGATAAAAGATGGGGTTCTAGAACTTTGTGGATATAACGCTGCGCGTTCATGTTACCTCTGATGAAGATTAAAGGTGACCTGGAACCATAAGTTATAGCACCCCAAACCATAACTCCAACAGTGTGATGAACATGTCTTTCAACAAAAAACTGTGGATTCCTCCTTTCACCACGTCGCCTTCTAACCCTGGCACGACCATCGTGCATGCCTAAACAAAATCGAGACTCGTCACTAAAGACAATACTGTTCCATTCCTGATCCCAGAGTGACCGTTGTCTGCACCACTCAAGGCGATTACGTTGGTGTTCTCGAGTTAAAGGGAGGACCCAGTGTGGCCGGTATGAAAACAAGCCAAAACTTCTCATTCGTCGGTAAATACTTCGCATGCCAATAGGTCTTTCGTGTTCTGCAAACCATTAATTTGCAGTGGACCTGGTAGTGGAGAAACGGTCCCTTAAGGCCAATAATCTTAGGCGGCGATCTTCACGGTCTGTTGTTCTACGGCGGCGTCCAGTGCCCCTTGCTCTTTGCGTACGGCCTTCTCGAAGCCATGCCTGACAACACCTAACCACAGTGTCTACACTTCTGCGCACTCTAACTGCAATTGCCCGAAAAGAAAGTCCAGCCTCCCGAAGTCCCACTATACGGCCCCTATCACACTCACTAAAATGACGAAATCGTACAGGATGTCAAGAACCAAAATCCGCCAACGTTGATTCTTTACTGCGGCTGAAATATTCATTTTTAGAGCGATGGTGAATTAAAAAAAACCAGTATAAAAACCGGAATGTCCAACTGACAAGGCTGCAAATTTTTTCACTTGTTATTTACAGTAAGATGAATACATTCACCAACTTTTATTAAAATAAAACCATTTAAACTGGGTGTTCAGATTTATATGTCACTTAGTATAGTTATTGAGTGTTGTGAAATATCGTTCTTTCAAATTATGCATCTTGATAGATAAACGAACATCACAAGCTTCAAATGTTGCAAAGTCTAATAAACTTAATCTTCCATAAATTACACCGTTATTATGTCCTATTACATTGTAAACCTACCTTTACCTGGGTTAAACGAGGGTGACCGTCGCCGGCCAAACGCCCCGGCCGGCGCGGCGCGTGCACAATCCGGCAACACGGGCGAATTTAGCCTCATCACGTCCAATCGGTGCCCGGCCGGCTACCGCTAGTGCGCACGCGCCGCAACAGACCGGCTTGCGCACATGGCCAACTATAACCACGCTGAGGAGCCGATTTTCAGTCAGTCATAAGCAAGCAGACGTATCGTATCTGCTTGACTCAAACTACCAACCGTTTTTAATAAGACTACACTAGATATTTATATTTTTGTACCGGTAAACACGTTTTTACTAACGCTAAACATCGTTTTTATGCTCGACGAATAAGTAGACAATCACACAGAGTTATACGTGAGAGACTTGAAAGACATGCCGGCTAGTAGCTTGTTCGCTGAAATGGACCGCGGTAGTGGCATCGGCGACGAAAGGGCATTGCAGTTGGCCCTGGAATTATCCATGCTCGGCTTCAACGAGCCCTTGGCCTCGGTGGTTTCGGAACCCGAGAGCCCTGCGGATCTGGGTTCGTTCGTTAACCCCCTTGCAGGGGTCGGTCTGGAGGAGGTTAGGTCCAAGAAGTCCCAGAACATGACCGAGTGCGTTCCAGTGCCCAGTTCCGAGCATGTGGCCGAAATCGTCGGCAGACAAGGTAAGTGAACTACGAGTAGGTGGAATGACCGAACAGTGGAATATCTGCAACAGCCTGGTTTTTGCAAGGTGTTTGTTTGCTTTGATGGGTTAAAAAAACAAAAGCATAATATACTACATTATGTTCCACACGTGTTCAGAAACACTACTTAAAAACTGCAAATTTAGTACTCATTATTTGCACATTATTCTAAAATGAGAAAATGTTGATAGGGTTCTGAAGGATTGCAAAGCACGATCGTACAAAGTAAAGAAGAGAAGATATTTTCCAAAATGGTTTCCTTATAGACACGGAATTTGTGTTAACATTATTTCTTACCTACTATGTATTCCCGTAATTCTTAAGTAGCGACTTCAACTAAATAATAAATATGTTTCTCAGAAAAGCTTACTAAAGTAGTCAATTTGTGTGGTTGAAACACATTTTAAGTCTCCAGAATGGGAACTCCAAATTACAAAGCTAGACTGTTCACTGTTTTTGCAGATCTTCTGTTATTTTCGAGGAATTTGGTATCTTGAGTGTACAGCTAGAATACCTGGTTTTAGGATTTGTATTTATTTTGTAATTTCAAATTACACGTTTGTTGTAGAGTGCATTGGGATGGTAGTTATGTTTATTTCAGATAAACTTTTTTTTATTTGGTGTCATCCTAGCAAAAATTTTGTGTAGATCATTTTTAGTTTGTGTTTTGACCTATTTGTGACTGCGTCGTCAATAATGGTTGTACAGATTTTGTTAAAGACCGAGGTACAAGTGGTCATAGTAGGTATTTCGGCAAATTATTTTCAATAATAATTTTGCAATCTTTTTAAATATTCATCAATTGTTTCAAGAGTTATAAAAAAGTTATGCTCTGTCCAAATCTTGGTACAAACTAATACTATCTCAATGTTAAACCTTTTTTTTTCACATGAGTGGCAGTATGGATCCATTCGATGTCTGTATTCCAGAAAAGGAATTGTTCGTTTTGTAGGGGTTTCGCAGTTTTTGCTTAAGCGTCTCGTCTGCATTTGCACCATAGTGGATAAATCCTGCATTGTTTATCATACGTAGTACACAAGTAGGGCATATTTACAATTCATCTGTGTCCTAGTCTGGCTGTGTAGGAAGTGTTTATTATGCATTGTTTAACTGACATACGTCTCTTGTATCCCCCAATCATGTATGACATGCTGCTTTTTGATCACACTGAATTAGCGATGTGCATAATACGGCGACTCTTGAACAATGCTATATCATCTCACTATATTGTATTCAATTGAAGAGTAATACTTTTACTTACTCATCAGTGGATGTGGGTGTATTGTAACTCATTTCCAATTAGGAAGCTTTTCCCCTCTCTCATAAGAGCAAATTATTATCCTAATCTGAAACTCATTTTTGCAAATCAACAGGGTACTAATAAAGTATCTAGCAAAACTGCAAATAGTAGTTCTTTGGGTGAGGCATACAAATAGGAATCAGCCAAAGCTTGGTTTTTTAGATAAAACATGTTGGTAAAGTCTGAATTTGATTTTTTTTTGTTGAAAATTTGTCGGAACCGCATTACGCTTGAAAATAAAAAAATCTAAGATTTGTCGGAATTCAATAGACGAGGGACTTTAGATGTCTCCAAACACAAAATTCTAAGCGATTTAAATTCTTCTTACTTGGTTTTGAGCTTCCGGAATTACCACTGTGTAAGTCATATTTCAAAAACTCAAAGAAGTTTCAACAGCCTGTATACTAGGGCGTAGATAAAATTGTGGATACAAGATATCTGACAAACTACAGATCAAAATATTTTTGTTCATTTCTAAGCCTAAACACTAAATAATTTCCTTTTTTCTACTATACTTGTTTTTTATTTGCCAGATAGGGGTAACTATATTGTAAGAAGCATTTTAGCTCAAGTAAGTGGGCGACTCTGTTCTTATCTTTAACGGAAATCGAAAGCCGAGAAAATTAATTGTTAACAGTATAAACCATAAAAACTGTTGAAATTACACTTGAATGAGTAATTTGTCTTGAATCAGTCGAAATTGTAGCTTATTATTATTAGCTTGCCATTAAAAAATACCTGCTGGATAATGAGAGAAATGACGTGTAAACCACCATGGGTTTAGAAGAATCTTATGGGTCAAGGGCTCAGAAGATTTTTTTTAATTTCATTGTTGCTAAATTTTTAAGTAATCTTGTTCGAAAATCCACGAAAAAATGAACTATTAAGTGAAACCAGATTATTTTTATAACGTGCAGGCGATCTTTCTATAATTTGGAAACTACTTCTGTAGGGAGACTATACATCAAGATAAATAATAAAACTAAGTTACTAAGCAAGCGATGGAAATATTGCGTGCTTTTCGCTTTTACTTGCTACACCACTGGCACTGGGCGAACATTTTGAAAATTGGATATTATGAAAAACCAAGTCATTAATAAAAAGGTTGGTACTCACCTTTCGAACACTCTGTATAGCCATGTAGTTTCCCGTTTCCAGACTTTTGACTATGTTGTTATCGCCTTAAATAAAGTGCTACAGACCAGTTCACCCCTGTTCAAAATTTGATGAATTTTTATTGATTACGCTCCGAGATATTTGGCCATTTACAAACTTCTGAACAATCCTGTATATAAAAAATCAGATGCCTTTTTAAATACACAAAATCTGGTAGTAAAACTGATTATCCTTAAACACATGGTATTTAAGAGGATGGGACATAAATACCTAATAAAAATCAAAGCAATAAAAGCTTAAGGCCCTCTCAGCTGCCTGATACCCCGTCGTAACACTTGGGATTATTTTTAGTATGATTCCTTCTTTACCTAAAAATAGTTGTAACCATTATAAACACGGCTCTATAGACGATATGAGCTTGTCACCCGTGGTCTATCACCTTTTATTGTCTATAAATATATTTTTCCGACGATCCAAAATAATATAAATGTCAACCAGTTATTGTTTTCATTCTCTGAAGTTTTCAATTATCTATATAGTGATATTGATAGATAGTTCATTCATATGGATCCCACCGTCAGCGTTAGTCATCATCAAATAATCCTGGTAACCGCTGCGTCGATTTTGACTGTGTACTGTGGAGTTATTTAATGCTGCTACAAACATAGTGCCCCTCTGTAAATTATCTTTACAATTATACAACAGTTATAATTAATATTTTTTTCCGGCAATGCCTTTTGTCTCGGAAAATGAATTAAGTTGTATTTTTCAGTGGGACACATTGTATATTTTTAGTGAAGATGATAGTCTCTTTTGCTCTTATTCTGAATATATATATATATATATATATATATATATATAGGGCTTCTTATAGCAAATAACCATCTATAAAACTTTTTTCATACAAGGTCAATTTATGGCGGGTCACCCTGTACAGAACTTCACTGGCCATAAGTGATTTTGGCTGATTTATAAAGCGGACAGAAAGTGAAAAAACTCAAATCAGACCTTCGAAATATAGACGCTATTCTCCTAGCATGCGAGGTGGATAAAGTCCGTCTACCCATTATGAAGCTAATTCCTTCACCTGATCGTTCAAAAGCAACAAGACCACAGTTTAATTCCGAGCCATGGATGCTGTGTTGTGTGTTGTCTATATGGAAGGCACCTGGGTTTATTATGTCAGGTATAGGTATGGGTACTTTGTCGTCAAAAAGGGTCCATGCGATGGTAGTAAAATATAGACTACACCTTTGCTATTTGGCATATAAGAAGTAAATCGCTTGATTCCAAAATATCTAGAAACTGTGATTTGAATTGTTTTTAAGTTCAAAAGAGACGTCATATCTGATGAAAGACCTTGAATCTTTCTCAACTTACTGGTTACGTTAGGACTTTGTTTGAAATGCCGATGAAAATTGTCCCCGAGGTCTAACCACCGCACTTGAAGTACATAGGTGCATATTTGTATTTATAAAATATTTTAGCCTTGATATTCCTATCCTTCACTTTTAAAGCCTCTTTACTCCAATTGTCTGTCTGTCCATTAAAATGTATGAACCCATAAGACGGATATGAAAAACTCAAAACCGACCCACCGACAGCAACTCATTAAAAGCAAAAGCACAGCGACCGTTCCGCGAGGCGTAACAATTCAGTTCATTATTACTACCATCAATGCTAAGTGGTCTTTGTACCTAACAAAGATGTGAACCTAGCGTAACAAAATCCTTGACCTTATGGCTACACTTAGAGGCCACCAGTTTATTCACTACTACTACTACGAGGATTGCTTTACAGTCTGATGCTTTCTTCGATTTGGGCAATGGAAACAAATATGATCGGTTGAACGATCTTGGCAGAGATGAATCGCCGAGGATATAGTGGAAAAATCCATTCGGAGTTTTTTGTGTTCGCACCATATTAATTTTATACTGACTAATCATTGTCGAAAAAATGGTGACATCAGGGTTAATTAACTATACTGTTGAACTCAGATATACGAGATAAGGCGTCAAGTAGATTGACTCCGAATTTAAATATAAAAGTATTGATTGCTATCTAGACGTCGTTGTAGTGACATCCTAAATAATAATAGTAATAATAATAATATTTATTCGCCAAAATACAAAAAATCGGCAAAGAAATATGAAAAAACCACAGAAGGCATCGCCTGTGTGTGGATTATATCTTAATAACTAAGAATCAATCATATATGTGTATAACAATTATTGTTAAATCTAAAAAGTATTAATGAAATTGGAATTTTGTAGTTTTAGTTTTCTATATAATGTATAGTCATTCGCTGCATAGTAGTAATTTTCGTCTAATTTTTTTTCCAAAATTAGGTATTTTTATTTCGTTTAGAACTACATTATATAATTTAGCTGCTAAGAACTTAAATGATTTTTTGAATAATGTTTTGTGTGGTCTTTGGATATTAGATGA
This sequence comes from Acanthoscelides obtectus, assembly GCA_963669975.1. Classification (NCBI taxonomy): domain Eukaryota; kingdom Metazoa; phylum Arthropoda; class Insecta; order Coleoptera; family Chrysomelidae; genus Acanthoscelides; species Acanthoscelides obtectus. Next base: position 105,543,812 of record CAVLJG010000004.1, on the reverse strand, counting down.
GCCTATTCGAAATCGTGTGTTATGCTCGTGTTTATAGGATTTTTTTCACTACCATACTTATGGTATAAGGTGGTGGCATGTAAGAAATAAAGTTGCCTTGTATCAAGTATCCCTGTTTCCTTATATAAGTTGTTCGTCGGATATAATCTTGGCTTATGGAAAATGGTTTTCAAAACAGTTTTTTGTGGACAGAAATATATGTCCAGCGTTATAGATTGGTCACATCAAACTGACAATTTGCAGTTGTTAAAAAATGGCATCATTGCTGCACAGTTCTGTTCAATTCCCGGTTAAAACTCGACAGTAAGGTTAAGTTCTTGATCTTCTTAAAATTTCATCAAAGGACATTTTATTGCAATACACAGAGAAAACTTGATATGAATCGATGTGGCGTGCATTTTATTTCCGCAAGGAATTCCAGGCATTCTAGAATGAAAATTCAGGAGTAACGAGGTTAAGAGGATTATAGCTTGAATATAAAAGGTTTCTTCCATTTGAGTAGGCGTGATAATATTAGATGTGATAACATACACGGGGCAGCACAAAGTAGTGACAACATTTACAAAGGTAGAAGTAGACAGAACTATGAGGCGCGAAAGTTAGGCTATACGGTGTGTTTTAAATTTTACTCTCGCCACCGGGATCTCGGAATCGGTAAGAGATACGAAATCCGTTCAAGTTGCGCGTCTAGACAACTAAGTTAAAATGACACTTAGCAAGTATCGCAATTCAGAGTATTTTTGAAGTTAGAAGGGAAAAGCTGAATTTTCCTGAAGTCCTTCATCCTGACCGAACGGTAATGATAACATTTTGGATATTGCAGATTTTTATATCTGTATTATCTAAACCGCTACACTCACATCTTGTATTGTGTTATCCCGTAAAACAGTTATATTCTGTCTATATTTCTAGTTGTAATTTGGGAAAGAAATATACTAACCCTGCGCTCAGTTGGTGGATAATGTGACCTCAAGAGTATGGTTATTTGTACCTTAATAGGTGCTTGGCTATTAGAGAATGGTTGGATTGATTCCCACACAAGAGAAATGATAGCTGCAATGGAGCCTCTAGAAGGAAAGGCTACTCAAATGGAAGCTCTGAAGCAAAGGTAACCAAAGGCAGCAAGTCCCAGATGCAAATCATAACCCTCGGGCAATGAGGGCTCACGAAAATGGGGGACTGTTCCTCTTAGACGTGACTCCTACTTATAAATCGTTTCGTAGCGTTAATGCAGACAGTTCCTCTCAGCTCGATGGTTTAGGTGTAGCTGCAACAACGACTAAAACCCCAAGAGGGTGAGAAAAGGACCAAATTCACCAATGGAGGCCGATTTCTATCAAAATGTCCACAACCCGGCAAATACCCAGCACTGGATGTGAACTTGTGTCACTAACGCAGGTTGTGGCCGCTGAATTGCTACACGAGAGCACCGGAAATAGCCCCAAGTCACGTTCAGCGCTCGTATTTGAGATCGGCGGAAATTACAAAACATTATGAGTTTTAACCTCACATCGACAATTCCGCACGCCCTCTATTGTCGAACTGAAATATCAACCAGATCCTGGCAATGACCTTTAAAGAGATGTACATAGCATTTGAATAAGTATTTTTCTTTTATGTAGCAGAGTAATCCATGACGTTTCATGAAAAAAAAATCAAGTTTGATTTAAATGCTGTTTTTATAAGAAAAATCACTTGATATAAACCTGCTGATTTGCAGAGAAAGTACCGAACGTCTTCCACAATTGAATTTGCAAAAAGATTTCTGTGACAAGGATTATTTGGCATTTATCCTTGAAGGGAACATCCAGGTACAAAATCCTAACGCAATACACTCTCGCAGGCAATTTTTCGCAGGTAACATTATTTGGAACACCTGGCTTACCCATTATGTCGGTAACATTGAAAGGAGGCTGTAGGTACTGGTTCGATCCTCTCTGTGTCTGCTTCTCATCCCAAGGTCCCTAAAATAATCTCTTCGCATTTGCGGTTGGCAAGGTACACTTTCTCGAGTCCGCTGAAAGATTAGCTGTGGGTAGCGGTTGAAATACGCCGCCTTTGAATATGCAGAATACAAGAAAGTTAATTTCTTATTGTAATTTTGTGGTGTGTTTTAATACTTTGGTAATGGACCAATTTGTATACTGTGCGAGTGTGCTAAGTACAGAACTCGTTGACAATAATAATCGTTTTATTTAATGTTGTGCGCTTGAGTTTTTCGGAAAGCAGTGTGTACACATTTCTTAGGTTGCGATGCTAGACCTCCGAAATTGATAGTGACATTTCAGTTGTTATTTGATTCACGTGTGAATTTTATTTAACACTAGTTAAGCTAATTTTTTTAAATTCACGAGTTTGTCATGAAACATTGTTCTCTAGGCATTTGGCGTGGTGTGTCAATCCAGGTATTTTTTATGTAATTTGTCCAGAAGACACTACTTAAGTAACTTGTATGATGATTTTACTTCCCACGCTACTTGCGACTATTTTGGTCGAGAAAAATTTCGTCGATTTGTCTGCCTGCATTGAAAATACTGTTCGGATTTTGATTAAATTTTTACACAAGGTTACTACTACGACGTGAAAATAAAAATTGCTCATACTTCGTTTTTATGGGGTTTCAGTTTTTAAAGAATCATATACACTGAAGAATGTACAGTCCCCTGGTATCTATTGAGAAACACGAATGACTTATGTCAATGTCACATTGCCATTTTTTATGGACGCAACATGATTGCCACATTTAGCCCGAATGCCACGCGATGTTGCCAGGTCTTTGCATAAACCTGTGATTGTTGAGTAATTGTATAGTGCTCTTTTCTAATGGTAGATGGAAGATTTTATAACGCCATGTGCTATCAGCATATTTTTGCTATTTTGACCAATAAGTACTCACATATCTGTTAAAGCAGCGTCAATAACACGCGCCATTATAAAATCATATATACATGGTGTGTCCGGAAAGTAATGAGCTTCATTTATTTGTGACGCAGCTTGGCAACGTAGCGCAATGCGACCAGTTGGGATGGGTGGGGGGAACCTTCAGCTTTACAGTGGTACACTTGCCAGTTACCTCCGACCTCTTGGAGAGTGTGTACGCTGATTTTTGTTAGCCCTTGTTTTGCGACATCGTCGAAGTTACGATGGAAAAAACTTTAGAGCAAAGATACGCGATAAAGTTTTGTGTGAAACTAAACAAAACACCGAAGGAGACATTGGATTTGCTTCAAACAGCGTTTGGGGATGCCTGCCTGTCATATTCACAAATAAAAAAGTGGCACAAGTCGTTCCGGGAAGGGCGAGAGGAGGTCGATGACGAAATGTGTTCAGGACGTCCATCGACATCACGAACAGATGACAATGTGACCCGTGTGCGAGAAATTCTCAGCACAGACCGTCGACTGAGTGTCCGCTTGATTGCTGACCTTTTGCACTTGCCAAAGACCACTGTTCACGAAATTGTGTCGGAAGACTTAGCCATGCGCAAAATTTGTGCAAAACTTGTGCCCAGAGTTTTGACCGACGTTCAAAAACTCCATCGTGTCGCTGTGTGTGAGGAACTGAAACAGTTGTGTGCGGATGATCCAAATTTCCTAGACAATGTAATAACGGGAGATGAGACATGGATTTTCGAGTACGACCCAGAGACAAAGCGGCAGAGCGCAGAATGGCACACGTCCGCGTCGCCACGCCCGAAGAAAGCTCGAATGAGCAAGTCCAAGATCAAATCCATGGCCATTGTCTTCTTCGATGCTAAGGGAATCGTGCACCACGAGTTTGTACTCCCTGGCCAGACCGTCAATGCTCAATTTTACAAAGAAGTTCTTCAAAGACTGAAACACAGCGTTGCCCGCGTTCGAAGAGAAATTCGATCTTCATGGAAACTCCACCACGACAACGCACCGTCCCATACCGCCTTTGTTACCGTCGCCTACTTGACTCGGATCGGTATCACGACGGTGCCCCAGCCACCGTACAGTCCCGATCTGGCTCCAGCGGACTTCTTTTTGTTTCCTCGACTAAAAAGGGGCCTCAAGGGACAGCATCTGGACACCCTAGAGAACATTGAAGCTACTTCGACGGCCTCCCTGAACAGCATCTCAGTCGAGGAGTTCCAGAGAGCATACGCGGCTTGGAAATCATGCTGGCAAAAGTGTATCGATGCAGGAGGGTGCTACTTCGAAGAATATTGAGTTTATTTACTCAAATGATCAATAAATGATGAAATAAAAAATAGAGCTCATTACTTTCCGGACAAACCTTGTATATATATACCAAGTGACATATAAACCCGAACACCCAGTTTAAACGGTTTTATTTTAATAAAATTTTGTATAAGTACTTAATAAAGCATAATAAGTAAATGATAAAAATTTCAAAATGATTGCACTGCTTTAAAGCCCTTTGACCTTTAATAATGTGTGGATGCACCCTGATGTGCTACGCATTCTCCAACGCTCCTAGGCATGCTTCTGATCAGGTGGTCAATGTCCTCCTGTGGTAACTCATTCCAGGCAACCACCAACTCCTCTAAAAGTGCTTCTAGTGTCTGAGGAGGACGTTGCAAATTGAGCAATCTCCTACCCATCATATCCCACACGTGCTCAATTGGGGATAAGTCGGGAGATCTTGGTGGCCATGGTAACAATCTGACATCATTATGTTGAAAGAAGTCTATTGTGACTTTTGCAACATGTGGTCGGGCATTATCTTGTTGGAAAGTTGGATCTGCCAGGGTGTCAAGATAGGGTAAAAGATGGGGTTCTAGAACTTCGTGGATATAACGCTGCGCGTTCATGTTACCTCTGATGAAGATTAAAGGTGACCTGGAACCATAAGCTATGGCACCCCAAACCATAACTCGAACAGTGTGATGAACATGTCTTTCAACAAAAGACTGTGGATTCCTCCTTTCACCACGTCGCCTTCTAAACCTGGCACGACCATCGTGCATGCCTAAACAAAATCGAGACTCGTCACTAAAGACAATACTGTTCCATTCCTGATCCCAGAGTGACCGTTGTCTGCACCACTCAAGGCGATTACGTCGGTGTTCTCGAGTTAAAGGGAGGACTCAGTGTGGCCGGTATGAAAACAAGCCAAAACTTCTCATTCGTCGGTAAACACTTCGCATGCCAATAGGTCTTCCGTGTTCTGCAAACCATTCATTTGCAATGGACCTGGTAGTGGAGAAACGGACCCTTAAGGCCAATCATCTTAGGCGGCGATCTTCACGGTCTGTTGTTCTACGGCCGCGTCCAGTGCCCCTTGCTCTTTGCGTACGGCCTTCTCAAAGCCATGCCTGACAACACCTAACCACAGTGTCTACACTTCTTTGCACTCTAACTGCAATTGTCCGAAAAGAAAGTCCAGCTTCCCGAAGTCCCACTATAGGGCCCCTATCAAACTCACTAAGTTGACGAAATCGTACAGGTCTCCGTACTCTAGGCATCGTAACCGATCGTAAAGGATGTCAAGAACCAAAATCCGTCAACGTTGATTCTTTACTGCGGCTGAAATATTTATTTTTAGAGCGTTAGTGAATTAAAAAAAAGCAGTATAAAAACCGGAATGTCCAACTGATAAGGCTGAAAATGTTTTCACTTGTTATTTACAGTAAGATAAATACATTCACCAACTTTTATTAAAATAAAACCATTTAAACTGGGTGTTTGGATTTATATCTCACTTAGTATATATATATATATATATATATATATATATATATATATATATATATATATATATATATATATATCTTGCAGGTATTTGAAATTTTCAAAATAGTCTATACTTGAGAATATATTTTTTTCAAAATTTTATATTGTGGTCCATAGATCTTCATTCGTGGTAATGGTCTTCGATAGCACCAGCATGGAAAAATTATTGTTAAAATTAGTGATGAAATCAAATTGTTTCCAACAAGAATTAATAGTTATCGTTAACGATTACAGGGTCACTAGAGTTCCCAGATTCTTAAAGAGTAATAATACAGGAATAGTTAAAGACATTTCCATAACGTTTATAATCAGAATGCAAAAGTTTGGTGCAAAATATGATTATAAATCATCACTGAAGTATATAATACTTTGTACAAGATTTTATATGATTCAAGCATGTTGACTTTATATTATCAGATTATCTAACCTTCGATTCATTCTTATCAGCTTCTTTTTAAGCTATAAATATTTAAAAATGCATCAAAACCCTTTATGTTGACGTACATATCCAAGCTTGAAACCTCAGAAACTGTCTTGAGTTTTTCATATCAACTTAGACATGATCATCAAACACATTAGCCATGATCCTGAAGCGTTAATTTGTCCAGTTAGATTCCTTGGTGAGAATAACAGCAGAAGTTGTACCTGTAACTCTATTTACCTCTAATCACCAGGGGTTGGCAGAGGAATCCAGTGCCTCTGCGTCTTGAATGTTTCATACCGGTCCATGTATACGACTGCTGAATCAATCAGAAATCTTCAATAGTCGTAATGTTCTAACAAATCCGTCTTTCAAATACAGGATCTCTCTACCTTTAAAAAGGGTTTAAAGGGATCCCTTGGACAAAAGGGTCCAAGGGATCAGGAAGCTACGCTTGTTGCTTACAATCACCTAAAAGAAAATAACGATATTCTTTCACACAATTTCACCATGTTTGGTGTTATACTCAATATTGCAAAGTTCAATTCAACAAAACAAAAAATTTAGTTTAAACAATAACGATTTTACTTACTACAATGCTGAATAAAATTTGTGGTAACGAAAATAATCGGAAAACCCACCTGTGGCGCCATCCACATTAAAGAAGTTTAGGGGGTATTTAAAAACCGTCAAATGCCGCAATTTTTTGTGGACGCACCACTGTTGTCACATTGTGATCAGGCAACACCGCTTTGCATCTCATTATACCATTTGATTGACTCCCCGTGGTGTCCACGTTTGAACATGTTTGCTACCCAGCGTGATAGGTTCTCTATCACCAGATGAGGTCAGAGACGAACTCGCAGACGGGGGAAATTTCACGAACACGAGGATCACGCTCTGTGAGAACGCAGCATTACAGTGACGACACATTTTCAGTAGCTGAGATGGAGCTCTAGTTCGCTGTAGGTAAATGATAAAAATCAGTATCCGATAAAAATCGTCTCAGGGGTGTAATTTCATATTTTCGAAGGGATTCGTGGTGGACATTCGATACGGCAGGATGTTGCGTGCATCCTTTTGTCACCGCTCGCTCTGATACGGGTGCAGAGAAAATTTTTATATTTACCGGATTGGTTTACAACAGAGTGGCGGAAATCCTGCGAGCGGAGCGGGTAGTCACTTGTCAGAATGAGCAACAATGTCGTTTGACGTTGGGTGGGCTCGATGAAAATCTGGGAAACTTTATCACATGGTGGTGCAAGCCCCTAAAACCTCAGGTTGTTTAGTAGCACGACTGGTGCTCATGTGAAAAAGCAATATGGTTAGCTACATGATTCGGTATGGTCTTGTTAAGATAGTAGAAGGAGTAATTTGTGCTTATACAAGTATTAAAAATACAGTAGAAAATAAACGACAAACAATACGTGTATAAACAAACACTACAAAATAGAATTCATATTAGTAAATAAGGATAAAATTTCAGATAAAAAAATTAGTATTGGATAGACAAAAATCGATAAACACACAACACACTGAACAACAAAATGGATTATCACTTATGGCATGTCACTAAAATAATTTTTAAAAATTCATCTTAACCTTAGGTACTTTTTACACTTTTTTACAAGTCGTGTCGTCAAGATTCCTACAAAACTGAAGGACATTAAAAACTAGTATTGAAAAGACTAGTATAATCCGATACGATGTAGTTGTTCAATCACAAGCGACTGAGATTTTGTGGTGTCTTAACACATAATCTGTTAGCCATAAACCAATGTTAGATATTAGCAAACAGTTGCTGAGAATCTATTGTCAATTATTAGGGGTTTTTGTTGGAAGAGACTGTTGTGGTTTTATCAGCAAAAAGTATGCATTTATTGTTGATGCAGTTCGGTGGATCATTAATATATATATTAAAAAGAGAATAGGGCCTAAATCTGTTCCTTGTGGTACTCGATGCTTGATAACCTTTGTCTTGGATATACAGTTCTGGTAGCTAACGTATTGTCGCCTATTTGTCAAGTTGGAATTTACCAACGATAAGCTATTCTGACTAAAGCTATAGATGGACAGCCTTTTTAACGAAATTGAATGCTGGTCCCAGTCAGGGGTCATATAAACATGCCAAACTATACACGCCGTGCTCCAGTCAGTGGTTATTAAAATAATAAAGTCAGTATTTGAATGAATCATTGGCTTCAAAACATTCACGAATCTTGTTTTAAAAATTATGACTAGAATTAGAATGATAGAAATTGGCCTGAAATTTGATGGATCGTCGTTTGATGGAACCGGTATAATTTATGCTAATTTAAAAACTACGTATGAATTATTTGTTTCATCCATTACATACAGAGATAGGTATATGCAATTTCATAGAAATACTTAAAATTGAGACAGATTTTAGGGCTTGAATCGGAATACATACAAATTTTCGATGAATACAGGATGCTGTTTCTTGCTTTTTGGCAACTCATCAGCATGGACTAGGCTTGGCCTCTGGCGCTTTGAGCTGTATTATTCCGATAGTTTGCTTGTTTTTTGATCTTGAAACATTTTCACCCAATCTTGGCGTCGCTGGAACGGTTTTTGAGCGAAACACAGCATAACCCGAAATATCAAAACCATAAAATCACGCTCAAATATCTTAGTTTTAGCACTCATGCAAAATCTTACAAACTAGGATACTTAGAAAATTTCATCAGCTTATATTCATTCGACTCAGACGACTTCTGATTATTTCCGTGTTTTTCAACATAGAAAGAAAACATGTTTACATTCAGTCATATTCAGTCCTCTACTCCAGATAAAAATCTTTGATGTCCCTGATGTCTATGCATTGATGAGCCCACGTCAAATAATCTCTTTTTAGTAATGATCGAAGTTGACTCCCTTTTGGACTTTGGACCTTTTATAATTGTTATTCTTTCCAGAGATCAGAGCTTTGTTGGTTAAATTTTAACATTTTCAATGGTTTTTTATTATAGTTTCTCCCGGTCTGTCCGTTTTGTGTTGTCAACACGTAATGTCAGTAACCGTCGATTGTGGTATTGCCAAAGATTTTTCTTTGAAAACCTTCATTTTCGGCTTTACGCGTATTGTCTGTTTAACACAAATATGGAAATACCACTTAAGCAGTCTATGTTAAAATTCTGTTTTGGAAAAGAAATACCGTGAATATAAACGCCGCTGCATGCGACGTAATTAATGGTCATAGTGGGCGTAGATCGATTTAATTTAGAGGAATCCAGTTTTTGTCTTGTTTTGCAATTTCTTATGTAGGCTAACTGAAAGCGTTCGCGAGGGGAATGATATGGTTGCAGAACGCATCCATCATCTCTCTCAGAGCTATAAACTGATATTACACAAGATAATTATATGTTTAATAATGGCATGTTTGACGAGTTCTTCGGCAATTCAATCAATTTTACCAATTACACAGATCGTGTCCGAGTATTTATTGCGGACGTAATTTTTCCAATTTTCTACTTTATCTTTTATGTTCTTTAAAAACTAGATTCAAAAATCGAGCCTATAGATCTGTATCAGGGTCGCAGAAACGGCAAGAGGTATCGATGCCATGGATCTGAATTTCGTGCTTATCTAATAGGAAGAGCAGAGTGGTATTTGCAAACCTCCTCGCGTTTCTGTGATCCTGATAGCAGCTTGTCGTCCACCAATTTTATGAGAAAAGTCTGGTAGATGGTGCGATTTTCGGAAGCTATAGATCTGTATCAGGATCGTAGAAACGGCAAGAAGTATCGATGTCATGGATTTGAAGTCATGCTTATCTCATAGCAGGAGCAGAGTGGCACTTGTATACCTCATCGCCTTACTGTAAACCTGATAACAATTCTCCAATGAATCATATGGATTGCATAAATGACCAGGAGTATAGATGCCAAAGGTCAAAATTTCGCGTCAACATAATAGGAATGGTAGATTACCGTTCTCATACCTGCTCGCGTTTCTGTGATCCTGATAACAACTCGTCGTCCACCAACTTTACGACAAAAGTCTGGTCGACCGTGCGATTTTCGGAAGCCTATAGATCTGTATCAGGATCGCAGAAACGACAAGAGGTATTGATGCCATGGATTTGAATTTCGAGCTCATCTCATCCCAGGAGCAGAATGGCATTTGCATACCTGCCCACCTTTCTGTAAACCTGATAACAATTCTCCAATCTACTAATTTTACGAAGCTGTGGTCGACAAGTGCGATATTCAGAATCATATAAATCTGTATTACGATCACAGAAACGACTAGGAGTATAGATGCCAAAGATCAAAATTTCGCGCCAACATCATAGCATTGGTAGAGTACCATTGTCATACCTCCTCGCGATTCTGTGATCCTGATAGCAGCTCGTCGTCCACCAATTTTACGACAAAAGTCTGGTCGACCGTGCGATTTTCGGAAGCCTACGGATCTGTATCAGGATCGCAGAAACGGCAAGAGGTATTGATGCCATGGATTTGAATTTCGTGCTCATCTCATCCCAGGAGCAGAATGACATTTGCATACCTGCCCACCTTTCTGTAAACCTGATAACAATTCTCCAATCTACTAAGTTTACGAAGCTGTGGTCGACAAGTGCGATATTCAGAATCATATAAATCTGTATTAGGATTACAGAAACGACTTGGAGTATAGATGCCAAAGAGCAAAATTTTGCGCCAACATCATAGCATTGGTAGAATACCATTCTTATACCTCCTCGCGTTTCTGTGATTCTGATAACAACTCGTCGTCCGCCAACTTTATGACAAAAGTTTGGTCGACTGTGCGATTTTCGGAAGATCTGTATCAGGATTGCAAAAATTTTCTATAAATCAGGAGAATTGTAAACTCTACTATTGGTCATTATTAGTCAGAGCGGTCCGGTGGACCTTTGCTCTTAGTTAAAAGTCTCGTCGGTCTGTTAGTCTCTCAGGTCTGGCTACTCAGATACCAAACATGTTTAAGGAGAAAAGGGAAAGAAAGAAAGAAACGGAGGAAAGAAAAGAAGTGAATCATTTGAGATAGCCTAAGCATTATTGCTTTAACTACTCGAATTATTTTGTAGCTCCAAAAAATAATTCTGATTGTATACTGAAGTAATTTTGGCTGGTCTGAATTTACAATTTAATTTTGATCACAGTGCCAGGCGCGGCATGGAATTTTTGCGAACTTGCTCGACTGGGGAATTGTAAACTCATTTCGCACCATTCATCGCCTTGTTGACAAGTTTGACAGTCACTTAAATAGGTGAATTCTCTCAATGTAATATCAATAAATCCTAAGGCTCTTTCAAAGTCCGTCCACTGCACTGTATCGGTGACGACAAAGTAAATAAACATGAGTTCGGGATTGCTTATGAGATACAAAAGCTTGGGGAGGAAGGAGAACTCTGAGGAACAAAGCCAATTGACATAGCGGCAGAAGAGAGCCAGATCTTCCACCTCCCGTCGGTGTGGAACTGTCGGACAGAGCGTACTAAGGATTATTCTTCATAAAAAAGTATTTACCTATCAGGGGTATAACAGTGAAGATTCCTGATCAGAGCACTTGCATGCTTTTCCGTCCTAAGCCCCTGATCACGTTGACCATCAACATTGAGGTCATTCGTATTGTGGAATAAGCCTGTAGTTTCAGATTTTATAAATGTCATTTTTCGAAAATCACCTACATCAAATTAAGGCTACTGTATGCTATTAGATTCATTTTGCATATTAAAACACGTAAAAAGTGTGTCGACAGTTTGATAATGAATTAAATGCATCCTTCCGTTATTAGTTTTCATCTGGTTTCTTGTTGGTAAACTAACAAAGGGTGGATTTTGTCAAATGAATATGTTATTTCTATTTTTCATTAGTTCACAGCGATGAGTAATTCTATAAAGCTGGAGACGGCTGTAGATCTTTGTATTAATTCGTGATAACTTTCAAAGAATCCGTTTTCAGAGTAGGGTATCATTCGACTAACCCCTGTATATTCCAACGTGCTAATAAACATAGTTGCGTGATTTCCACCGGTTCTATACGGTCATTGTGTGTGTATGGGCGTTTGAGCAAACCCCGCTTTTTTGTCGTTAATTATAAATCAATATTAGCAGCTTGCTTCATGTAGCACGAAATTATTAATACAGTTGCACTCCCCGGCGTAGCGATTTCCGTCGATATTCGAAACGCTTCTGTTTGAATTCATCAGATTCATCGATTTGTTGCGCTTGTCAACAGTTGTTATAGAAATGTACGTCTTCTACAAAAAAAAACCTATTGTGCAAAGCACTGGGATTAAACACATTTTCTTCCAATACATATATCATTTTTCAACAGTCATAGAAATCTCGTCCTTTTTGTAGAGCTGCGTCAGTTATGAACGAGATGGTTTTGATTCGGATCCCGAAGATTTCGATTCCAATTCCTGAATCGTTCGTTCGTTAATTTGAATATCGCGGTACCTCCTAATGCTTTTAAATCCTAGCGACTCCAAACTAGCTGCAAGGTAATGATTATGGTGTGGAGTTTTTTTAGATTCACGTTAGGTTGTCACAATCTTGAAGGACGACGCACCATTCTTTAGAGAAAAGTGGACTACTTGAATTGGTAGATTTGCCTCAAACTTTAAGCATGTGTTCTCCAAGTGTTGCTGATCAAATGCGACACCGAAAAATCTGTATGATTTGCTAGGGTTGCCATATTTTCCCCAAATTGTGCTAGTTCTATCTGACACTGTGATTTTTTTAAATCGACTCAGTCCTATTGCTTTCTGGACAAACCCTGTATGTGGCATACAACCGTGTTAGGGTGTGAAATAGAGGCATTGCAAGTTTAATTGGTAGACCTAGAAATTTTCAGCATCGCAGAGCTCAGGGAAATACGAGTAGTTAAATCTGTAGAAAATCGCCAGCCGCTTTTCAGTAACAAATTAACCTGATGCGACGTTTAAAAAAAGTGTTACGGACCTGTCGAGTTTCTGTGCTTCATCTGGGTTGCGTATAGAATAGAGCAAGCAGGTTATTTGTTGAAAAGCATCTCGGAATATTCTACCCAGCTTTTTTCCAATAACTCCAGCGATAGTAGAAACATTTTCCTGCCGAGTAATGTCTGGTAATCTTCTCTCTCTGACGCATGAATGACTCACCTTTTGGCGAATATCATCTATCTATTAAACCTTTTATTTGATAGGAGACAATATTTAACCTTAAAAACATCGAATTGCCTTCTGCGACCTTGGACAATGATAGCCTTCAGGGCTTAAATCGGAGATGGATTCGCTGTCAGCCTTATTCTTTCAAAATTATCCACAAAGTTCAGTTTGGCACCTTAAAAGCCTACATCGTGAAACTGCGCACAATAGCTGAAAAAAATCATTAATGTGGAGAAAAGCCAAAGTTGATATTAATGCTATTCTTGTGGAACACCCGCGTTGATACTATAAACCGAAGTGGAAGAAACGTGTATTTACGATTACCAGAGAGAAAGCCCAGCTACTAGCGATTTGCTAATGAATAATACCAAAAGAAATTCAGGGAAAAAAATCTGCGGTGAAGAGTTACCAGTTAGCATAATCCCTTCATGTGTCCATGAAACGTGGCAATTGCAGCTGGTTCGTCGTAGTATCTTTAAGGTACTAACCAAGGAAGCCATTGAAAAGATTAGATACAGCTAAAAAGTAAACAAACAAGGCTGGCAAAACTAACACAGTCTTATCTGAATCTTATCAAGTTTTATCAACTCAAATATATAAATACATAACACGATCTTTCATTTTATTGCTAGTGGCGTGTCCCCGAAAAAGTTTCTGTGATATTATGGCAACGTTGCCCTAAATTCTGTTCACTCACCCCTCCAGAGTGTAATGATTTTTTTATCAGATCGTATACGGGGATACCTGGATAAATAATCACGCTGCAGAATTTTTTATTGCAATATGAAATACTATAATATTAAAGAACTTTGATCTGTAAAAAAGTTTACCACTTTAATGTTTGATGTTTAAAAATTTAACCTATCCTTTTTTTGGTTACAGGTATGTATAGCGGACCAAGATAAGGCCAAACGTAATTTGGTTGTAAGTGTTAGTTGTATTTACCTTTGTTGTTACTTCTCAGTAAGGACGTTTTGGAATTTAGATTTTAGGATTTACGCCCTGGGCGGTAAAGTAACTTCAGCGCCCGCTACGTATCAATTAAGCTATATTGAACACAGTACAGGAACTGCCGCTAATTATTTATTGCTAGGCAATATATTTCTGAGTTTCAGCCGGTTTTTGATAATGGTTCTTTATGAATCTCGGGCCTTAAGCGGGAGATTATGGTCCACGACAAGGGCATACACATTTATTACACCCGAGATGCATACAAAATTTTACCTATGATCAGCAAAAATAAAAAATAAAACAGAGTAACTTTCGAGCAAAATTATAAATAAATCGATCGTACTTTACCGGTCTTGTGTTCAATGTAGGTTAATTTATTCATAGTGGGCAAGCTACTTTAACGCTCTAGGGTATAAAAAGCAGTTCGTGAGCTGTAGATTAGGACTTATTGCCCGGAATTCCTATTAATAAAGTGCACTCTCGTCGATCCGTGGATATAAGTTTTTGGTATCAAGATGCACATTTCCATAAAATCATATACAGTAATGGACATACTAAAGCATGTCATGTTACAATATATGGAAGATAATATGCCCTTAGATCAATCTTCCAGCAAGATAATGACTCGAAGCACACTTCAAATCTCGCAAAGAAACTCATTCTGCATGAAAAAATACCAGTTATCAAATGGCCTTCACAGTCTCCCGATATAAACCCCATTGTTAATCTATGGGAATACTTAGATAAGCAAATACGATTCAAACAAGGAGGAACTTTTTGCCGCTTTAGAGCAAAAGAAGAGACAGATTGATGAATCGATTATCAAACGAGAGCATAGTACCGGTTCATTTTTTGGAAATCTGCAGTATAATTGGGGATTTTAGCAGCAGAATCAAAAAGAGCGAATATTCTCTTTTGGATGAGTCTGAGGTCGTCCTGAATTCGAAGTGAAGCGTAAAAACAATGGTCCTTGGCGCGGTTCATATTCTGAAAGCTATCATTTGGATCTACGTGACCGTATGCTCGGGCCAAGGAGACTGATACCATTGATCATAGCCCGCTCGGAGAAAAAATATATTATTTTGCGCGGGAAAGGTTACTACTCGGTATCGTCCATGGAGGAGTCGTCGTATTTAAGCTTGAAGGTTTGACCTCGTCGCGAAATGTGCTCGTAAAAATACTGAAAGGAAACGAAAAAAGGTTTCGCCACACATGCAGGCGGGCCCCCGAAGTCAACCAGTGGCGGAGCAAAGAACATCGTACTTGGTGTGTAAAAATTGAGTGATTTGAGATGGTACTAATATGATTTTAATTGATGTGGCAACGATGGGCGATGACAATCTCCTATATAGTGATATCTTGTTTTTATATAAATACGCATCGCCTCTTTCGTTTTTCTGTTGTGGATGGGACGACGTTTTCGGGCTGTACTAGAGCCTCGGATGGGTTTTTGGAACGAAGTGGTACCATCTCCGAATACAATGATAACATGAGATCATCAATGTGGAAAAAAGTGCTTTGCGAAATATGTCGAAAATTCTATACATAAATGCCGCTGGAATGGCAATGTCTTTCTATCCCATAGATGTACAGCAATTACAATTAAAAAATACCCTTTATGAAACTATCTTTCCAGTTCCACACGTTTCTTCAATGCACGAAATAACGCACTTAAATTCTTACCCAAGTTTTGCCTGATAATGTTTCACTACTTTTCATCGCGGATGACACGACACACGCACATGGAGCGTCACAAAACAAGATATTTCAGACGTAGATGCATCGTTGCCAGATCATCGTAACTTTATTAGTTAACCAGAGATTGAAAAAGAATTTACGGACAATTAGCAGTAACCCTACAAGTTATAGTTACCAAACCTGAAAGTCAACCAGCGATTATGAAAAAACCTGAACGACAGAATGTCATCTTCCAGACTAGGTAGTTTTTAGTGTGCAAATAGTTCATTCCACGTTTAATCGCAGTGAGCGTCCATCTATGGAGGAATGACTCAGATTTATTCTGTCTTCGAGGTGCAGTGGTTTAAATGTATTTATGATTGCTATCAAACCTTTTTTTTAGCCTCAGGGTTGAGGAGGGTCGAACCGCCATTTCATCACAACAATACCTCCCTGACGTATGCGTGGGTTGTAAAACCCGTCGCGTACGATATTTTTTCAATGTTATCATTCCGCCATCCTAGGCTGTCGTTGGATGGAACGTTCCTCCAGCTGCTTTTTATGACATCTTCCGAATGGGCGGCCGAATGCATGCAGACGCCGAAAAAGCAGAGAAAAACAAAAACGGATACCGCCGCGCCGTCCTCCTGTCGTCTGTCGTCGTCTTGCTTCGCTTCGCTATTCAAAGAATCCTCGACAAAAACTCGTCAACACAGCAGCCCAGTGTGCGATCGAGGGTTTCGGGTTTCGATCTACGGCCTTTGCCGGATTCGAATTAGGGATGACAGAGGCTGCTATGGCCGTCTTGTTATGCACCCACTGCTGGTTTTTGCGTCGCCGAGATCGTGCATGCCGTGGTTCTAGGGCGAGACGGTCTAAGGCCGCGGTTAGACGACGCGACATATTGCGCGCGGAAGACGCGTATCAAGCCAACGCGAATTAAGCCTACGGTCCACGTAAACCGCACGTCATACGCACGGTACCGTCAATTGACGACTGCTTGCATGTTTTGTAGGTACTTCTAGAAACAACAGAAAACTGTGTCCATGGAGTGGCGACGTTGCGTCCGCATGTCGCTACTCAAGCGACTGTCAAGATGCAAATATGTATTTGTTTTGCAAAATGTCGGCCTCGGCACCTAATTTTGTTCACATTGTTGAACAATATACTTTTTTATTCAATGGTAACTTGTTAACAAATAGTAGTACCGCTCTAAAATTGTATGTCAATATTCCACTGTCATGGACCATTTTCTCTCTACGAAAAAATCATTGCGTTCCTTGAAAACTCTATTTGCTTCAAAATGAGGTTTTAAAAAGTCGAAGATTTTTCGAAGAAAAAAAGTGTTAAGAATGAAATTAATCTACTTGGACTATAAAATTTGAATCTTGATTCAGAAAAAAAGCATTTTTTGACAAAAACAATATTGGTAACGTTATCTATATACATCATGAAATAGTCAGATGAAAAGGATTTAGAATACTGCTCCAAACAGGCAGTTGAGAAAAAAGCACATGCGATCTTAATAACCATTTACATTGCTAGAAAATTCAAGTCCCTCCAATCCATCTAGTAGTAACGATGAGGAGGCGAAATGTGGCTGTTAGTCAATAATAAATAAAACCACATATGTCCGAAACGTTCGTAAATCTACAGCTGTGGTTTTACGTGAAACATGGAGATTCATCAACGAAACAAACACAGGATGTGATTCAGATGGGCATTAAAGGTACGTTATTTCTAGCAGGTTGCATTGCTAAGCGTAGCACTTCATTCCTTCGAAGATGTCACGGCCTTCAGGGTGTCTTTAACTTATTAAAAAGCCTTTATCTGAAACGTCTAAATTGACCGGCGAACTGCAAAGAATTAACTGCTCCTCTGCTGCCATTAAATATTTTATCACAACAAAAACCTTATTACTCCTCCATTTTATGTCCCATGCGAATGTAAAATAATTTAATGAAGTAAACATATAACCCTGCCAACACTATCTCTTGTACGAATGGCTGAACAAGTTGATAAATACAAATGTAATTTAGCTTTTATCCGCAGCAATTTACTCGCTAAGTTTTATAGTTTATCCGCAGTATCGTCGCTAGTTTATATAAGCGTATGTAATCATGATGATTCTGCGAGTTTTAGAGTTTTTTAAATTCCTCCATAATTTCATTATTATGCAAATGGACGTGGATGTCTCATCAACGTAATGTGTTGAAGGAGTAGCCCGTAGAAAACTGAACAACACAGGGCTGGAGTCTTGGAAATAATCCACATAACGAATACTCTAATCCTTGCGCTGTTACATGCTGGTGTTCCTCAAGGCTCAGTACTTGGTCCAATTTTGTTATTACTGTACACAGATGATATACGATTTGATCTGACTCTTCTCTAGTAACTTACGCCGATGATACGTTACTGTATAAAGTTTTGACTTGATTTTTTTATTGTTCTACTTGACCGATGAGCGGTATATTGTATTTTGATGCAAATAATCACGTAGGAAGTAGAAAATTGGCACGAGATGCCGTGACACTGCCATCTCAAGTGATGCATGCAAAAAACACGAAATCGGCGACAGTGCCATCTGTGAAAAGTATATTTTCGTATAGCGCGGACATACAACACAGATATACAGCGGAAACAAATTAAAATTCAACTTCTTTTCAAAAAAAAAACTCATTTAAAATTTTACCTGCTTTTCTTATCAGATAATATGATATCCATATATTTTTAGCTGTTATGCATGTTTTATAAATAAGGTTAGAACCCTCATGTGTCTTGACTCGTGGTTAGCGAATAAAAAGCTAATTTAGAATTTGTTCATTTTATTGTATCACCATGAAGCGTTTTCGGGAATGAGTGGGAACAGTGTGCGGTAGGGGGGTAGAGGGTCAGTCTTCCTTACGCCGCGTAGGATGACAGTCGCTGGTCACTGACAATCCGTTTATTTAAACTAAAAACTAGATTGTCAGTTCAACTTCATATGCCTTATAAAAGTGTCGTAGAATCTCGCCACCGTCTTATCGATCCCACAACCCTGAGAAATATCAAGGTAATTTAAGAACTGTTCTAGCCTGAGTTTACAGCTTTATCTTTCTATTATACTCGTATTTATATATTACGAAAATTATCAAATATTATCAAGACTACTTGAATTTACAAGTACTTGACAGACATACGAAAAACTATTTGATACCAGATTGCTAATACTCAATCATTGACTTGATTCCATTGGCATTTTACAATTCTTTGACGCTGTCTGTCTGCTCACATATACTAAGTGACATATAAATCCGAACACCCAGTTTAAATGGTTTTATTTTAATAAAATTTGAAGCATAATAAGTAATTGATAAAAATTTCAAAATGATTGGACTGCTTTAAAGCCCTTTGACCTTTAATAATGTGTGGATGCACCCTGATGTGCTACGCATTCTCCAACGCGCCTAGGCATGCTTCTGATCAGGTGGTCAATGTCCTCCTGTGGTATCTCATTCCAGGCAACCACCAACTCCTCTCGAAGTGCTTCTAGAGTCTGAGGAGGACGATGCAAATTGAGCAATCTCCTAACCATCATATCCCACACGTGCTCAATTGGGGATACGTCGGGAGATCTTGGTGGCCATGGTAACAATGTGACATCATTCTGTTGAAAGAAGTCTATTGTGACTTTTGCAACATGTGGTCGGGCATTATCTTGTTGGAAAGTTGGATCTGCCAGGGTGTAAGATAGGGTAAAAGATGGGGTTCTAGAACTTCGTGGATATAACGCTGCGCGTTCATGTTACCTCTGATGAAGATTAAAGGTGACCTGGAACCATAAGCTATAGCACCCCAAACCATAACTCCAACAGTCTTTCAACAAAAAACTGTGGATTCCTCCTTTCACCACGTCGCCTTCTAACCCTGACGCGACCATCGTGCATGTCTAAACAAAATCGAGACTCGTCACTAAAGACAATACTGTTCCATTCCTGATCAAAGAGTGACCGTTGTCTGCACCACTCAAGGCGATTACGTCGGTGTTCTCGAGTTAAAGGGAGGACCCAGTGTGGCCGGTATGAAAACAAGCCAAAACTTCTCATTCGTCGGTAAACACTTCGTATGCCAATAGGTCTTCCGTGTTTTGCAAACCATTCATTTGCAATGGACCTGGTAGTGGAGAAACGGTCCCTTAAGGCCAATAATCTTAGGCGGCGATCTTCACGGTCTGTTGTTCTACGGCGGCGTCCAGTGCCCCTTGCTCTTTGTGTACGGCCTTCTCGAAGCCATGCCTGACAACACCTAACCACAGTGTCTACACTTCTTTGCACTCTAACTGCAATTGCGCGAAAAGAAAATCCAGTTTCTTGAAGTCCCACTATACGGCCCCTATCAAACTCACTAAGTTGACGAAATCGTACAGGTCTCCGTACTCTAGGCATCGTAACCGATCGTAAAGGATGTCAAGAACCCAAATCCGCCAACGTTGATTCTTTACTGCGGCTGAAATATTCATTTTTAGAGCGTTAGTGAATTAAAAAAAAGCAGTATAAAAACCGGAATGTCCAACTGATAAGGCTGAAAATTTTTTCACTTGTTATTTACAGTAAGATAAATACATTCACCAACTTTTATTAAAATAAAACCATTTAAACTGGGTGTTCGGATTTATACGTCACTTAGTATATTTTGTTAACCATAGCCTCAAACACTGCAGCACCGACTTGTTAAAATTTTTAGAGCTGCTGTGGGGTCACCATGTGAAGCGTTGCTATAGTTTTGCCTAAGGGGCAATAAGAAAAAAAAATTGTAGAACTATATAGCGCCGCAATTTGCCTGATTTTTTGACATTCTTCTGCAGCTTAGAACGTATTTAAACATTTTTCGGTGGGAAAAAGTTCAGGTGCCTTAAAAATGTGTTGGTCGAGCTCTCAATGCAAAAAAAAGCGCCAAACGTCTTTTCCCATAGTGATGTTTTATGTATAACTGTGAACAATGCGTTTTTGCGTCTATTTGGTTAATTTTTATTTGGATCCTAAGAGTATTTTTAGGGGAATACGAAAATTGTGCTATTTTTAAAGCATTTTTGGAGATAAAATAACAAAGCAACTAACAATTTAGTTTTCTTTCGACGCTACTATAATTCTCGATCGAGCTATACTTATATTTATATACCTATTTTCAGGAGGTATTTCGAAATCCCCAAAAAGTTTTGCTAACATAAAAAAAGTGGGATACTCCGAGTTCAACCAGTCAACCTCCTGTATGTTGCGGCTTAACGAACTTTGTTCAAACTACTGCGGAATTCCTATTCGTTTATGTAAATTGTAGTGAACTTGCTGGCTTTTACTATTGTTTGTTGTGTCGTATCGTTAATCGTGTGAATTTGTTGGCTGTGCGGCAGGCGACCGGTCCTGCGTAGAAAATTTCGCTACACCGCTGTGGCAAATTAAACTGAATGAAAATGAATTTTACTGCACAGTTATTAATATTCTCCTTTATGAACGAGCTCTGTCCCTGAACTCATCAGTGTGATGCATCGTTCATTGCAGGGATGCATTTATACTGAACCAATCGCAAAGGCATAACCTAAATGCATCTATTCTAACACGTTTTAAACTTGCTAATGTCAGTAGAATTAGAGATATCTTCTTCGGGTTATTTCATAGCTGCGATGCTCTCCGCATCGGTTATTTCTGTGTAGAGATCGATCAAGTTAGAGTCAGAAGCAGACGTCTGGCGAGTTCGTCTAGCAGACTTAGAGTGCGGCGACTTGATGGAGGAAAGTTGACCTGAGCAAATTCCGTCGACATATTGATAGAAACTGAGCAGATCCCCTATCGCTGTGATATCAGATTGTCAGCCCGCCTGCAAAGGAACTGTCACTGGCCGGTTGAACCGTATTTTTTCAGCTGGTTAAATCTCAGCTATTCACATTTTAATCGAATATCGACTAAATACAGATGCATTGCATAACTTCATTTAGTACTGTTATCGATTCATTAAATTTACTAGTTTTTTCCATTTACAAATCGGTGATAAATTAGATTTTTCATTGTGTGAGCTGCAACGTTAAATATAACCTGCTTAACGTGCTCCATGTTGGCGATTGTTTTCACAAAATTGACCTTTAACTGCCACATTTATTTTTAGTTTGATGTTGATGCAGTATTCACAAACCGATTTTTTTTGTCTGACGACATTTTGAAATCGAGTGGAACATTTGACGGGGGGTTTCGCTGAAGATTTGCAGTTACCATGGTTTCAATTTTTCTGAATACGTGTTCATCTTCAAAGAGGAAAAAGTGGCGGATTCATGAAAAAGGCAGATTTTCAAGAGGTCTCACTTGTTCGGAACATCATATAAATCAAGTGATATGAGGTTTATTTATTTGATACAGTAACACAGAATAATGTAACTTTGAATCCTTTTGTTTTCGTTCAATGCTACTCAATAAGATATTGCGGTCAGTAATGGCGGTTTCATGAGTTAGTAGTGAAAAAAAAAATATTATATTTTCATCCAGTCATATATACAGTAATGGACAAAAGTATATAGACAAATTAATATTGTGCTGTATTTCTTTTTTAACTTGTTTTATTAATACACTGTATACATAATTCGTTATAGCATAATACTCGTACTCACTTATACATAAATAAATTCATTAGACGCCCTTCAATAAAAAATTAATTGAAAAAACTGTAACTATGAAGGATAAAAATATATAGCCAAAGCAAAATAATTATAGAAAAAAGAAGCAAAGTTCATTGAATTATAGCAAAACCAACCATGTTGGTGTTAATATTTTGTAGCATAACCATTATTATCAATCACCGCCTGGCATCGTCTCGGCATAGATTGTAGAAGTTTCTTCATATAAGATTTATCAATCTGTCTCCACTTTTGCTCTAAAGCGGAAAAAAGTTCATCCTTCTTTGAATAATTTTTATCTCGTATTTGCTTATCATGGTATTCTCATAGATTTTCAATGGGGCTTATATTGGGAGACTGTAAAGGCCATTTGAGATCTGGTATTTTTTCATCCAGAAAGAATTTCTTTGCAAGATTTGAAGTGTGCTTCGGGTCATTATCTTGCTGGAAGATTGATCTTAAGGGCATATTGTCTTCCATATTGGGTAACAAGACATGCTTTAGTATGTCTGTGTATACAAGCTTAACCATAATGCCATCTATTCTATGTAAAGGTCCCATCCCAAACCCCGAAAAGCACCCCCAAACCATAACAGACCCGCATCCATGTTTGACAGTACTTGGGGTTCAATCTTTGTCCACTATAGCGTCTAACGTAATGAACAGCATCTGATCCAAACATATTGAACTTGGATTCGTCACTGAAGCATTCCAGTCACAGATGCTCCAATCAAGATGCAACCGTGCAAATTGTAATCGGTCCTTACGGTTTTTCCTCGAGATTGGCGGCTTCTTACTCGGGAGACGTGCAAATAACTTCATATCATTTAATCTTCTACTTATAGTTTTCATAGAAACACTGACAATTCCTTATATCTCGATTTCGGCTTTTATTTGTCTTGGGGTTTTAAACGGTTCTTTGGACGAAATTACTTTTATTAATCTAACTGATCCAGT
Source organism: Acanthoscelides obtectus (assembly GCA_963669975.1). Taxonomy (NCBI): domain Eukaryota; kingdom Metazoa; phylum Arthropoda; class Insecta; order Coleoptera; family Chrysomelidae; genus Acanthoscelides; species Acanthoscelides obtectus. The sequence goes on along the minus strand of CAVLJG010000004.1, from coordinate 105,520,312 downwards.
ATTTAGTTTTCTAGGCCGACCACTTCTCTTAGAGGCTTCCAACATACCTTTTTGTTTATAATTGTTCAATATTGCCCAAACTGCTTTACGCTTCAGCTTCATATTTTTGGCAATGTCGACGACGTTGACGAGACTTGTTTGTATTCATTGCAGATAATGTAAAAACAAGGAATTTAGTTTTTCTAATAATAACGCATTTGTTTATGGAACAATGAAATATGAATTCCTTTTCTAAAAGTATTTAGTAAATATTCATATTTGTCTATATACTTTTGTCCATTACTGAATGTCGAATCAGGCAGATCACAGAATAGAATTCTCAGTAGAAAAAAACGCTACTAACAATAGCCCAAATTAAAGACACTGTCTTTCCTCAAAAATGAATTAAGCATGTATTGTTCTTTTATTGCAGGGGCTTCATTTGATTCATAATGTTCACAAGTATCAAAGTATCAAGATTCCATAACTTGGATATAACTAAAAAGGGGCACCATGCCGTCCATAAATAAAAAATTATATAATTACTAGTATAAAGACAGATTTTGTGCAGAGTCGAAAAGCATTAAAACATCCAACTTGGGATTAGGAAATAACCATGCCACTGGGAACTGAGAATAATGCATAAACATAAGCTATACTTACCCATGAAGCAAAACATGTTCTTCTGCCTTATGGTCTATAATTTTACATATGTTGAGTTTCACCATTATTAATTTCCAAAACACGCAAATAATCACTGCGGATAGAATGACACCGTCAACTTGAAAACCAAAAATGACCCATTCGATTCATGAATGAAGCGTTTACTTATTTATACGTATACGACGTGTCCGACTAGTTATCACAAATAATTCTTCTTATCACGTCATGGAAAATATATTACGTACATATGAATACCTTTAACCGCTGTTAACTTATTAATAGGTATTGCATACCAACTATAGATAGAAAGCATTTTCAGAAATTTACTAGCCTCTATTGAGGGATACGCAACATAGATAGCTCTATATATTTTTTAGTAATCGGTGATAGTGCCAACCCGATTACGCCGATAATTCAGTTTTTACAAACGACGAATCGTGCTTCCATTAATTCACATTTTTCGCAATTCCAAAGCAGAACCAGGGCCTGATTGTTTTTCTAATGGGAGCGCCTTTTTAATCTCCCCTTTTTCCTCTCCCTCGTTCGTGTACTGAAATGCTGAAACACCCCTCAATACTTGGTGCCAATGACGGTGTATCGCCTAGAGTGTCAGCCTCCGAAGTCGAACATCATCGTATTTAGAGAGGCGCTATCAGAAAATATGTTAGTTATATAAAACGTCAAAGGCAAGGTTTATATATATTCGTATTATATTGACATATAACCCGGTAAGGGAACACAAAATATTCCCTAAACCTCACAAAAATTCTATAAACGATGAAAATTTCGACTTAGGCCATCGTAGTAGTGTTTCTTAGCAACTAACAGTTTTGGATCCTCCGGTAGACAATGACTGATTTTGTCCTTTGGTATTCTTAAATGTTGTTAAGGTCACTTGAAACAGTTTTGTTAGGAACGATTCCGCTCTTCAGGCCTCAGGAATAACACTAATTTCAGAGAAACCTCGTTTTCCGGCTATTCGGTATCGCTAAATTGCATTCATATGTCATTTATGCCATGCTAAATCAAATCTGAGGCTCTTTACCATCAAATTCCTGTACCACTAGTGGTCAGTAGGCAGGGCATGTCACCATGAGTCAAAACGAACGGGAAAGGTGTGCGACCAAGCAGTGGTTTATACAGGGTGACTTTGAAGTTGAGTCATTAATTTTCAGATAATGATTGTAGAAGGAAGATAAACCAAAATATGTGTGTAAAAATAAAAAAAAAATATAAAAAAAATTTTACCTTGTTTTATAAAGTATCCTCCCGACAAGTATTTCAGTGCGGACCTGTATTTGATCGTGAGGTCCCCTGTGAGGTCTTAAGTCACCTGATTCACGAGCCCGTTGTACTACATTAACAAAGGCACGAGGGGTTGGTTGCACTCGATTGGGAAACCGATCCGCATAAACATGTGCCATTTTTTATTTCGTTTGAGCCACGCAACATACACCACTATTCACTGACACTGAATGTATACAAATGAATAAAATAATTTTAAAAACATCGTTCCAAATTCTTTCGCTTTTTTGTTTCCGATGCGATGAACCGATACGGCGGATTATATCCGTTGTCGCCAAACACGAGCACATAATATTATTATTGAGACAGGGCGGTACTCGAACTTCCAAAGGGCTATAACTTTGTTACTTTAATTTTACCAGAAAAATGGTAAAGGAAAAAAACATTTCTTTTGATCAGATCTAATCACTGTTAAAATAAATGACTCAACTTCGAAGTCGCACATTATATAAAAGTGCTCGGCCAATAATGGCATATTTATCGCCGATGTATTTAATATTATTCAATATATTAACCTCTTCTTTTCACAGTAGTTACCTACCTTAACCTACCCCTACTCTCTGTCTTATATATCCTAGTAACATGTGAAGAACAGTTAGAAAAATCCTACAATTTGCCAACATCTGACAGAACTGAAACGGTGACCTAAAGCAGTATACAGTCTGTTATTCAAATTATTTCTAAACAACACTCTAATACATTAAATGTTCAACAACTTGTCGTGCTTTCTGTTCTTTAAATTACCGATTCTGGATTAGAAACGTTTTGCCGTCAGTGCTTCTAGTAATATTAGTGACGTCTCTGGTTGGTGCATATACATATTACCCGGCCCAGTCTATCGATTTTCCTTGGTCTCGTCACGTCGAGACACCCTTTTCCTTTGACAGGGCCGGATCGTAACGGACACATAGCCTGCTGTGATGACGCATCGTCGTCGCCGTCGTGCCTAAAGGGGACGACTGGCACTCAGATCGAACAGGGGCTGCTATAGTCAAATTAGAATAAAGCAAATCTATCTGTAAAATCAATTCATTTCCTATACTTTTTTCTACAGATCCCTTTTCTATTATCTGTCGCTCTGTTGTTACGCTTATGGTTACGGGACAGATTCTTATTTCGAGTCTCTAATGAAGTTTTTACTTTCGAAGTCGCTGTATCTCCGAGACAGTTCAAGAATAACCGATATCCGAGTTTGGGGCCTTCTGGTCTTCATACTCAATTTACTTAGGTACTGACAGTATTCTGACATTACCACGATAATTACTGGTTGCATATGATTTAGGGTTTTTTCAGCTAACAAATTATTGCCGACAGAATAGCTCAGCTGTTGTGAGCAGCAGGTATAGAGAGTAAAACGCACCTTGTGGAAACGTTCAGCTTGTTAGGTGGGACTTTGTGATAAGCACAATAAATGTTTTTCTAAATTCTCTGAAACTTTATGAAGCTTGTTGTCAAAAATAATCTGACACTGACATAACATCCCACATTTCCGTCTAGATGCCTATTAGATTTGAACACTTGATGTAATAATGACATTTTTTATAACAGACAAAAATGAGAGATGATACAAAACTGCTGCTATAATTTATGTAGGGGTGGGGATAGGATTCACCCTTCTTAAACTTCTTGTAAAGTCAAATTCTAGGTCGTCAGCAGAACACGTGTGCTCCAAATTTCATTAAAATCGGATTATCGGTTCCAGAAATATTTTAAAAATTGTGTTTTAAAAGCTTGGACGCCCTCTTACGGACAAACTAAGCACTTTTACATATACAGTAATGGACAAAAGTATATAGACAAATATGAATATTTACCTAAATACCTTTATAAAACGAATTCTTACTTCATTGCTCCATAAGCAATTGCGTTATTAGTAGAAAAACTAAATTCCTTGTTTTTACATTATCTGCAATGAACACAATGCAAGTCTGAATATAAGCACTTTTTTATGAGGGACAAAAATATGTAGACAAATTCTTTTCAATATTAGTTTAGTACAGTTTCGTGTCAGAATAGTATTAGTTTGAGTTATACAAAGATGGTCAACGTCAAGTCGACATTGCCAAAAATTTGAAGCTGAAGCGTAAAGCAGTTTGGGCAATATTGAACAAATATAAACAAAAAGGTATCTTGGAAGCCTCTAAGAGAAGTGGTCGGCCTAGAAAACTAAATGCTAGATCAGTTAGATTAATAAGAGTAATTTCGTCCAAAAATACGTTTAAAACCCCAAGACAACTAAAAGCCGAAATCGAGGCAAAAGGAATTGCCAGTGTTTCTCTGAAAACTATAAGTAGAAGATTAAATGATTTGGAGCTATTTGCACGTCGCTCGAGTAACAAGCCGCTAATCTCGAGAATCGTGAATAAGTATAGGATAAAAATTGTTGCTGGAAGGAGCTTATTTTTCGGGTGTGAGATATAAAAACAGTAACTATTTCGTATATTTCCTTAGTAGCTGACAGTTGTCAGTTTCGTCACCTTGAGTTTTTCAGCAGATCATTTCCTCTTATTTGCTTCCGGTTTGTCCATCTCCAAATGACTAGACCTATGCCGTACTGATGATAGCCATAAATCGTGAAACAACGTTGTATGCAGTTGGTCATGGTTAAGGAGACGGAAAGCGATCAGATTCAGATCAGAGAAATAAATATCTTTGATATCTCAACATGATTTCATTAATACGAGTATATTTCTTGGCATGACTAAATTTCCTGTACCAAACAGGGTACAGACCGCCACCACCGGGGTGAGTGAACAGTATTTAGGACGAATAGGGGTGTGGGAGAGAGTGCGGTGAAAAGGGGTGGGAAAGCCGGTTTTTCCTCCAGTTTCTATCCAGCTCTACGATGGTAAAGGTTTAAAAAATTAATGGGTGCCAGCAGCTGATTCATTATGGGGTGGGAATCTCATTTAGCTTACGCAGATTACAAAGCAACGATTGATTAGCCTACGTTGTCATATGTGACCTAGATGTCATGCTAATCTGATTTTGTTTTCGTTTCGCCCTTTGGATATGATAAAGTTAATAATAAGCCGATACGTTTTACAAATTGTGCTACCCCAAAGCTATATGTCCAGGGCGTTTCATAAAATAGTGTAGAAGGTTTCAGTCCATAGCGCATTTTACCTGTCACTGATATTTTTGTTTTGATCTTTTCGTTTTTTCAATCAATATCTGGTTCTGGTTTTCCTGAATTGGTAGATTTTTCTGTCATCTACCACCTTGACAATACATACGACGAAAATCTGAATATATCTCTTTTGATGCATTTGGGTGGAAACTACATTGACATTTACAAACTGTTTATCCAAATCGTTGGAGTGGCCGCGTTGGGAACCAAGAATGGCCACCAAGGTCCCCCAACAATTTTTGTAAATCATTTCATTGGTTTTAATGTTATTTATTTACTAAATATCAGCGAAATATCTGAAATATTTCATATATCATTAAGGAATACCCTGTAATAATAATAATAATAATAATAATAATGGTTTTAATGTTATTTACGTACTAAATATCAGTGAAATATCTGAAATATTTCATATATCATTAAGGAACACCCTGTATAGGACTTGCGTTCGAGAAGAACCGTTAAGACTCAGAAAAGGGGAGGGGGTGGTGATAGACCTTAAAAATCGTGGGATAGGATTGATAGACCCAAAAAAGGTTGGGAGTGTTATATCTGACTTTCACAAAGTTGATATTTTCGAAATTTTAATTGGTAACATAACGTAAAAAATACGTATACGTTTTTTCTTCAGAATCTTGGAGTGGTCGGCTACAAAGAATGAATGAAATTTCATTTTGCCCCTAAAAACAGACGTGCGTTTCTGAAGGTAATTTACATAGGCTTTTTCTAGTTTCATCTTGTAGAGTGGAAATAATACTTTCGATTTGACAGGTTCTAGTTATCATTACTAAAAACTTTGTTTCTCCTGCAATTATTTCGTGTATTCTACAGTATTTTTGGAGCGGCGTGATTGAAAAAATATTGCAGAAAAGTTGAGGAACATTAAACGTGAATCTTGCTATAAAAATTGACACTGACTCATTTTCCTGATTTAAGGGGGGAAGTAACGTTTCTTCTCATATATTTTTGTGCCCCAACACAAAATAAATATTCTCTTCATACTCTACGGAATGCCTATAACAAAGGTGTAAGATGTTTAAGGCTAAAATGTGTCATGCAGGGGGGGGGGGTACTCTACCTTTTTGTTTTGTTAATGCTCACCCAATCTTATGAAATATTGAAGTTCCGTTTAACGAGCATGTTCTTTAGCCGTCCCATCCACCCTCAAAAACGGCAATTTTACTCATTTTGTGCTTATTTTTATTAATTTTTTTTTCTTTTCTTTTCGAGAGCCCAAGCCTGTAGGCACCGTGAAGAGCGGGAACATTGACAGAAAGTGATACACATAGCTATCCTAAATGTACAAATTTTAGGGAGCTGCTGGATTCACTGAGGGGGACATGGCCCCCTGGCATCCCCTTGCGGGCGCCCTTGTTATAGCACTAGGCGCGCCTTCTCGTGTGCTTATAACCATAAATGGAACGTTCATTCAAGTACCGTGTAGAGAAACCTATAAATATGACTCACTGGAAGCCATAATCAATATTTGATACGAATTGTACATCAGGTGATGAATTTTTCAAATTCAAGGGGAAAATTATCGACAAAACGTGCATTCAGCACGAACCTGAATCATTTTATACCGTCGTTTTATGCTGTTTTACAACAAAACGTTATGACGGTGTCGCGCCATATCGCTCGTAAACTAATGAAAAAACGCTAATGACATTGTTTATACAGTTCAAGAATAATAATGGGTTGCTGTATTATTTAACGTGTGAGCTAGCCATTAGTTATATAAATGCAATGTAGCACTTTTCCTGTTGTACCAGCGCCAGCGTACTTTGATTACAGATCATTATGTTAACAATATTACCAAGTTGATACTGCCAATGGTAAAATGCTCTGATTTGTTGAACTTGATCAGCTTCATGGTAGAATATTTTGAATCAAGGCTCACAGCATGAACACTCTACCGTCTCGTACGTTCTAATTGCAACTGTCACCATGCAAATATTCGGGATAAACTGTTAGTACCCAGTCTTTTACCGAATAGAAGTTACAAAGAAGCTACAGAACATTGTGTTTACTAAACAGTTCTAGATCATAGTACACAGTAAAATGGATAGCAGATCAGTTCTAATAATAATAATAATGTTTATTGTCACAAAATACAGGTAAATATCAAATATTGTGCACAATAAACATAAAGCACCCAAAAAAAGTTTGCACGTGTGTTTGGGTTTGTTAAAAATAAAAACCAATAGTACAGTCAGTGCATGAAAAAAAAACCGTTAATACTGTATAATTTGGTGAATTATTATGGTAATGTCAGGAAAAATATCCAGACAATTATAACTAAAGTAAAAGTATGGATGTTAGTGTAAGTAAAATATTATTGATTTTGATAATGATTTTTCAGATCTACAATTTCGTGGATGGAGTACCTTGGTTGTTGTAAAATCCATTTTTTTAGTTGTTTTTTTAAATGATTTATTTGATTTAATTACTTTTAATGACTCTGGTATGAAGTTATAGAATTTTGGTCCCAAGAAAAACAGAGATCGTTGTGTAATGGTTTTTGATGTTTGTGGAATACACATTGAATTTTGATTGAATCTTGTTGGGTAGGGTTCGAACGCTCTTAGAATATGACCGCTACGTCATCGTGGGCGGGTCCGCTCATCACGCGGTCGTCGACAGAGCGCAGTGGCGTTCTATTTTATTTGAAGTATAAAATAAAGTGAATAGGTTGTGTAGACATTCATCATTAATTGATTTTTGTATTATTATATTCATTTAGTATGCGCATTAAGTTGTTCGGAAGCAAATTTGAATTAGAAGAGGGAGCAAACTAAAGACGGTTATAATTCAAATTATATATTATCATTAAAAAATCTAATCGCTATCAGATGATAGTGTGTTTAGCTTCAAATCTTCATCTGAGTCGCTTTCGTCACTATCTTCTGATGATGACCCTGTGTTCACATTGAATTGATACGTATCCATTTGATCGTCGAGAAGATGTTCTTTTTCCATTTGTGCTTGCTCATATTTTTTCACGTGGTTACAAATTTTCTTCGACTCATCTGCTCCAATTTCTTCAAACCTGCTATGGGTCAGATGCTCCACATCAGACAACCTAAATGTCACATTTCGTGGAGCAACCCAGTTTTTTACGTGAGCCCAAATCTTCTCGATTGGGTTTAGCTCCGGATGATATGGAGGCTGTCATAAAACTTTATGCCCGTGCTGTTCCATTAAGGCATCTAACTTGTATTTGACTGGAAATCTTTTATTTTCCTGTATTTTTTTATATAGTTCGGCCTTAGTCAATGTGTTTTCACTAGGACTTTGATGTTTTTCTAGCCAGTCAATCATCTCTGATTTCAGGCTAGAAGACGTTACATTTTTTTCTTCCAGGACATTGTGATAAGAAGCGTTGTCAACTACAAGCACAGAATTTTCAGGCAAATTTGGGATGAATTGGCTTTCTACCCATTTCATGAAGTTCAAATGATTCATGTCGTTGTGGTAGTCCCCAGATTTTGAGCCTGAAACGAAAATACATACATATAATCCAGTAAATGTAAAAATATATTGGAAATATTTTACATCATTGTAACACAAATAATACCTGATTTGAATATCAACAAGGCGTTAGGAATAAAGCCGAATTCTCCACCAGCATGCACAATAATCATTCGTTGTCCTTTTGATAAAGGCGTTTTTAGTTCCTTGTCATAATTGTCATCTGACCATCCTTTTTTTGGGGTATGATTAGAATGTATATATGTTTCATCCGTATAAATTATGTTCCTGTTCTCAGCTCTATATTTCATAATTTGCTTCAGATATTCGATACGCTTCAAGCGAATTTCATATTTTTCCATGAGAGCTCTTTTATTATCAGTAGTTCTTTTCCATCTGTAGATGTAAATTATATTTATAGCGTTGTAAATCGAAAACCTTATAGTGTGTATGAATACTGACCTAAAGCCCATTTGTTTCAAAAGTTTGTTCAAAGTCGTTATTTTACCCTCAAAATTCAGTTGTCGATCTTGCATTTTTTGGTAAATACCTAAAAAATCTTAAAATGAAATATGACTAGATGCTACGGTTAGAATTTAAAAACTTACATTTCAGCGAAGGTCTTCTTTTCTCCAAAATATAAAAATCGTATATGATTGCTTTCATTTCTTCAACTTGCCTGCAGTCACTATCCACAACAGGTGATTTTCGTTGCCGCTTTTTAGATGGGGATGAAAATGAAAAGTTGCTTGAATATATTCCATCTCTGCTCTCTTTAGCTATTTTTTGATAAGTACATTTACTTATACCCGTGGCAGCTAACACACGTTTCCTAAATGGGTTAATCAGTTTTAATTGACAATAATTATAAAAATCTTTTACATTCATACATACCGGTACTGTTGAAGTGGAAACTTTAATCCCTTTACACTTTCCTGTACCATGAAGTTATTGACATTGTTGATAATTTCCTTTCCTTGACTCCCAATCGTCTTTCCTTTCACGCCAATCTCTTTCACAGACATTGTTTAGATCACTGGTTCAAAACTATTAATAATTTAAATTTGAACAATGGTAAAAATTTCCAATATATTGCAATCTATTTGACAATTTTTACACACGGTGCCTTGTTCAAATTAGTTTATAAACTGAACTTATGACTAACGGACAGGTTTATATATCTGTTGCAGGTAAAATAAATGTGATTGATTAACACTCATCCTCTTAACGCTACTTACGAACGAAGGGATTTAGCAACCGGGAATTATTCCAGGTAGTTCAATTTTACACTTGTTATTATTAGATTTGTTTCTACTAATTTTGTTTACCTACGCTTGATATTGGTATTAGCCTATTTATCTAGGTACTAATGATGCACTCTAGGAAATCTCATGATTGGTATAGATATAAGCGGATCACAGTCTTAGGATTAATTTAATTTCTTTCAGTTGTTTGCCAACTTTGGGGTTTTATCCTTCAATATTGTGTCTATTATATGTAGGTACCTGTTCACTATTTTAAATTTTGATTTATGGATCTCCATCAAATATTCACAAACCCCATAAGATTAATAATTTTCAACACAATCAAATATAAAATATCAGATCCCAATTGTGTCAACAATCTCAACTGACCGAAACTTGCGTATCTACATACTAAAAAACGTTCCGCCTATGGCTTTCTGAGAGTGGGATGTCCCTTAACAGCGTCAACAGCAACATAATTTCTGGACATTGAAGACCACATACATTTTTAAGCTTTCTACGATATAAATATTCGCCACGATTAGAACTGGACCACATTAAGAGGGCGGTAACAGATGTCCATAAATCTTACCAGAGACTGTCACAACAATTTTCTATATTCTTATAGGGTACAATCGACGCAAGGGAGAGGGTATAAAGTGATGACGTAGCGGGCATAACCTTAGGATGTTCGAACCATAGTTATGAATGGTACGATTCAAGTATTTCGAATATTCGAAATAATGTATTAGCCTCCACATATAGAAAATCACTTGAATAAGTAATCTCCCTATGGAGGATCAATTTTAGAATTAATTATTATTATTATTATTATTATTTATTATTCATAACTCCCCCCCAAGCCAAAATTCCGTAAAGTAATAGACGATAAACAAGAGCATAATATAGATTATATATTATCTAGAATATCTCTGAAGTACCTGAATTTTGGAATAATACATCTCAGTCTCTTCACAAGGTACTTTGTATGGGTATCCCGTTTTAAGTGTTTGTCCAAAATCACGACTAAGTATTTTATTTTATCGGCTGACTGAATCTCTTTGAGACCACTGCTTGTATGAACTTCAAATTTTTTAAATTGTGGTGAGAGCCTGTCGTTACAAGAAAATGCTATATAGTGTGTTTTGTTGTAATTAATTGTCATAGTTCTTTCCGAAAAGAAGTTTATAAATGTTTTGAAATCATGTTCGATTGTGGTTTTTAGTGTATGCAACTGGTTGCTTTCATAGAGAATAGCTGTATCATCCGCAAAACCGATAACTTCACCTGTACTACTTATTTTGAACAAATCGTTGATAAATAGATTAAATAAAATGGGTCCTAATACTGAGCCTTGAGGTACACCGTATGATATAATATGGGGTTCACTGGATGTGTTATTAATTTTGACGCACTGTGTTCGATTTGACAAATAATTTTCTGTAAGTTTGTATGTTATTCCCCGGAAACCTAAAGTTTTCTAAAGTTGTTAAAAGCGATTCATGAGTAATAGAGTCGAATGCCTTTGCCAAGTCAACAAAAACACATGCATTTGGTTTGCCAATATCGAGATTCGTGTATATTTTACCTGTTAATTTTACAATAGCATCTTGAGCAGATTTGCCTTCTTGAAAATCATATCGCTGTTCCGCTATTAAGTTATATTTTTTTGAAAATTCGGTGAATCGTTTTTTTAACACTTTTTCAAATATTTTAGAAAAATTTGTTAAGATGGAAATTGGTCGATAGTTGATGGATTTTTCTCTTTCTCCAGATTTAAATAATGGTTTTACCATAGGTGTTTTAAACATGAAGGGTATATTCCTTTAGTCATACAAGAATTTATCAAATATGACAGTATGCCGCAGGTGTTGGAATTTATTCTCTTGAGAGTATATGCTGTTATATTATCTAGAGAGATTTTCTTATTTTCAATTCATTGATTATTGTCTTTATTTAATGATTTTACGTCTTAGAAATAATATGAGGATTGTACATAGTGAGATTTTCAAAAGTCATTTTGGGGTATTCGAGCAGAGTATAAATGGGTCAGTATAGGGGTTGATGACCTGCGATTTGCTCTAACCAACCACATGTCAAACGTGTGAGGGTGACGTGGTCTAAATTATTCACCCTCGAGTCATGTTCTAATGGATATTCTAATCGGAGTATTCCTAGTAGACCAAATCCGTATCTAGGCTTATTGATTGATTCTGGATCATTCCTAAATACATCAACCATATAATTCATGTATTTAATTCATTTTTTAAGTCTGATTTCATTGGATGCTCAGGTGATCACAAAGGTTCTTTCCAACAAAGACTTTTGACCCTAATGGTCATTTACAGTGGATGAAGTAGCTAAGCAATGTTTATTCAAGTTGCTTGTACCTGACAGTTTAGAAGAGACAAAAACACTCATATGAAGTATCAATATATACTAAGTGACATATAAATCCGAACACCCAGTTTAAATGGTTTTATTTTAATAAAAGTTGGTGAATGTATTTATCTTACTGTAAATAACAAGTGAACAAATTTTCAGCCTTATCAGTTGGATATTCCGGTTTTTATACTGCTTTTTTTTAATTCACTAACGCTCTAAAAATGAATATTTCAGCCGCAGTAATGAATCAACGTTGGCGGATTTTGGTTCTTGACATCCTTTAAGATCGGTTACGATGCCTAGAGTACGGAGACCTGTACGATTTCGTCAACTTAGTGAGTTTGATAGGGGCCGTATAGTGGGACTTCGGGAAGCTGGACTTTCTTTTCGGGCAATTGCAGTTAGAGTGCAAAGAAGTGTAGACACTGTGGTTAGGTGTTGTCAGGCATGGCTTCGAGAAGGCCGTACGCAAAGAGCAAGGGGCACTGGACGCCGCCGTAGAACAACAGACCGTTAAGATCGCCGCCTAAGATTATTGGCCTTAAGGGACCGTTTCTCCACTACCAGGTCCATTGCAAATGAATGGTTTGCAGAACACGGAAGACCTATTGGCATGCGAAGTGTTTACCGACGAATGAGAAGTTTTGGCTTGTTTTCATACCGGCCACACTGGGTCCTCCCTTTCCCTCGAGAACACCGACGTAATCGCCTTGAGTGGTGCAGACAACAGTCACTCTGGGATCAGGAATGGAACAGTATTGTCTTTAGCGACGAGTCTAGATTTTGTTTAGGCATGCACGATGGTCGTGCCAGGGTTAGAAGGCGACGTGGTGAAAGGAGGAATCCACAGCTTTTTGTTGAAAGACATGTTCATCACACTGTTGGAGTTATGGTTTGGGGTTCTATAGCTTATGGTTCCAGGTCACCTTTAATTATCATCAGAGGTAACATGAACGCGCAGCGTTATATCCACGAAGTTCTAGAACCCCATCTTTTACCCTATCTTGACACCCTGGCACATCCAACTTTCCAACAACATAATTCCCGACTACATATTGCAAGAGTCACAATAGACTTCTTTCAACATAATAATGTCACATTCTTAACATGGCCACCAAGATCTCCCGACTTATCCCCAATTGAGCACGTGTGGGATATGATGGGTAGGAGATTGCTCAATTTGCAACGTCCTCCTCAGACTCTAGAGAGGAGTTGGTGGTTGCCTGGAATGAGATACCACAGGAGGACATTGACATCAGGGTGCATCCACACATTATTAAAGGTCAAAGGAATTTAAAGCAGTGCAATCATTTTGAAATTTTTATCATTTACTTATTATGCTTCATTAAGTACTTATACAAAATTTTATTAAAATAAAACCATTTAAACTGGGTGTTCGGATTTATATGTCACTTAGTATAGTAGTTTTCGTTATGTCGAAAATATGTTGCTACCTTAATCTTTCTGCCTAGTTTAGATTTTTTATGAATATAAATTTATGTTCTCAAGTTCCATAACTTGTACATTCACAAAATATGGTTTTTAATAATATTTTACCAACAACTCTACCGCAATCAGTTTTTTACTTCTGATTGTTCGTTGAACGCTGATTTAGGAATCAAAAGCACTAATTTCATGCATGAATTCCAATTCATTTCCTTCGAGTTTTCTGTTAAATTGTTTGTAGGAAACATTTATTGTCATTATAAGAGACATTCATTTCCCACGAAACAATAAGCGAATGTATTTTCATCCGAACCACCAACGTTGCCAGATTTACAAATAACGCTATAAGCATACATTAAGAAAAAAACCTTGTACCCCAAAATATTTGCATTTTTTTTATAATAACCATATCAATTTGTTTTGAGAATGGAAACTAAGTATCTGAAATATTTTGAGCTCTACAGAAAAAAATATTTTCTACGCCAGTTTTTTGAAACATGTTGTTGCATTTTTAGATAAAGTACTTAATTTTACATAAAAGTCCGTACTACCTTGAAAATATAACGACGTTGAAGAAGTTTGACATTGAACATACTATTAGGGGATTGATTCTATCTCATCATATTATTATTGTATCTTCATATTTTATCCTTAACGAGACTCGTCAATTCCCCGTACCTTGGTAATGGAACATTTTAGGGCCTTTCTTTATGAGAACTTTGCATGCTTTTTTTTTGATGAATTTTCTGGTTTAGTAAATATTGCCATTGTTTTTTCAATAACCCTGATGAAGCTAACGGGGTGCTGAGTAGAAACACACTAATGTAATTACCGGACAATATTTTTTTTATACTCCAACTACCACGAAGGCCTAAGGCCTAAACACCCATTGGTACCGTGGGGCTATAGGGGGATACAGGGGAAAGGGGGGGGGGGGGTAACAATGCTAACTTAACTAATAGTGTCAATACAAGAACCACATAAAACGAACATACAAAAATTAGCAATTGTAATAGTCCCCTCAAGTTTGACAAGATTTTGCTGATACGTTCAACATTAATGTCAGAACTGTCTGTTCTGGAATTATAATTATTGAATAGCAGGTACTGCAGTAGAAAGCTCTGGAGAAGTTCTGGTTGCAAAAGCAAAAGCTAATTGTTCGTCTCAGTTGTAGAGACTCAAGGCTGTTCCGAATTTGTCAGATCATAATGTAGTCAGATGCGACTTCAACATCACACGACCTAAGAATTTTCAAAAGACTGTCAAATATAGAGACTTTAAACATTGTTGTAAAGACCAGTTTTTGGTGGATTTGTATAAAACCCCATGGGATGATATATATTACATCAGTAACTTAGAGGATAAAGCTACGTTTTTTTCTAATCATATTTTGGATTTGTTTGATGTCCATGCTCCTGTTGTTTCAGCACGTATTACTAAACCTTATGCTCCATGGCTCACAGGTGGCATAAAATTTTTGATCTCCGAGAGAGATAAAGCCTTCAGAAAGTATCGGATTTTAAAAAGTTCAGCTAGTCTCGAATATTACCAGAAATTAAGAAATGATGTTATTTCCGCTATTAGGCGGGAGAAAGCAGCATATCTAAGCTTCAATGAACAACTAAATAGTAACAAGCATCTCTGGAAAGCTGTACATTCATTGAAACCCAAAACTAATGTAGATAGATCTTTACCTACGCAGTTGAAAAATGCCGATGAAGTAAACAATTATTTTTCTTCCGTTTTCACACCTTCGGGCAATTGCAAGGATCTAGTTGATAAATTTAATAGTAGCAAAATTAATGAAAGTGCTAGATTTGAATTTAGTTTTGCTACCCCACAAAATGTGCTAGACATTATTCTGTCCCTAAAATCTAATGCAGCAGGTTCGGATGGTATAACAGTCTCAATACTTAAGCATTGCTTGCCTCGAGTACTACTACCATTGACGCATTTATTGAACTGTTGCCTGGAGGCTGGGTATTTTCCTGATGCTTGGAAACTATCTCTTGTCAAGCGCTTGCCTAAATGTAAAAATCCAAAATGTCTCTCAGACTTAAGACCTATAACTTTGATTCCTGTTATATCGAAGATATTGGAGAAATTGATTAAACATCAGGTTTATCATTATTTCTCTAATAATGATTTCTTTCCCAAGTGTCAATCTGGTTTCCGCAGTGGTTTTAGTACAACTACAGCTTTAGCAAGGGTTTTAGATGACATCATTGCTTCGCTTGATAAGGGAGATGCTTCAGCACTTGTATCATTAGATTATTCTAAGGCGTTCGATAAAATAGATCATGAGCTTTTATGTGCTAAATTGAAGTTTTTTGGTTTTTCAGACATACCTCTAATGTTTTTTATAACATATCTTTTTAATCGTAAACAAGTAGTAGAGATAGACAACACTATATCTAGTCCGATTGATATAACATCAGGTGTCCGTCAGGGTTCAGTTTTAGGGCCCTTGTTGTACTTAATTTATACTATAGACTTGGGTAGCTCTGTGAAAAACTCTTCTGTGATGTGGTATGCCGATGATACACAGATATATAAGAGCTTTAATAGTAACACTTTACATACTTCAATCAATGAGCTTAATGATGATTTGGAGGCAATAGTAGGATACTCAAATGGTAACAATCTTAAGCTCAATAAGGATAAGTGCTCAGTGATGCTTTTTTGTCCTGCTGTCAAACGTAACACTATATTGAATTCTCTTGATGTAAAAATCGACAAGGAGCGTCTAGGTGTCGTAAATACTACAAAAATTTAGGGTTGATTATTGATTATACTTTACGGTTTAACGAGCATGTTTCGTCTATCTTAAAAAATGTTATGCAACTTTGAAGTGTTTTTATGTCAATCGCTCTATTTTGAATTTTAAAGTTAGAAAAAATGTGAGGCTATTATATTTCCAAGCTTGTTTTACTGTAGCACTGTGTTCTATCATTGTCTTGATTCTATCACAAAAGCAAGACTCCAAAAACTCCAAAATACTTGTTGTCGATTTGTATTTAATCTCAAGAAGTATGATCATGTTTCCTTAAAGAGATTTCAGCTTGGTTGGATGTGTATAGAAAATGCTTGCAAGTACCATATAGCAGTGTTTACACATAAGATCATATCTTCTAGATCCCCCTTGTATCTTTATGAGAAATTTGTTTTCAGACGAAATAATTCAGACATTGATTTCAGACACAAAAAAAGACTAGAGATCCCTAAGTATAAAACAATTTTATTTTCATAGTTCATACACTTACAATGATATCCTGATTTATAACGAATTAGATGACAATATAAAGGATTGGCCAGTAAGTAAACAGATTTCGTAAGCACGTGAAACAGATTTATTTGTCATTGTAGTAATTGTGGAAAAGTTAGTTTTTAATTCTTATATTTTATTTTATTTTTACGTATATATTATGTATGTCAGGAAGCTATCAAGCTCATTATTTTGAAGCGCCTTTTGCTGCTTGTCAAAGTTTCCTTTGATTAAGTATTTCAATTTATTATTTGGGTAGGTTAAGTAGAGTAGCCAAGAGCTAGACTTCGCCTACGTAGAGGTCACATTATGTTGTAGTTTATATAATGTGCCTAATAAAGACATTTTATTATTATTATTATTATTATTAAATATCGCAGCAGATTAAATTGATCTGGATTCTGGATATGCGTCATCAATTTTATAAGTACAATATTTAAGAGATTTTCCTCGCACATTTCCTAACATATTTATGTAATATGCATAGAAAGGGTTCCATATTACAGAAGCGTCTTCAAGTTTTGGTCCCACCAGCGAAACAAAAGAGTTTCTAGTGCTCCTTCGTTAGCGAAATTTCGGCAGTTATGCATTGTGAAACCTAGAATACGTGTCGCTTTGGAAGTGACGCATGTTTCATGGATAGAAATGTCCAACCTGCACCAAGGTCTTTGGTATCTGTTGTTCTTTCCAAAACCGCACTATTTATGGAATGATCGAGTTCATTTTGCGATTATATGAACAAAGATTGTTAGTAGTTCGTATACTAAAAATATAATCATGAATATCCAGTCCCATTTGTGGCACTAGGGCTAGATTAAGACCTATCACACCTATGACAACAATATTAGAAGAAACATATTTTACCACTTCTTTTCATGCAGACATGTTTATAGCTTTCCTCGGGTGCTTGTTGCTCCCTCTCCGATGTCCCGGTGAGGTATAATTTTTCGGCAAACGAGTGTATCATGACGGGCTGCCGCCCAAACAGCAATTTTCTAAACCCGGTCAGACTGTTGCACGATATCGCAGAAATAATCCGACCTTTCACATATTTTTTTTTTGTTTCGCAAAAAAGCTGCCCTGAATAGGATCCCAATAATTATATCTCACGAATCAGCAATAATTTAGATCTCCTAATTATTTGTTTTAAAGACATTTCAAAAGGAGGCCACAAGGCCCGGTCGCCAACAAAAACGCCGAAACTAGTCCCAGGTAGGATTTCGGATTCGGCTTTACCTGTCCAAGGTCTAACGAATTCTTTCCGCTCACGGACAGCTGCTCTCTTACATGCTCTCAAATTATGAATTTAAACATTTCGCCTAAATCTATTATGTTGTGAAATAAGATGAGGGGGAAGACGTCTAGCGGCAAGGAAACGGCACAGCTGTTTTCCCACAAGCTACGACATCGAGTCACATCCCCAGTTTGAATAATTCACACGTTCTTTTCAATTGTTTGATTTGTGTTACTTCCCACGCGACGAAGTACTATAATCGCGAAAAAAATCAAAATGTGATATTTTATGACTTGTATATCACGAAAAACCGTGTCACTCATTTTCGGTCCGTCTGTCTGTCCCCAAATCCTTTTATAACTTTGAAAGTACTGTTTGGGTTTACATGACATTTTTACTCAACGTCAGTCAGGACGAAAAGGCTACGTAGTTTTTAAAAATCTGTTCAATGGTGGAGGAGAAAAAAAATAAAAATTGGTCAAACTTCGTTTTTTAAATATCAGCAAATCATAATAATTAAAAAAAAATTTTAGGGGTAAAAACGTGGGGGTGGAGGTGAGTATATTGCAATTTTTTATATAATATACTTCCAATCCCAATAATTCTATGCACCTATTAGATATATTTTACACATTATAGAGTTCCTTCTGCATTTGCACTTGAAACGGTAGGGAAATGTTTTGACACGCGTTCCTGCATCTGCCCTCTGCCTTTACCGGTCGGCGTAGCGGTCTTCTTAAGTGTCTTGGCTTGACGTGCGCTGTGTCGCGCTGCCACATCTGATACATTGTGGGATCAGGTATTGCTGGATGTATACTTTATCTGAAGTCACTTGAAATAGCATAAAAACCTTTGGTCGGCGCGTCCTTTGTAATTTCATGACGTATCATAGGCGTGCGGTCTTTATTTAGAACGATAATAATAATGTTTTTATATCACAATAAATGGATTTTACTATCTTCTTATTTTTTTGATTTGGGATAAAAAATACTTATATTGGGAGTTTAATTTATGTTGACTGAAAGTTAAGAAATGGAAAAATCACAGAATTCCAACGTTTGACAGGCAAATATTTACATAGCAGGTATATATATAAAAAGGTATATAAAGACTTACATTATAAGTATTTATATATCATCCTCGCCTTCGGAGCTGTCGCTAGAGTCATCTTGTAGAGGAATTACAACGGGATTTACAGGAGGCAAAACACAATATTCATTTTCTTTTTCAATAATATGCCTAGAACACTGCTTCCATAGGTCTGTGGCAGCAATATGAGATACTGCATCTCTTATTGTGGCCAATAGCGATTCACTTAATGGAGGGGTCTGATTATGTTTTCTTACTTTTTTTTTAAAGCAGCCCAGACCAACTCAATCGGGTTAAAAATGCAGTAATAGGGAGGTAGACGTAATACTTCATGGCCATTTTGCTGAAGCAGATTGTCAACAACATACTCTTTTTCAAATTTTTGTCTTTTAATAAGATCCAATAATATGGCTTTGGTTGATTTTTGTGGTTTTTCCATTCCCTTATCCTTCATAAAATCAATAATGTCTTGTTTTTTTGTGCCTGTATTCGGAATTTTGTTTTTCTGTCGGGAATGGTATGGCGCATTGTCCATAATAATCACTGAATTTGGGGAAATGTTTGGTATTAACTGCTGCTCTATCCACTTTTCAAATAAGTCGGAGGTCATGTCCTCATGATAGTCGGCACATGATTCTTTGATATTTTTGGCAGATAACAGCAAGGCATTAGGTATAAATCCATTTTCACTGCCAGCATGGAGAATAATGATTCGTTTTCCACGGTTGCATGGTGCATTTAAAATGTACTTGTTGCTGTCGTCAACCCAGCCGTACTGCACAACATCATGGGTATCATACCACGTTTCATCCAAGTAAATCAGATTTCTTTTCTGCTCTCTATAGATTTTAACTTTGTGCAAAAATTCTTGGCGCAATTCAACGATTCGAGACGACTCCATAATCACCATTCTTTTATCTATTTTTTTGTATTGAAAACCACACAGTTTTACAATACAGTGCAGTGAGTCTAAGAATTTGTAATTATAAAAATCTTCAGGATAATCTTTTAATTTATCCCGTATCATTTCCAACGTGGGCACCAAATTTTCTTTATAATATCCGTATATTATACGACTAATATCTTCCTGAAAACCCACGTCTATTCTTTTTAATTTTTGCCCTATGCGCTTTCTGTGGAAGGAATGGTTGACTACATCTCCCCTTTTTATAACCCGATAAATGGTAGACCGACTGATTTTTGTCAGGATACAAATTCTGTTTAAAATTTGATTTTGTGAGGAATCTGGATTTTCGTTTTTCAGACAATCATACATATTTAGGATTACTCTTTGGGTCTGTTCCTCTAAATCTTTATGAAAGAATTCTGCCTGCACAGGTTCATCAACCATCTCCTCGTGGCTTGGAGCATTTTCCCAAGGTCTCCAAAGAGCCATATTTAGGACACACAACAACAATCAACACAACAATTAAATCAACAAGTAAACTGAGTATTCAAAAGTCAAAAACACACAAACTAATAAAATCTATGAAAAAACACGGACAGACTAAAGAAAACACGTTTATTCACCGCTACACGGCACTGGCTAAACTGTTTCAATTTTCAGTAGCCACCTGCACTTGTTCGGAGCTCTGAAATACACGCTTTCTCATTGGCTATGTCCACGCATAGGCGTGCTTTACTCCACGTGGACCGGTGAAACTGCCTTTGATCTTATACGGGGGATATTTGCTGCGAAATTTGGCGATTTTTGCAGCAACATAGCGTGTTAAATATAGATATATAAAACGCACCCGGTATTTCACAGTGTTTCAAGTGACTTCAGATAAAGTATACGGTATTACGGGTAGCGCAGGGAAAGAATGTCTGTCGACTAATTATATGGGCTTGTTTGACGTACTTGAGCCGTTTAGTTTCTCTGTTATATATGATAGATAAATAGATATATAACAGCTGTTTAGTGCTTTTTTGGCAACTCACTAGCCTGGTCTAGGCTTCGCTTCAACTATCTTCTATTCAGGTCTGTGGCGATGTCGTTTTTTGATACGATCCAACTAGTGCTGAACATAGTCCTTTATGAAATGATGATGGTGGGAAGTTCAGATTCAACCTACTTGACGCCGTTTTTAAAGCGATTAAACAGTGCTTGAAGATGTTCGAAGCTGATCGGTGAATCAGACAACTTGCAAAAAATAGTTGTGTAAATTGAATCAAATTTCAATTTTAAGGTGGATCACCACATTTTTGGAAGCTTAGGTTTCTGTGAATTTTAGTGAGCTGATCTGTAATGATGATGTTTAAGTGTTGGAATTTTTCGAATCCACTTCGTTGGATTTTATTTTGGTACTTGCGCGAGGTTGAACAAAATTTAAGGAGGTCAAGTCAAATACGTACCACAAAAAAATGAAAAGCTTTGTGCAAGATCCGAAAAAATAGCATCATACTAGCATGCGTCACTACATACAATCTCAAAAATTGCCATCAAGAGCCTCAACTCAACAACAATGAAGTATGACTGAAAATTTGCTTAATGTTATGCTCAAAAATGAAATGGCACTCGAAAAACAGTATTTTAGTCAGTGTGAGGGAAGTGTATCACAAAGCATTCCAAAAAGATTTTTTTTTGGCATTTTTTTCCATTCCAAAAAGATCTAGTTTAAAGGCTTTTTACAATCCAGCGCCAAAATTTACCACATAATTATACTGTTACAAACAGCTAATTTAAATATCGAATTTATGCATAACAGCTGTTTTTTTCTATCGAAACTTTCACGTTGGCAAAAAATGAATTAATTCTGTCAAGGTAAAGAGCAGGTTTGGCGTGAAACGATAATTTTTCGGGAGATTGTAAACCGATATTTGATATTTGTAAAAATAATAAAAATGTATATGTATATGGTCTATAAAAGTTTGTAATCTACTTGTCATTTAGATCATTATTAAATTAGCATATATTTGATTAAAACAGGGAAAAACTTTGATTAGGTCCCGTCATAATGATCGTAGGAGAACAAAAACAGCAATTCACAGTTATTATTTCAAATTCCGTTCTCTGTATTGGATTCTCTCAATAAATTTTAGTTATTAGGGAAATGAGATATAGTTGCATGATCTCAAAATAAAAAATGTTCAGCCCTGTTAGCGCCAATTCCTTAATTAGTGCATTCCAAGTAGAATATGATGTCTCTATACCCCACCTTTTAGCAACAAATAACATTTATTATATAATATAATTATATTAGATTTAACCTAGGTTATAAATTATTTATTTTGTCTTTGTTCGCAGGTAAGTCATCAATTGTCCACCAACCGACGTACAGGATGTTGTTTGACAGTGAGTAGTAGTACCTAAGAAATTGACAAAAACATCAATGATCCATTCATATTCCATGCTCATTGCGTTTTATATAATGCGAAATGCGTGTCCTTTAGTTAAAATTAATATTCTGCCAAGAACAATAAATTATTTTGTATTAGCATAGTCTGAAGGTGATGTCAAGATGTTATGATAATGGACATATTCGGGTCATTCACATAACTATGGTGGTCCTTCTTCCAAATTTATTCCTTTGTTTCAACTAATCAGTGATGTCAACAGCTTTGACGAGAATAATCAGTTTTTGCGTGCAGTGCAATATTTATTGGCATCAGCTCAGGACGACATTTTGTAGTCTGCTTAGGCTTTACTAATGTTTGAATTACATATAATAAACTATACAGTATCGTCCCATTAAGGCTTTGAAGTTTTTGATTGGTAAGCTGAAGTTCCACATCTGACAGCTTCTTGGTATGAGTTCCTCAACATGAACCACTGTTATCCATGTATTGGTACATTTTCCTACCGTTGATCGTTTTCTTGCTGGAAGATTCTGTGGTTCATTCCTGTTCCGGTCTGTGGGACTATTCACTGATTAACCCTGATTTATATTGTAAAGTGGACACATTTAAATGTTTTAACCAAGTCTAGCATGTAATCTTAGTAGCAATGCCTGAAGAGTATGTATTACAATTCATTGTCTATAAAATGTTCATAACACGTTGCTTTTCCGAATATTATTCTCTCATACGCGCTATCATTGTGCCAGAATCAGTTTCATTAGTTTCGATCGAATAGATACAAGCCGAAATAAAACTAGTTGGTCTATTGTGTAGAGATATATTACGCCGTATTGAAATTTATATTGTAATCCTGTCAACAGTTAACTTTAGTAATATTTTTGTTTGTTTTTCTGTCATTGAACGCTCCATTTCCTGACAGAATAATGCTTGAATACATTTCCTTTAATTGGATACTATTAAAAACCTACCTGTTAATTCAGGCAGTGTTCAAGCATCCAATCAGATGGCACCATTGAGGTAGTTAGAGGAAATGATATAGTTTGGACATCGATAGATATCGTATAATATACTAAGTGACATATAAATCCGAACACCCAGTTTAAATGGTTTTATTTTAATAAAAGTTGGTGAATGTATTTATCTTGGTTCTTGACATCCTTTACGATCGGTTACGATGCCTAGAGTACGGAGACCTGTACGATTTCGTCAACTTAGTGAGTTTGATAGGGGCCGTATAGTGGGACTTCGGGAAGCTGGACTTTCTTTTCGGGCAATTGCAGTTAGAGTGCAAAGAAGTGTAGACACTGTGGTTAGGTGTTGTCAGGCATGGCTTCGAGAAGGCCGTACGCAAAGAGCAAGGGGCACTGGACCCCGCCGTAGAACAACAGACCTTGAAGATCGCCGCCTAAGTTTATTGGCCTTAAGGGACCGTTTCTCCACTACCAGGTCCATTGCAAATGAATGGTTTGCAGAACACGGAAGACCTATTGGCATGCGAAGTGTTTACCGACGAATGAGAAGTTTTGGCTTGTTTTCATACCAGCCACACTGCAGACAACGGTCACTCTGGGATCAGGAATGGAACAGTATTGTCTTAAGTGACGAGTCTCGATTTTGTTTAGGCATGCACGATGGTCTAGCTTATGGTTCCAGGTCACCTTTAATCTTCATCAGAGGTAACATGAACGCGCAGCGTTATATCCACGAAGTTCTAGAACCCCATCTTTTACCCTATCTTGACACTCTGGCAGATCCAACTTTCCAACAAGATAATGCCCGACCACATGTTGCAAGAGTCACAATAGACTTCTTTCAACATAATGATGTCACATTGTTACCATGGCCACCAAGATCTCCCGACTTATCCCCAATTGAGCACGTGTGGGATGTGATGGGTAGGAGATTGCTCAATTTGCAACGTCCTCCTCAGACTCTAGGAGCACTTCGAGAGAAGTTGGTGGTTGCCTGGAATGAGATACCACAGGAGGACATTGACCTCCTGATCAGAAGCATGCCTAGGCGCGTTGGAGAATGCGTAGCACATCAGGGTGCATCCACACATTATTAAAGGTCAAAGGGCTTTAAAGCAGTACAATCATTTTGAAATTTTTATCATTTACTTATTATGCTTCATTAAGTACTTATACAAAATTTTATTAAATTAAAACCATTTAAACTGGGTGTTCGGATTTATATGTCACTTAGTATATAAGGCATGTTTTGAAAACGAATTTCTGATAGTTGTGGACAGTGGAAAAAAATTGTTAGTCAATTTGACAGTCTGTTTGGTCAAGTGAATTTGACGGCTGCAAACCTTTTGAAAATCATTATTAGAACATGACTAGAAATAGGCGGGTTTGGTGCAAAAATATGTTTGTACTTATAAATTTTGCAAGAGTGTCCTTTCTTGAGCAGCAACGTTTTGATTTATGATTCTTATAAGCTTTTTCATTGAAAAAATGAGATTACGAGCCGGTAATTTTTTTACCACGCAGCACCAAACAATCCCTTTGCGGTCAGATGTATCTTTTCTAGTAACTGAACTGACTTCTAAATTACGAATTGCGACTTGGAGAACTATAGTTTGTTCAAGCCTCATTTACTCCGCATCACAACAAACATGAGCACTCTAGTGTCACTTGACGCTGCCCGTCCAGGCATTCCTCATCCTCTAGTTAATGGGAGCGCACACAGGGTTGCTAGGTGTGGTGATTTTTCACCAGATCTGGTATTTTTTTTATCCCAAATTATTACATTACGGTTATTGGAGATACACATACAGAAAATATGTAACGACTCAATATGAATAAATTAAAATGTTTCTTAGTACATTCAAAAACAGCTGTTTATAGTATCAGGTATTTGTCTTCGTCGCGTTGTGTGCTTTTTTGACTGTGTTCCGAGTCATTTCCGCACAGAACAAAAATTAGTTAAGCAACCTGCCCGTTTGCGTTTGCTATTTATGTTTTAAGGTGTGTTTTTCTCATTGAAACAATACATAACTAACATTATTAACAGACGGAGGATCTGGTAGGAATTCGTTACGTTATTGTTGTTCTTTAATAAATAGTAGCCACACTGTTTGATTTTACTTTTTTTTAATTAGTATCGATTACTTATCCACACCAAATTATAATAGGTCCAAAATAGTAATGTGGATTTTCACTGAAAAAAGAACTGTTGACCTTTTTTTCTCTTCGGATTTCAACTGGCGGCAGCAGCACTAGGGCCCCACGAATCTTAACTACGCCACTATCTCGTAATAAAGTTTATTGAAGATTTGGTGATTTTTTCCCCAAATCTGGCAACTAGATCTGATGATAAATATATTTTTCACCCGGCAACCCTGTACTATCACAGTGTCATGTCTGTAATGCTTGAATGTACGTGACGTTCTCATGTGCTATTTCCGTTAGGGTTAACTCGTATACCACCGTAGGATCATCACAAAGCAGGCAAGTGATATCGTGCCTTATATGTTATCATTTTTGCCAGGATATCCTTAAATCAGTATACCCATAACTTCTTCTTAGGCATGTTTTTTAAATCGCAAGTTAACTTTTAAGTTGTATTAATATTACTTGGAAGTTAATTATGAGCTAAAACACGTTTTTTAAATTCCGGTTAACGAACCTGCAATCGTTGATCCGACAACGCCGCTTCTACGTTTGAACCATCGTGTTCTGTGCATTTCGTGACTACCGTTTAGGACACACCAGACTGAAGCATGATCTTTGAGGTTTATTTTTCGGTTATCATGGAAAAACCGGGTCTTTTAGGTTACTATGAGCTCGTGACGTTTCATAAGCACGTGTAAGATTAATTATACATTTCATTCAAGTTTCACCAAAAATATTTATAGTTTTTCTTCCCACTGGGATTGAAAGTCCTACACCTCTTACGGTGCAATTCCGCCCCCATGACGGATCACTCATTTTTATTTTAAAATCCTGATTCAATCATACTTTTAAATAACTGATTTTAGAATATAACGGTAACATATATCTCAGATATTAAAAAATAAACGATACCAGCTAGCTCTAAGCCGCATTGACATATAAAATTGATGACGAAATGTGTCAGCCTTCCTATCTACGCCTATGGCAGTAGCACGTGCGGTCAACTGCACAGACAAACACCGAGATAATGTGCACCGTAATATATTAGATAATACTAATTGAAATGTACTTTCCCTCTCTGAAATTCGCCGTCCGGCTAAACGTACCTTAAAAATCCCGTTTGAATTATTGTTTTCTATAAGCAATTGCATCACACATTTGGGTACGGCATCTCGCGCTACTGCAAATGTCTTGTTGCATTTACACACGTACACACAGTATGGGCATAAGCGCCCACTTTTCTTAGTTACAGTAGGCGGTTACCAATTTCGAAGTGAAACAACACCGAAGATCATGAATGAAAGTTAAAATCAGCTTTCTATTGAGCTGATATATGGTTTGGAGCGTTCATTTTTAGAGTTTGTGGATATCCCGCATGTCACCGAAACATAACCACGCCCATCCACTCGCTCGCTTTTACGATTTTTGATCTCAGAATCTCACATTTTACTTCCCATGCAACAACGAGCATAAACAACAGAATCAGAATCAATTTCAAGACCGCATAATCTCACGAAACTCAGATGTCAGCTGGCCCCCGAGATCGTGCGATTTAACACCTCTTGACTATTTTCTTTGGGGATTTTTGAAAGGAAAAGTGTATGCGAATGGTCCCCGTACAATTCAAGACCTAAAGCGCAATATTCGGATTGAAATTGCGTCCATAGACCCGATTATTCTGAGAAAAGTCATTGAAAATTTTGATGTTCGGATGTTGGTCTGTAAACGTAGCCGCGGTGATCACCGAGTTGATGTTATTTTTCATACATAAATGGCATTAACCAACCTTCATTTATCAATAATAAAATTCGATTTCACCTCGTAAAAAGCGTGTTGATTTTTCAAATAGAAAAAAAAAGTAATAGATGACGCACCCTTTGGTTCAATATTACTTTTACTCAAACCCAAAATACAAACCAACAAAACTTCTGCCCTTCTGCCTCAAATTTATGAGGGTGAACATTGATTTATCAAAAAAAAATCACCAAAGTTTCATAGTGGAGCATGTTATGTAGTGTTCCAAACTTCATCAAAACTAAAGCGCCGCTTGCTGATACTATCTACGCCGTTAAAAAGAATTGATGTACGTATCGACAGACAGCCGGAAATCATCTACTTCCCTCTTCTTGACGTGTAAGCTGGAAGAGAAATGATAAGGCGATATGGAATGTCACTTTCGAGCTTAGATTCATCGCCTTGGAAGCTACTGGAAAATTGTTGTTTGTACTTCTTTGTGGCGCAGTAGTTATCTGTACATTTATGTAATAGGAAGGGTAATTTAAAAACTAGACAGTTCATAATGAGCTTTTCTTATATTACCCTTAACCATCATTAGATATAGCGTACTCATACTGCTTTTGACAGGTCTGTCATGGCAATAATATCCTGTTTTGAAATTACCTAACCTGTACGCAACTTGTGTGAATATGCGTCAGTCAGGGATGCTTTTTTTCTAATACGTTCGATATTTTCCACTTTCTGTCATTGGATCACTACATCCATGTGACATCAAAACCATTACCAAATAAACACTTCAGTCTACGCTACTGATTTGTGCATTCGACATAGTCATAGAGTGGCATATATCGGTCTGATTGCCCCACTTGGATAAATTTGATTTTTTCGTGACTTGTACCGCTTAGTACACCCACCTGGCCAGTCTTTTTTCTGGAGTATATGGTGTGTTGAGTTTTAGCTATTTCTGTGTTTCACAACTTTACTGGATATGAACTAAACCTCAAATATGTATCTATAAACGTGCCATGAAAATTGTTGTTACTTTTATCTGTGAGTTGGGAATTACAATCATATTCTATTTTTTTGATTAAGTACTTTTGAAAACTGAGGCACGTGTGAACTTTCAGATAAACTGCTATATTTTTTTTTTTCGTTGACAAATTTCAACAATGTTGTTTTCAAGTGTACATTGTAGGTGTATTTTGGATTCAATTGAATATGCTTTTAAGTTTTTAAGGCTAATATTTTGATTCCAATACTTGTAAGGTCTCTACTTTATCAGTTTCTGTTGCAACAGATATTTCGTAAAGGCAATATAACCCAGTTGAAATCTTTGATAACTGTTTACATTTTTTATGTACCTAAGTGGCGTTAAAATATCTTTTGACGATCACAATGTATACAGTAAACACCATTGTTATGTGTTGTGTTTTCACACATAACATAGACAACTATGCATATAAACTAGGAAGCATGGCGATATATTTTTAATGATTCCGTGAAATTACTAGAGGTTCATTCAAAAGCTCTTATCTTGTATCACAAATATATTTTACACAAAAGTTTTTTGAAATGAATCTTCTATTGCTATGAATTACTCCGTATCTTGTTTAAAACCATCTGTTCTGTTTTTGGCAACATGTTCCAGTCAAATGTCTCATTAGGGTCATTGAAACTTCCTAAACTTCTCCAATGTTTCATCGCGTACAACGAAAAATAAATATTTTGTAGGCGTGACACTCATCTGAACATGATGACACTAATTCGATTTAGTTTGGATGTAGGATGAGGCATTTTGTAGCTAATTATATTTTCTGAACGCTTTGTCTACGTGACCTCTGGTTTTGTTGAGCAATGGTAGATAAATAACGTAAGAATGAGAATACGGAAAGAACTTTTAATTTTTACCCAATACTGATTGTATCTTTTATCTAACAGTTAGATTTCAGTCACAGCCTTCTGTGCTTCAGCTATTATGTAGACTTCAGCACTTGATCTTTCCTCTTATTACTCTTCAATCAGCAGGAATTAAATAAATAATAGTTGAAAAAGTATCTACCTCCGATGTGCTGTGCCGAGTACCCGAACCAATAAAGAGTAAGTCACAAACTGTACGCATGCGCAGATCGCGCGCTAGCTCTCTTACTCCCCTACAGAGGATCTATAAAATAATTTGTCAAACCTGGCGGTCCTAATAAGGATAATGGAAAACTGTTATCAAATTATTGCATTGTCAATGGGTCCTTGATACGTTTGCAAAGTTTCAAATTAATCAAACTTCTCGAAATTGGTGAAAATTATGCTCAAATTACATACATACATACATACAGGCCAATCTTATAAAAGCGTTAAATAATGAAAATAAGTTCAAATCACTGTTGAGACGATCTTCTTTCTTTTCAGTTTTTATGTGCTTAATCATTTTTTTGTTAATGGAGTTGAACAGAAAAAACTGACGCCTTAAGAGATATAATTTACGTCGTGTAATAAATCTAGTCCTTTGAAGTACAAGAGGATATTCTGCTTCTTATAGAAACCGAAACCACATCCCTTCCGCTTGTCATTAATGAAGGGACTGGAGCCTATCGGCCTAATGGTCCGTCTTTCTGTGTTATTGATTATAAATGAGACGTGAACGCACGTATCGTTTTACATGTTGCATGATTTATATGGATAATATAATAAAAGAAACTCGGTATTATATAAGACGCTTTTACATCAGGTTTACACAATGGTAGATGTGCCTTTTTTCATCAGACCTCTTCAGTCTGACCTTGACATAATGACAGGGGTGGCATTAGGCCTATACTGATAACGCCGCGTTTTTGGTTGTTACATTTGTAGTGATACATTTAAAACTTTTAGATTCTTTGCTTAATTACATTCAGTTTTTTTTTCATAAGTGTTCGAAAAATTTTGTTTTTTATTTGTTATGGTCAAATTGATTTTTTTAATAACTTCTAACAGATTTGGTGAGCGTTGAACAAAAAAATAATATATAAGATTTGACCTACGTGAAATCGACAATTTTTGAATAAATGTAGAGAAAATTGAAGAAAATATTTGAAAAATGGACAAAACTTGTAAATTTAATAATGGCGTATAATGACTTAATATACCATCAAAAAACCGGACCACTAAAGGCAGAAAAAAGCCTTTCCTTACATCTGATACATCTGGAAGCCTAGATATTCGTGTTTTACTTTCTCTTCGTGTGTCTTGTGACACGTTTTGAAGTCTATATGTCATGCAATCTTAAAGTTTTGAACTATTCCAATATCTTACGCTTGATATTCCAAGCCGTCTCCGTCTGTGATGTCAGATTGGCGTGCCTGAAAGTTTTTACACACGCATATATAATAATTCAAACGTCCAATTGATTGACGGCATCGCTGGGAATCATGTGACCTCCAGAGACTAGTTGATACTTAGTTTATTGGTCGATTCAAATGAACATTGCATTCCTTATACAGGGTGTCTAAAAAGTTCCTGAACCCCACGATAATCTTTGAACTAATAATGGTATGAAAAAACTAAGCACTGCGATTAATAGGAGTTGTTCCTAGCTATCCGGTGATGGCCTTGACCATGACATTCAAGGTCAAGTCGATTTTTTAAAATGGAACCCCCCCTTTTTTTGAACCCGTAAATGAAAAGAGCGAAAAATATTACGTTCAAATATGGTCTTTACCATTCTTCATTTTCGACCTTAGGCGGACAAGGTCAAACCCAGTAACTTGAAAACCAGTAGTCGTATAGGAAAACTACTGAAACATTATTTTCATGATTAATTTCTCGGATATCAAATGGCGATCTTGGATCTGACCTTAACAATGATCTTCAAGGTCATGCGAAGGTCAAGTAGATTTTTGGCCTCAGGGAACATATCTGTGAAGTGAAGTCAGTTTACTTGAGGACTACACCATTTTCTGAATTATGGAGGACTTAAGCTAAACTTGTGTCAAATCCAAGGTCAAGTTCCAAAAATGGTCAAGTACATATTCGAACATAAAATTTTCCTTTTCCTCCATTTCCGCGGTCAAAAGTATAGGGTTCCTTTAAAAACAGTTGACCTTCAAATGACCTTGAATGTCATGGTCGTAAGATCCAAGATCACCATTGAAAGTCCGGGAAAAAACCATGAAAATGATGTAGTTTTCCTATAGGGTTACTGACTTTCAAGTTGTAACACCGCACCTGGGTTTGACCTTGACCCTGTCATTAATTAAGATTGGTTGAAAGTAAAATTTTCCGCTCTTTTCATTTACGGGATCAAAAATAGAAGGTTTCATTTAAAAAAGTCGAGTTGATCTTCAAATGACCATGATCAAGGTCACCAACGGATAGCTTGAAAAACTCCTATCAATCTTAAGCTCAATCTTTTCCTACCGTTATTAGTTCAGAAATTATCGTGGGGTTCCGCAACTTTTCTATACTTGCACAGAAAAAAATGCAAGTGGGGAAGCGGCGAGGGATGCCGCAGGAACAGGAAGGTGTGTCGGTATAGTATTTGAAACCGTTGTTTGCTCTTTACTTAGGTTGACTATTTGCTCATGTAAGTTGGTTATTGCTACTAACTGACAGTCCTTCCAGTTGCATTAACCATTCAGGTACTGTTTACCTTGCAGGGTTGTCACACAAGACAGCTTGATAACTCTTTTGAAACCTTCTGCGTGTCTATTCTTGAACACAGAATATTTCCCTAGCTTGTAACTATTAAATAAACGTTACGCAATAATTGTATGTATAAATACATTCCAAATTACAGGACAAGAACTATACGAGTCTGATAGCATCGTTATTTCCAACCAGCATTCTTTTATATTCTTTTAAGGGCATATGTGATAACGCCTAATATTAGGCGCTGTCATTCTATGGATACATAATATTATGCTTTATACCACACGAACAATTCGAATACATAATCATTTCACCATTTTTGCCTCAGCGACAACGCTAAATTAATGAGAATGAGACACTTCCTTATTAATAGATAGCGCGCGAAAATGACTGGCAGCTTTAAATTTCAATTACTCGCCGCTGAAAGGTTAACGATTGGCAGTGTTAGCGATTAATTTTGAACTGTTGGTACGTTGACAGCATTTTTGTTATGTACATTCAGTTTGCGGCACCAGCGCAAATAAGGAATGTTGTTGTACTCGGGACATCGTTAACCAGGACCAACTTCATTAATGTTGTCAGTTTAACGATATTTTTCACCAGTCAGGTGAGCTCATTCTGAAATCTTGTGAATTGTCTGTTGCTGAAAATGTTTTACAGTCGTCAAAATATTCTCAAAGATGTATGACAGGTATAAACGAAAAAAAATGCCAAAAGTCCTGATGATTTGCTGGAAGACTAATTCGAGGAATTAAAAAAAATGTTCACCCTAGAAACATGCAGCAGGTATGTTTTCAAGTCACTTTTGGTACGGTATAGGCAGTTTTCGCCAACCTGTCGATCGTCAGCTAGCGGTAGATCGCAAAGGCAATTCTGGTGGCTCACAACATATTTCAAAAAGGTTTAAAAATCATAGAATCTTCTGTGAATTTTGTAAATTCTCATAATAAACACAAGCAGCGGCAACACTGCGGTGAGCGATCTGTTCGAGAACGATCTCGATTACTTTGAACGGAATAAATACGCAAGGCGTGGCGAGAGTGCGCTAAGTTTAAAACTGAACGGTACAAAGTCCAGCGGTTGGATTAGTGTTGGCCTGCATTTAAAAACATCATGAGCAGTAGTACGAAGATGAAGACATGACATTTCCATTCGGAATGGGTAGAATAATATTCATTTACAGAATTCAAATGTTTGTTATGTAATGCATTTGTTTCCGTTGCTAAAAAAAGGGAATATCAAGAGGCGCTATAAAACTGTACATTCAAATGTCGAAAACTCATTCCCATTACGTTCTGCTACCAGAACGGAAAAACTGAAACAATTAAAGAATCAATTAATTGGACAACAGACAATGTTTTCAAAAACAATCGACAGAAGTAAGGCTGCAACTGAAACATCAATACCGGGTGTCCGAGATAATTACAGAAAAGAAGAGACCTTATTAACATGGGGAAATGATAAAACAGGCGTTTTATCTGTGTATAATTTCATTTAAGTTAGCTTACATTGCTTACGACTAGGTAGCTCACTGTTGTCATATTGTCAAAGTAGCTCAACACACTGAAAAGATTGGCGACCACTGATCTAGCGCATGAACAATTCTACTTGATTTGTGATTTTAGAAGGTGAAAAATACGAAAAATGAACAAACAGCAGCAATGGCAGAATACCTGATATTGGCAATAGTGTGACACTTGGATTGAATTCTACTCGATTTTTTTAAGTAGTCATGATCGAGCAAATTTTTATTCAATAAAAAGATTTGGAAGTAATTAACTAATTTGGCATTCATAGTTTCTTGGAGCCTACTGAGCTTCCTCATTCCGCGGTAATAAAATGAAAACGTAAAATTACTATTTGAAACGTGAAAGTAAATACCTTCCCTAACAACTTTATACTTAAAATTAAACTAGATAAAACTCATCAAAAAATGTCGTTTGTCTGCCAAACTTTTCTTTTTTCAATGTTGTTAGGTGTTTAAACCTACAGGTAAAAGCCCAATGTTGAGGTACATGGCCTTTCGCATGTTTAATTGACCTTTTATTATTCCAATGAAACGTCTGGACCTCTAGGACTGTATGGAACCCACGCACATAAAAATATAAATTTCATATGAAATGGCAACTGACGGCTTAAGCCTGATAGACTAACTAGTATGAACTTTCATCCTGCCCTTCTACCTGGTCTGAATTCGTTGACTAATACACACTAACAACATCTTAGTTTTAGTCGATTCCTCATATTTACTTTCGATGGAGCGTTAAACGTCAGCTATTAGGAGCTAGATAATTGATTGTAATTAGCAGCAAGGTTCAGGTTGCGTCTCTGTGTTTATCAACATACGTCAAATCTCCAGCTTTCTCGTTTCAATTTGTTCCATTCTTTCAGTTACACGAACAGTTGCAATAGGTGTTGTTATCAGTAAAGCGAGATTGTACGGTTCATAGAGTTCGGCAATAGTAGTAGCGAGGTGTTATCTGATAAAAAATTGTAACGACAAACGGCAAACACTAATATATCGCAGCCTCTCCTATAAAGATAAGAACAATCGAACAGTCAACGCGACGTAGCGGCATGCTACAGTTAAAACTCCAAAGTTCCTAAACATTAAATCACAACTCGATTCGATAGCGAAATTCGATAAGGACGGTAAATGTTAGAGATGGGAGGCGTCGAATACTGTATCTACATTGAAGAGCGAGATAAACTTAACAACTACATCTACGGGATCAGAGCAGCACTCTCTGATTTTGGTTTTGTCCATAACTTTATCTTGTTTATCCATCCAATGAACTACGTATACCTTTAATATACAGGGTGTCCGCAAAGCTGGGGTTTTCCTTTACACGACGTGTAGATCTTGAAAACATAACCAATTTTTCTTAGTTCATATACACCAATGTCTTAAGGGAACCGAGATAAAGGGCTCTGCAACATCAAAAAATATCTGAATACCGTCCTGTAGCCGCGACTCGCGACATCCCCGACTGGTACTAGGACACTAGCTCAACCCGACGACAGAACTGGGTCGGGGTCAGTGTGTCAGGTCAGTATGCAACCTTCAACCGATGGATACGGGCACGCGTGTAGAGGTAAACGAACCCGTATAACCGATTGCGTTTCAAAAAACAACAAGCACTAGAGACGTGGCTAGAGAAGTGCAAGTATCAAAAACTAAAGGGTGGCAAACGCTGCGTGAAGAGGGGCTGTATCCGTTTCACGTCCAACGTGTACAAGCCCTTCAACCTGACGATTTTCCAGCCAGAGTGCGGTTTTGTGAGTGGTTGTTGCATCAACATGACAATAATCCGGACTTTTTGAAGTGCATATTGGTGACAGACGAATCTACGTTCACGCGTAATGGGGTGAATAACTTTCGCAACACTCATGTTTGGTCAGTAGAAAATCCGCACGCTGTCCGTCGGGCACATTTTCAACAAACATTTTCGGTGAATGTTTGGGCTGGCATGGTGAACGGTATGGTCATTGGACCATTTATTCTCCCAAATCGATTGGACGGGATGCAATACCTAGACTTTTTACGCAACATTTTGCCTTTCTTGTTAGAAGATGTGCCATTAAGTGTAAGACAATCAATGTGGTTTCTGCACGATGGTCATATTTGTTCGTGGTCTGCACCACCGCCGGCGTCTGCTCGGTAGCGCTGATTTCATTTTCTGTTGGAGCGGTATGATTTCGGGCAGAGACGTACTTAGCCCTTATCGTCAACTGGAGAGTGAGTACTTTTTCCTTTATTTTTTTTACTTGGTCGCCCTCGTTTCATAACACATTACCTTTGTTATTTCGAGGGTAGTTATTTCTGAAAAGGAAAACCCCAACTTTGCGGACACCCTGTATATTTACCATGTAACTCATTAAGTTTATTTAGGTCAGTAGTATCAAAAGCATCCTTTAATCAATATAGTTAGTAATAAGTGTTTATTGCCCAACAGTTTTAACACCATTTATATAGCAATCTTCTAAAAATAAGAAATCACGATGAGGTATTTTGAAAAAAAAATACAATTTCCTTAAATCAAGACAAAAATATAGCTATAACTAAACAGTAAGAAAGTATTGAACGACAGTCTATCAGACTATGCAACATTTTGCATAAAATTACAACTGGGGATTGCTTATGGCGCTGTACTTAGGACTGAAAGCAAAATGTATAGATGAAAATATTGTATTCTGTACCTCTAGTAGGATAAATGCCATCGATACTAAAACATAAAAATTTTAAAAATTTCTTTTGAAGTTTAGAGTGTATATATGGAGGTGTGTGCCAAAAATCGGACCTTGATTTTGTTATTGGTTTAAAATAATATGAAAAATAAAGTAACTCCTGAAACTTGTGGTTTTCATATTCATAGAACTCCATTTTCTGGCCGAATCAGGATTCGCTCCGAAAGTTTTGTTTTAATTTTGGAGTGGAAGTAAAGGAAATGTATTTAAGTGAGTCATGCAATTTTTTCATGTGGCAGTCTATATTTTATATGCATATCTCTTCAGTATATTCATATTTTTTTCCTATTTAACTTTGAACGAGATACGCCACATTGTAATACGTTATTATTTGCTGCGTCGCAAACAAAATAGACACAACTCATATACTTAAGTGATATATTTTTGATAACAATGACATGACATCCTGCCCAATGAGTTAGAAGCATATAGTTTCAGCACAAGCAGCATCAATCTGATTAAATCATATCTTACAGAGTGTTCTTAAACGGAAAATCGTCCGCACTGGACTTCATCATTATGGTGTTCCTCAGGGCTCTATATTAGGTCTCACATTATTTTATATTTAGATAAACGACATTGAGAACTGTGATCATCATTCAAAATTTATTCTGTACGAACATGATGCGACCAGAATGACCCAATAACATAGCTATAGCCTACAACAACGAGCAAAACGTTAAATTCATCAACTTTAAATGGTAATAAAACAAAACTTTCAAACAGAAAATATTCGTAATTTTTTTGGTATCCATCTTGATGCTGCATTTATGGGGTCACTCATCCCATGCCAAACAAGATTTGGACTTCAAAGGAGATGCATCAAAGTTGTTGCTAATCTACGGTATAGAGAGTTTTGTGGGGGAGACTTTCGTTTCGTTAGACATTTCCAGTTGTATGTTTTATCCTAGCATGTCTCAGTTATACTAAGCAGGATTAAGTATTAAGAAAAAAACGCCGATTTCCACTTACAATACAAGAAACAAATGAAATTTTTAGTTCAATCTGAGAATGACATTTACAATTATTGATAAAATTAAGTTCCAGATAATGCAGAACTCATGAGACCAGGGGTGCACTTCAAAGAAGCAAGTCCAATAAGGCACACTTTAGATGCATCGTAAAACTTTGGTTTTCAAAAGGAAACTTGTTAGCGTGTAACGCAAATTTTTTTTATGAAACGAATAACTCGATGTGATCGGTATTAGGATTTGATATGTTCCCATCACCATTTCCTGTATCGGAATGATGAATGATACATTTAATTATCGCTCATAAAGAATCTGAGGGGTATTTTCTCCTGCGCTGTTTCAAAATAACGTACAGTATGTCAATAAATTCCGCAAAGCGGTTGTTAACTATAAACAAGCAGGTTTTAATATTGAATAATACTGTTTCTCGGTCAATACATCATTCGGAGCCTTAAGGCCTTCAATGCAGTTGCTTTCTACTATGGTAGTACTGCTTATTGTCGTTGCAGTTTACAAGTAACGTTGCTATTTTACAAGATATTTGAAAATAAAGTTGCTCTTGGATTACCTACATTTTTAGGAAATGTTTATAGAAGCCCAAAAGTTTGATGAGTTTTTTGTACTCAACTGCTGACTTTACAGACAGACAGAGTACTTCTTAAAACATTTCTACAGAAAGTTAGTGGTACAGATACAGATTCAAAAGAGTTACAAGAAGTGGGAGGGAGGGAAAAGTCGGTCATGGAGCACTAATCATTGTCATTTATTCTCATCTAAAGTAAGCGTTGAAAAATGTGATTTTCTTCCAGTACGATGTGGTTGAGGCATTGAATACATTCTGGTGTAATCCTGAATCACATAAATAAATGAATAAAGCTCCGAATATGCTTGGCGCTCGGTCGCACGTACTTAATCAAATGAAGGCGTTTACGTGTAACCGTCGCCGTTTGCGTATGCCAACACAGACACCAATACATTTTTTAAGCAAAAATCTGAATCGGTTTGTTGTGCAATTTGCCTGTCCGTTCGGTAATTATTAATGAGCGAAAGTTGGATACATTTACACTTGGCCAGTAGGAGTAGCACGAGACAGATATTGTTCAGCTTTTAGTCAGACACATATTATGGATTTGTGCTTGCAACGACCGGCATGCTTGTGTTTTGCAAATGCTGCTTGAAATTGTCGCCATTCGATTCATAAACACAAGGTTTGTAACTTGTCCATTTTACAATGTTTGGGGCTGTCTAGGTCTTCTACTGTGTGGCATTTGCATGATATAAATCTGCGCAGCTTTGATGGAAACACCCAGGAAAACCGTCTGTATACTCTCGCGAAGAAATCGATAATATCGTTATAGCTATTTGTACGTGCCAATATCGGATTATTTTATTTGTAAAGAATCAGCCAAACTTACACACGGAGTGACACTTGATTTTAACACTGACGCTTGTCGAATCTTTTCACGCTGGATTTGGCAGGCCGACCTTTACATTCAGATAGTTTTGGAACTTAACAGCTCGGTTCTCTTTTTGGACATCTTATGTTGTAAAGCTTTCAGTCAGAAGAATATTATGGATCTATCTGCAATAGCTTGTAATGTCCGAATGCTACATTTTTAACGTTCGAAAACTGGATAAATCAGTGTAATGTTTTCAGTGCTGACTCGAGAAAAATCCATTATTTACCTCCTTCACTTATTTAGTAGTATTTCTCTCCTTAGCCCAGTAACTGCTTTTAATACATACCTACATTATAGAAGACCGGTAAGTCAGAAAATATAAAAGTAAGACCATTCGGTATTTCGGGAATATTGAGTGAGACTTGAACTTGTCAGCTAATGTATAGATCACTGCTTTGTGAAAGACCTATCCAACAAAATTACTTGTATACCAATAATCCTAGAAAGCGATATTACTGACCACTTCTCCACTATTTTACTGATATCTTCAAATGAAAAACATTCTAACATCCCTACCGTTAATGAAAGCCAGGAAAATTACAAATTTTTTGTCGACAGTTCAAAACTAATATCAAATGTCAAACAAGAATCCTGGGAACAATTATACTCTATAAATAATATAGATAAAGCAACGGGACTGTTCATAGAGAAAATAAAAAAAACTAATAGCTATTAGTACCAATAAAGTAATAATTAGTCACAAAGAGAAAAGCAAAAATGCCTGGATTACCAAAGGATTAATAACATCGGCAATATGTTAGAAAAAGAAATGTAATGAAACTAACGCCAACTACAGAGAATTCCGACTGCTACAACCAATATAAAAATAAATTTGTAGAGCTTGCAAGGCAAACCAAACGAAAACATTACCTAAATAAATTGAATAATAACTTAAATGATCCTAAGCGGCTTTGGACAACTATTGATGAGATTACTGGGAAAACAAAATTTAAAGAGTGTGTCACTGAGTTAAATACAACTTCGGGAACAGTATTAAAAAATACTCAACAGATATGCGATGAATTTGTACAATTCTTTACTGACATAGGCGAAAAATTAGCAAGTAATATACAAGCAAATGTACAAAATACTCAGCCTCCAAAAAGAACTTTGAACTCATTTATTTTGGATAAAGTCGAGCAATGTGAAGTACACCACTGTTATGTCCTTAAAAAATCGGAAAAGTCCTGGGTTCGATGGTATTAAAAGCGAGCATTTGAAAATTATGGCCGAGGACATAACAGAACCACTCACTTACCTAATCAACAAATGCTTTGAATCTGGCATATATCCCTCAATTTTAAAAAGGTAATATAATACGGATACATAAATCAGGAACAACAACAGATATTAACAACTATAGACCAATATCAATAATATCCAGTGTAGCAAAGGTTTTTGAAAAAGTTTTATCTATTAGAATGATTCGATACCTCACAAAATTCAAAATTTTAAGTGAAAATCAATATGGATTTACAGAAGGGAAGGCTACATCGGACGCAATAACTAAAATTGTAAATCAAATACATCAAAATATTGATAACAGAATCCCTTCAATCTGCGTTTTTGTTGATTTAAAGAAAGCTTTCGACACAGTTAATCACAAATTATTATTATTAGAAGCATTGGAGAGAATTGGTTTCAGAGGAAACGCGTACTCACTGATCGAAAATTATTTGTCAAATCGCCCACAATCTCTGCAGATATCAGGATCATTTAGTAAAGAAATGTATATTAAGTGTGGTGTCCCACAAGGAACTGTTTTAGGTCCGCTGTTATTCAATATATATTTAAATGATATTTTCCAAATTAATTGTGTTGGCAAAATAACTAGTTTTGCAGATGATACTGCAATATTATATGAAGGCACTGACTGGTCTGATCTGAAAAATGTAATTGAAAATGATTTTATCAAAATTATTCGGTGGTTTAACAGTAGAAAATTAAGCATTAACTACTCTAAAACACATTTTTTACCATTTGGATCTTATGCTAGACATCTGCCAAATTACACAAATTTCTCCTTCAACATGAATGATCAAAAAATGCAAATTAATAGAGTGCGCAACATAAAATACCTTGGAGTGGTCTTGGATCCTCACTTACGATGGGACATTCATGTCAATTATATTTTAAAGAAAGTTAGATTTGTATCCTACAAAATTAAATACCTTGGGAATATATTGACAGAAAAATATCTTCGAACATTATACCATGCACTGATTGAGCCTCACCTCACATATGGTATATTAGCATGGGGAGCTGCATGTTCCTCACATATCTATAATTTAGATGTTTTTCAAAAAAAGTATTCTAAAAATGATATTTAAAAAACCGAAACTTTATCCCACTGAAAAATTATACGCAGATGTTCGAATGTATGATATAAGACAGCTTTATTTCTTACACAGTATCACTCACTACCATACATTTGTAAACACCGACCAAAAAATTGAACATAATCATTATACCAGGTACAAAATTCATGGCACAGTAGTTCCTCAACCGCATAAATCTATAATGCAGCGATCATATATCTATTTAGCGCCTAAATTTTATGAAATTATACCTAAAGACTTAAAAAAAAGATTTACGTTCCGGAAATTGTTTCAAAAGAAATTTAAAAAAGTGGCTACATTCTATATCTAGGACTGAAATTCATAAATACGAACATCAACTAAATACATAATCTACTGTAGCTAATTTTTGTCCTTTTTTTTCATTTGCATTCTACAGTTTCAACTTAAATTATTGGTCCATGTACAGGCGATGCCTTCTATTGGGCTTGTTTTGATTTTATATTTATTTACTCATATTGTTTGTTATCTTTGTACATTGAGTGAATAAATATTATATATTATTATTAATCTCCAAATTTGTGGAACATGACGCTCATAGTCAATTGTGACCAAATATTCCGCTCTTTTCCTTGTTAGATGTTACAAAATATTTTTTATGTGACAAATACGGCTATTACAAGCTTTCCTATAAGCTACTCACACCTCATTTTTCCGCGTCAAAACGAACATAAGCACTCGATTGTCGCTTCTGTTCGCATGGCGTTGCCCTACCCAGGCATTTATGGTTCGCTGACCAATACGAGCGCGCGAATTTGAACTTTGCGGACTGGTGTTTGTTTTGTCGGAGCGGAAATGGCATTCGAATAAAACTGTAGATGCTTGATTTATCATATTATTCCAAGTTTTTATTTCCATTCTAATTTTAGTTTCTCTATGTTATATCGATCTATCTTGGATCTTATTTTATATAGGTGAGTCATATGGAGGATTACCAACGTATCATAATGAACATGTGTCTTACTTTATGATCCTTGTATAGTTTTTGATTCATTGTTTGATAAATTATCCAAACGAATGTCCATGCTTTCTATTTTGATATTTTTACGCGTTTGGCGACCTTGCAGACTTTTTATCATTTTATGATGTTTTGACGGATTAACGAGATTAAGCGAAAAGCTTTATTGTCAAAGCATGTGATAAAACAAATTCTTTTGGTAGTATTGAGTAGCCGTTATTTTTAGAAACTGTCTTTCCATTAATCGAAATTTCTCTAAATTTAGGAATTTTCTTTAAAACAGGATAAAGGCTTTTCTCTTTATGTTGTTGGTCATTAGATATTCAGAAGCTAATTTTTGAACATCACTGTAACATCAAGTCACTTTCTAATTGAAGAGTAAGTAACTAATGTGTACTTAGGCGCATTCAGGGAATTACAGCACTTAAGTCATTGACATGAAGCCATAAATAAATGTCGTGTACCGCTACCTTATGTTATGATCATCACAGATCAATCGTATTTATTGCGAATGAATCGAACAATCATATCATACGAATTTCTTAGGAATCTACATCAGTGATACTCTGAGTTTCGAAGAACTTATTAATTGTGCAATAAATTATCTTCAGCTTCGCACTCGCTCGTCTGTTGTTGTTTGTTGTAAGTCTGCCTTCTATTATGATCAAGAGTATTCAAAACTAAAGTATGGCGTCTTATTTTGGGGTCCATCTCGATTTAAATCAATAGTGTTTAAGAACATTTTTGGTTTATCGTCTAGAGAGTCATGCCGGTCTTTGTTTAAACAGAAAAAAGTACTGAACCATCAGTATACAGGGTGGCGCATCGAAAACGAAACAGACGCATTTACTGGCAGCTTAGTTTTTTTTTCTGAAAACCGCTCAGACCCGTCGATTTTGTTTTAGAGGGGGACACAAGTTTGGCAAAAAATCACGTTAGAACGTGCAGCCGCCTGGGCGGGGGTGACACCACCCCCAAAATCTTAAATGGAAAGGGGGATCGAGTGATAATTATACAAAATTAATGTGCTTCAGTTCAGTAGTTTTGCATCATGCAACAATAAAGATTTTGTTCAAAATATATATATTTTGCAATATATGAGGAGTAATTTGAAGGCACTCATTCACAATTCTTTGTCGCAGGTCTTCTAATGATGTTGGCTGAGTAGCATAGATTTTGCTTTTTAAATGACCCCACATAAAGAAATCCAAAGGTGATAAATCTGGCGATCTTGGGGGCCATTCAATGGCACCTCTTCTACCAATCCATCGATCTGGAAATGTCTGATCTAAATATTGTCGAACACGTAATGCGTAATGTGGTGGGGCACCATCCTGTTGGAACATCAACCTATTCGCAATGAACCGCCGATTTATTCTGATTTTCAATTATGGCTGTTGATGCAGGATCTATGGCATCTTCCAGTAATTCCAAATACATTTCACCGGTCAAATTTCCAGGTAAGAAAAAAAGGACCAACTGAATGATCTCAAAAAATACCAGCCCAAACATATAATTTTTTTGGCTGCTGTGTATGAACCTCTTGATAAATTCTGGGATTAGAATCGGACCAGTATCGGCAGTTATGACGATTTACTACGCCATTTAAGAAAAACATTCATCGGAAAAGCAAGTGTTGAATAGAAAATGTTCATCGTTTATAATCGTTCACTCATATCTTCACAAAATTGTAATCGCCGATCAAAATCGTCTTCACTAAGTTGTTGTACCAGGTGAATTTTATACGCATGAAAACTATGGGCCTTTAGAATCCATTGGACAGTACGTCGACTAACACCACACACAGTCTCCAATTTGCGGGTACTTAACGTAGGATCTACATA
This sequence comes from Acanthoscelides obtectus, assembly GCA_963669975.1. Classification (NCBI taxonomy): domain Eukaryota; kingdom Metazoa; phylum Arthropoda; class Insecta; order Coleoptera; family Chrysomelidae; genus Acanthoscelides; species Acanthoscelides obtectus. The sequence goes on along the minus strand of CAVLJG010000004.1, from coordinate 105,476,487 downwards.
AACTTGCCCTAAAACCCCCACTTCTATTGTTTCGTTCCTTATGGGATTTTCAATGTTGCGTTTTTTATTTGATGACCCAGTTTCCCGTGATTTTTTGTGTCCCCCTGGAAAACAAAATCGATGGGTCTGAGCGTTTTTCCAATAAAAAAAACTGAGCTGTTAGTAAATGCGTCTGTTTCGTTTTCGATGCGCCACCCTGTATATGACTGAACTGATAATGTGTGCAAAACAAAATTTAAATGAGTCTGTTACAAATGCTGATTCACACATCTATTAAACTAGAAATAGAAACAACTTAGTTTAGCCTACTCACATTTTGTCACTTTTTGAAGTTTCCAAAACATATGGCAACTAAGTTATATAATAAACTAAATGCAAGCTTAAAGAGCATATTCGATGTAGGAAAGTTCAAAAGAGAGCTGAACAAGTATCTTGACCAAAACGCATTTTATGACACTTATAAGGAAATTCTTGCATATGTGATACTGATTTTAATCTGTTTGTATAAGTGCTATTTCTTAATCTGCCTGAATGCCAAGCCTATTTAGATCAATCAGAAACGCTCCCATCCAAGGGATACGATGACAGGTTATTATCAAAACCTGTATTTCCCCATATACCCACAAAACGTTTGATATGTCCATGCCATATACTTTGTTTCATAAAAAGGCAATAAATCACCAAATTGACCTTGTAAACTAAAACCTTATATGTCATGTGGGAAGCTAACATGCCTCCTAGGCGAACAAAACCGTCTGCCTATGAACTTTGACGAGATAAAATCTTGTTTCGCATAAAAAACAGTTCTCTGAAAATAATGATGTCAATTTGATACCGTGCGAAAGCTGAGACGGCAGCGACATGCCGGTTCACGATCAAAATATGTCAGAAACTGTAGATAAAGTTAAATAACCCCTGGAAGCAGCGTAACACACTGAGCAAGACGTAATAGATTTGAGTTTAATTATTACTCGTATTCATGTTTCGCGGGTCTTTGAAATGTCTCAGGGACGTACGGGTTCAGCGCTCGGTTTTTTCTGCTTAGATATAGTACAGTTTGTGTGGTCATTGCGTCGTTATCAGTATTCTCGGAAATATGGTTTCGTATATGTCAGTATTGCAATCAGCTTCTGGAAACGATAAAATGTTTGTGTAGTACACATAATTTCTAGCTTTTGCTTCAGGTTATGTTTTTGTATTTGTTGGAGTGTTTCATTTTGATATTTACTTCCCGCGCCAACTGGCCAACGTGAAAGTACCGCTCGAATTTTGCTGAAACTTTGACCCAAGGTCACCACTGAGTCAAGAACGAAAAAGCTTATAGTTTTTGGAAATCGGTTCAGCGGCGACGTAGAAAAAGGTGATAAATGGAAAATATAAAAATCTCACAAACTCCTTTTTTGCCGGGTATACCCTAGAGCTCGGTGTACGCTTATTGCTGCAGTCTGAGGATTTTTCATGAAAAGCCCACAACTAGTACTGACAAAACACGCGACTTTTTGGAGACTACCTACTTGATTTGATTTGAAATGCTATATTACGAATACGAGGGATGTCTTTCAAATTTTGCATATGGTAATAAAACAATACGGTAGGTAGTTTTAAATGACTTTATTGTTTTTCGAAGCACTTATTAAACACGTTTGCTGGCAGATCCAAAACGGCATTTTTGAATGCGTCAACTGCTTCTTCTGGTGACTGGAACGCAGTCTGTTTTTAATTTTCGGAAAAGTAAAGAAATCGTTAGGACTTAGATCGGGACTATATGGAGGATGGTCCAATAATACCACGTTTTCTTCCGTTAAATACTGCCTTGTTTTTTGGGATGTGTTCGAGCTTGCAATGTCTTGGTGGAGGATGATTAAGGAAAGTTGGATCTGCCAGGGTGTCAAGATAGGGTAATAGATGGGGTTCTAGAACTTCGTGGATATAACGCTGCGCGTTCATGTTACCTCTGATGAAGATTAAATATGACCTGCAACCATATCTAAGCTATAGCACCCCAAACCATAACTCCAACAGTGTGATTGAACATGTCTTTCAACAAAAAACTGTGGATTCCTCCATTCACCACGTCGCCTTCTAACCCTGACACGACCATCGTGCATGCCTAAACAAAATCGAGACTCGTCACTAAAGACAATACTGTTCCATTCCTGATCCCGGAGTGACCGTTGTCTGCACCACTCAAGGCGATTACGTCGGTGTTCTCGAGTTAAAGGGAGGACCCAGTGTGACCGGTATGAAAACAAGCCAAAACTTCTCATTCGTCGGTAAACACTTCGCATGCCAATAGGTCTTCCGTGTTCTGCAAACCATTCATTTGCAATGGACCTGGTAGTGGAGAAACGGCTAATAATCTTAGGCGGCGATCTTCACGGTCTGTTGTTCTACGGCGGCGTCCAGTGCCCCTTGCTCTTTGCGTACGGCCTTCTCGAAGCCATGCCTGACAACCCGTAACCACAGTGTCTACACTTCTTTGCATTCTAGCTGCAATTGCCCGAAAAGAAAGTCCCACTATACGGCCCCTATCAAACTCACTGAGTTGACGAAATCGTACAGATCTCCGTACTCTAGGCATCGTAACCGATCGTAAAGGATGTCAAGAACCAAAATCCGCCAACGTTGATTCTTTACTGCGGCTGAAATATTCATTTTTAGAGCGTTGGTGAATTAAAAAAAAGCAGTATAAAAACCGGAATGTCCAACTGAGAAGGCTGAAAATTTTTTCACTTGTTATTTACAGTAAGATAAATACATTCACCAACTTTTATTAAAATATAACCATTTAAACTGGGTGTTCGGATTTATATGTCACTTAGTATATTTATGAATTTTAATAACGTTGTGTTGAATATATTCTGAAAGCTGTTTATCACTTGTTTTATAAATGATGGTGCAGCGTTCCAGATTTATAATGATTAAAATATTCGGTATAATACTCCTGAACTATATCATTAGTTACATTTTTGGAGTGGGTGCCAGTCAACTGTTTCCGTATTAGTACGTTGATATCTTGGCCTTGTGTGTTTAGGATCCTGCCCGCAGTATGGTTTTTTCCATCAATTCTACGTGGATATCAGGCTGTGGTTGTTACATAAAGGCCAGTTTTTGCTATTTTTCACGAACCTTGGATGATGTAAGGGTGAATTCGGAGTATATCGGTGTATCATGCTCGCAATGAAGCGAGGCGAATTTTGACCAGTGATTGGTTTCTTGAAATGAGTAATTTGAAGGTGAAGAACAGTGATAGTTCAATCTTGTTATAGCGATTATCAACAAACAAATAGATATGTGTAGTAAGCCAGCAGTATAGTTTTTACTTTAAATCTCATATTTACGTACTCTTGATATACAGGGTTATCCAAATTAAGTGTCCACCATTAGTAACTTTGTTATTAGTGAAAATACAAAGTTGTTTGAATTAGCAAATTAGTAGCATTTTTAACGCTGGTAACAATGAGAAATAAAAAAAACAATTGAGAGTCGTTATTTTGATTTTTTTCAGTAAAATAACATTTTTTTAAATGGAAACCCCTGTATATTATATTTTTTCTGTTAAAGCATCAAATTTTAAACAAAAACGCTTACAATAACTTTTCTCCTAGGTTACAAATTGTTGAAGTTATGGCCTCCAATCCGAAACAATTAAATTGTATCGACAAACTTTATTTTCAACATCAACTTATAATCTTACAAAATACAATAACAATTTTTTTTAAAGAAGATGCTCGAAAACACCACCTTGTTCTTCAATACATTTTTGGGCACGTTTTTCAACTGCTCGAACTGTCTTAAGTATGGTCCTACCATCTATCTGGGTTATCTTTTCCCTAACTGCAGTCTTTAACGCGTCAAGGTTATCGTACCTTCGCTTGTAAATTTGGTTCTTTAAGTAACCCCACAAGAAGTAATCAAGTGGGTTTAGATCTGGTGATCTGGGAGGCCACTGTATTGGGCCATTTGTTCCTATCCACTGATCATTAAAAGTAGTACTTAGAAAATGATAAGTACCTCTGGAGTTGTGGGCAGGTGCGCCATCTTGCTGAAAATGCAGATGATGTCTACTTATAAGATCCAATTCGTCTAAGAAATTAGTCAGAATTTCTGACGTAAATTCCACATATCTTTCACCAGTTAGGGTTCCCTCATAAAAGAACGGGCCAACAATTTTTGAACCAATTATACCGTACCAAACGTTGAAACTGAAACGGACTTGGATGTACTAACAAAAGATTTTCTCTTGACCAATAATGGTGGTTTTTTCTATTAAACATTCCAGAATTTGAAAAATTTGATTCATCTGTCCATAAAAGGTAACGAAAGTTATTTACATTTTGGCGACAGAAGCTAAGATACCAATGGCAAAAAACAAGTCTTCTCTCTGGATCCCCTGCCAAAAGCGTTTGAACTGGTCGGTACTTATATGGAATAAATTTGTATTTTTTTAAAATCCTTTGAACAGTACCATAACTGAAATTAGAGTCCTTGAAAATATCTGCTATTGAATTCTCACGATAAGCTTCAAAATATCCAATAACTGCAATTTCCGTGGCCTCGCTTATTATGAATTCTTTTTTTGCCCTTGTTTTAGCAAAAACATTTTCGTTGCCCCTAAATTTTCGATAAAGTCTCAGAAAATATCGTTCATACGGTTGAATGCGAGCGGGATATAATTCACTGTAGTATTCTCTTGCTCTCAAGGCGGATTTTCTGCACACTAAATAGCATTCTAACATATCACACTTTTCTTCATGGGAGAACATTTTTCTTTAAATTAATGACACAATAAAGCTTATAAACAAGTATTTACACTAATGTTTGACATTATTTGATTTTATCGTTGCGAGTATGTCCAGTTTAACAATTTGTCGCTTATCTTAATGCTGTCAAATCGCGAACGCCATGTTGTTTTCATAGCCGTCTTAATATTATAATACTGCAAATAATTAAAAATATTTATCGTTACTTTGACTTTATTTTTGACTTTAGCGGAAAAGTCATTATGAACTTTTTTGTTTAAAATTTGATGCTTTAACAGAAAAAAATATAATATACAGGGGTTTCCATTTAAAAAAATGTTATTTTGCTGAAAAAAATCAAAATAACGACTCTCAATTGTTTTTTTTTATTTCTCATTTTTACCAGCGTTAAAAATGCTACTAGTTTGCTAATTTAAACAACTTTGTATTTTTACTAATAACAAAGTTACCAATGGTGGACACTTAATTTGGATAACCCTGTATACAGGGTGCTAGTTGTATTTACCAGATATTTAACGGATTCTTTGAGTAATTTTAAGACAAAAAGTTCATATAAACATACCGCAAATTCTTCTCTCTTCTCTAGAGATACTGGGTGTAAAATTAAAAAAAAATGTGTTGTCATTTGGCGGTGGTATTTATAACATTATGAAGCTAATTTAGTCCTAACTTGAATAAGTCCAGTGACAAAAAAATGTTCGCCACCGACTTTTATACAATTTTTATTATGTTGTTGGGATTAAGCAAATAGAAATACTACCTTCTTGTCTCTTGATTTTTTTCGTATTTTGCTTAATTTTTACAAATTCGTCCTTGTCTCCTCTCGTACACATCAAATCCTTGACTTCAGTCATCCTCTTCCGATACTGTATATCGTTCTGATAGATCCAGAAAGTGTGATCAGTAAATTTGGTAACTGCGGCTCGTGAAATGTACTGGGCGTTAACTTTGCGTGTCGCTTTTTTTAACAGCCCACCTGTAGAAGTATTATTAATACCTTTTGCCTGATTGTTTCATGGTGTGTTTAGAGATGATGTATCTGTTTATTTTTTGTCGAAAAATGCATTTTCTAGTTACAAAAAGGATTCCAAAATCGTTCCAACCACCTTCAGTGCTCGAAAATTCTGGAATCATACCAGTTAGCGCATGCGTATAAAAGCATACCGGTCGGTTCTGGTACAATACAGAAACTCCAGTTTGGAACAAGTCTATGGTATAAATTATATTTCCTTAATGATCGTTAGTTTGCTTTATAAATTATGGTCCAAAAATGTTTCCTTACAAAAACTCGGGGTGTTGAAGTTGAAGTTTTTGCATTGAAAAATATGCAACTTTATTAACTGTCACTAAGTACTAAATATCAGTGAAATATCTGAAGCGGTTCTGAAAATATTAATTTCCATTTTTCTTCCTAAAACCTGAACACTCCGAGTTTTTGTAAGGAAACATTTTTGGACCACAGTTCATAAAGCAAACTAACATTATTTTTTCATGTAGATTTACACCCTTAAATATTCCTATATCATTAAGGAACACCCGTATACGTTAACAGATCGCTATTCCGAAAGACCCGCTGTGAGTTCGACCCATTTAAAGGAGCCACCTTGTAGACGTCAAGGTGCGACTAGGCGTCACATGCACATGGCACAGTCTACTAACCAATTAAAGGCGGGCTCTAGCGTTTCCTGTCGTACGGAGACGACCGCGACGTGGTTCGTAATATTGTGGGAACCGATTTTAACGGAAACCCATCTCGTACCTCCAAGTTTAACCTTCGAGTCCCGCCACCACCGAACTAATGCTAACACACATGTCGAATGTGTCGGTCTGTGGCAGCTGCTGGTTGTCTCGAAAGCTTTGATAAGCCACAGCAGGTGATACTATTTCTCAATATTGGGTAGTGTATCAGTAAGGCTATTGGGAAGATCTGTGGATTTTTTTTGTGCTTTACAGGGAATCGAAGCATCTTATTTGTGAAAGGGTTGAAAAGTACTAACACGGCCTAAACTGAATTGGCAGAAAGATGATTGAATGAATAATGCACAAACGAGTGTTCAAACTTGTAAAAAAAAGTTCGCCAATTTTGACCTTACACGCAAGGTTAAAAATAGCTTTAGAATAAATTAATTTCAACATATTCTTCGGGGTCTTGTAAAGCAAAGTTAAATACTTGTCGACCTCAAAAATTATAATTTGCAGCTGAGTTTTTACTCATTGAATATACTAATTTTCCAATGGGAAAATACCTTATCGAAATGCAATTTGACAGAAGCTGTCAAAGGTGAATATTAGTGATTTCTATTGAAATATTGAATAAAATCGTGTATTATAAACAAGCCCACTTTTTGATTCCAACATGATGCTTTTGTACAGAAAAAACTGGACAAATTTCATGTATTTTGATATATGTTATAGGTTTACATTTAACAATCCGTTATCCCTTCAGCGAATGGGAATGCGGCAAATAATAGGTCGATTTTCTAGCTGTTAAATTTGGCAGCAGATTTGGACGTTTGTTAATGCATGGCACTCTCGAATTCACCAACTTCAATATACTGAAAGTTATCATTACATACCTGTTGAATAGTGTGGATTTGTCTGTATTTTGCAAGAAAATAGAATATAAAATACATTCCATCCAATTCCTCATCTTCCTTTACATCATAATAGTAATCATTTATTAATTTATGGGTTAATCAATTTCTTCAAAGCAATAAAAACATTAGGTCCTCTCCATCCTAAAACATAGATAATATGTGTAAGACGTGTCAATCCCTACATCTCCCGGATGCATAATGCAATTACTATGGACATAGACAAAAAATTATGAAAAATGTTTCACAAATAATGTCTTTTAAGTCCAAAAAACCATAAAAACTATTAATGTTTTTCTTTTTAACTGGCGGGGATATCTATCTGCCACTCGCAGGGTTGCCAAGTCAATGACAAGCTGTCATCTCATACTTTGACAGTATTTTGTTTTTAACATTTCATAGCTATTGGTTGCTAAAATTTGTTAATTGGAACTTGAAGCTCATTCGCTGTATCTGACGGTCTGTTACCCTATAGGAGGAGAATAACGGACTATTGTTGGTGAAATTGGCCCTAAATGATGCTAATAGAAACACATTCTTATTAAATAACTTTTGAATGACTAAATTTTAGCACCTTATTAACCAGTAAAGCCCCCACATGATCTGTTTGTATCGCCAGAGATGGACTAGTAACAATATAGCTAGTAATTTGAACCTTCAATCTAACTCCTGAAATTCATCTTGTGCCTTTTATGTCCGTAGGACTTGATGGCCTTTTTCAAATACAATGACATGATGCAAAATGGATTGACCATAACAAAATGAACCGCTTTTGAGAAAAACGATATTGTTTCAGTACGGCCAGTATACTGAATTTTTTAAATATAGTATCTAATTATAATGTAAGGTCTGTAATCAGCGACAAAAGAAAACAGCAATATAAATCAACAGGTCACCTTAATCCAGCTTTGGATTTTTGTTGGGATGGCTGCAGTGTAAATCAATAGGAAGTGTTGAAAAATCACTCTATTTCTCTATCAAAGAGTATACAATATTCAATTACGTATGTATGTTTGTACTTTGCAGGGAATGCCTTATGTCAGTTTGACTTCAGTTTTCATTTATCAAAATAAATCGATTTCAGGTGCTCTTATTGAGGTAATTGTCGAGTTTGGAATGTAATCTTAATTATAATGATACAGTAATCGACATAATTCAAACTGTACAATTCAAAACAGAACAAAAAAGGCTTGCAAATGGTGGTCAAGTTCAGCAACACGTCACTGTTACGCTTAACCATCCATGTAAAAAAAAGCGGATATAAAAGACATAAAAAAATGTTGCGCAAAAGTTTACTCCATACACAATGAAAAAAAGTAAACATTTAACAATAAAGACAAGAGCAGCATGTTTAAACTATGGATCCAAACTGATTTTAAATTTAGCAATTTAGGGATATTTTATTAATTAACTTCAGGCCTCAGTGATAGAACGTTGAAATAAGAACTATAGAGTGAATAGGAGTAGTTATCATATTTGGAAACTTAATATATCTATCATTTAGATTATACCTAAAGATCAGATACATAGGTATGGACATAAGTGTTAGTTTATGAGCACTAGATAATGATATTTGATAATATTTTTTATTTTCATCCAGATTAATTTTACGAGACTACCAGAAACATGGTCTTAATCCGCAGACGAACCTATCACAATTATTTTGTACAATATGAATCATCAATACATATACTTAGCAAAGTGCTGCGGTTACTTGCAGTTGAGCTTATCCTTGACACTGTATCGTTTTCGCCGTCATTTAACTATCTCTGAAGACATTGTCTGTCTGCGGCAGTCAACCTTCGTAACGACCATCGACTTGTCTATGCCGTCTCTTCACGCTGGCTTCCCAGACTTATCGCTATCGCTCGCCTTTCCTGTTCACGCTGGATTGTTACACGGATCGCTACGAATACTTCTTTCGTCCAGGTAGAAACACGATAGACTGATTGCATTTACTCCTGACACAAGATATATTTTGGTACGTTGGATATTCAAGGATGCGATAAAAAAACTCCAACGAACAACAGTTTATTGAGCTGTGTAGAAAACAGTGCCAAATTATCATCACTTGTCAGATTTAAACACTACGATTTTCAACAGATCCCATAATGTCAACGTGGGTGTCCCCCAGGGATCGGTTTTGGTTCCAACGTTGTTTCTGTTATGAATCAACGATCACCTTTCCTGTACGATCAATCCAATCCATAGTTTTGATAATGACAGCATTCTACATGCCGGCATCCAGTGCGACAAGTTTTCACTGTTTGGAGACCCAACAATATGCTAGTTTAATGTTTATAAAACACAGCAGTGTAATGTAAGTACCGTGAGTAACAAGAAGCCAAAGAGCCATTCGCTTCGGCTTGTCGGAGCACATATCACGGAGGACTTGATTTTGCACGAATACCTGTCAATCGCCACAGCTGATGGGAAGGAGTTAGATTATCAGTATAGAAGTAAAGCTAAGAAGTACTTCACTTTACCTCACGTCATACAACGTCCAGTGAAGTCCTGAGGAGCCGTTTTCTATTTTGCCTACTTTAGGCAGTTCCAGAATCGGATTAAGAAGGTGTCACCGGTGCCCTGTTATTTAGGTTTCTACCTACGCGGTACAAAAAAAATTCTAAATGTCAATTGCATTATCCCTTCATGTTGCTAATTGTATTTTTCGCGATACTAGCGTTCCAATCGGTCTTTATACAGGGCCAAACTTTTTGACGTTTCTAGTTAAGTGGAAAGAATATAGTGCGCGAGTGAATATCGTTAGTGGTGTGTAGTGAAAAGTAAGCGTCGTTCACGGCTGCCATTGACCACCGGACATGGTAGTCGTTACACTCGCCACGCCACGGTCATGTGTCACTCGCAGTGACTCCGACGGCTCTTCTTGCCTTCAAGCACCGATGCTCAGTGGCGGGGAATTCATTGGAATGTAAATATTTTTAATGGATGGAATAACACTATGCACTGGTACCGAAAAGAAAGAGAACACCAAAACACATCGCGCGCTACTGCAGGCGCGGCGTCGCTTTGAAGTGACAAAGTCGGAGCGTGAGTATTCGAGGAAATACGGCGCTGGCCAGTGACGTGCGATGTGTTCCGCTGCTCTCTCCATTTTCTACTTAAATATAGTTACCTCTAAAAAAAGTCGTAAAAAGTTTGTTGTACAGTACGAGTAAAATTGACAGATTATCTGAATTCAGAAAAAATACGATGTAAATTTTAAACATTTATTAAAGAAATTACTTGATGACTGATACAGGGTGTCCCAACGAAAATGAAGAGTAGTCTTGTGAGCAAACTGGAAAAGATAACAACAATATTCGTGGCAAGCTTGATATGCTTAACTTAACGTGCCATACCAAACATTTTTTTTTAAATACACCCTATATTTTATTGCATATTTGAAAAATAAAATAATGAAACTAACAAGGAATCTTTTTTTAGTCCAAAATGAATCAATGTAAATTTAAAAGTGCACACAAGTATTGATATGTCATAAAATTGTGACGTAACAGAAATAATAATAATAATAATAGTAATAAAATGTCTTTATTAGGTACATTATATACACTACAACATAATGTGACCTCTACGTAGGCGAAGTCTAGCTCTTGGCTACTCTACTTAACCTACCCAAATAATAAATTCAAATACTTAATCAAAGGAAACTTTGACAAGCAAAAGACACTTCAAAACAACGAGCTTGATAGCTTCCTAGCATACATATATACACACATATATTACGTAAAATAAAATAAAATGTAAGAATTAAAAACTAACTTTTCCACAATTACTACAATGACAAATAAATCTGTTTCACATGCTTACGAAATCTGTTTACTGGCCAATCGTTTATATTGTCATCTAATTCGTTATAAATCAGGGTAGCATTGTAAGTGTATGAACTACGAAATAAAGTTGTTTTATACATAGGGATCTCTAGTCTTTTTTTGTGTCTGAAATCAATGTCTGAATTATTTCGTCTGAAAACAAATTTCTCATAAAGATACAAGGGGGATCTAAAAGATATGATCTTATGTGTAAACACTGCTATATGGTACTTGCAAGCATTTTCTATACACATCTAACCAAGATGAAATCTCTTTAAGGAAACATGATCATACTTCTTGAGATTAAATACAAATCGACAACAAGTATTTTGGAGTTTTTGGAGTCTTGTTTTTGTGATAGAATCAAGACAATGATAGAACACAGTGCTACAGTAAAATAAGCTTGGAAATATAATAGCCTCACATAACTTTTTTCTAACTTTAAAATTCAAAATAGAGCGATTGACATAAAAACACTTCAAAGTTGCATAACATTTTTTTAAGATAGACGAAACATGCTCCTTCAACCGTAAAGTATAATCAATAATCAACCCTAATTTTTTTGTAGTATTTACGACAGCTAGACGCTCCTTGTCAATTTTTACATCAAGAGAATACAATATAGTGTTACGTTTGACAGCAGGACAAAAAAGCATCACTGAGCACTTATCCTTATTGAGCTTAAGATTGTTACCATTTGAGTGTCCTACTATTGCCTCCAAATCATCATTAAGCTCATTGATTGAAGTATGCAAAGTGTTACTATTAAAGCTCTTATATATCTGTGTATCATCGGCATAGCACATCACAGAAGAGTTTTTCACAGAGCTACCCAAGTCTATAGTATAAATTAAGTACAACAAGGGCCCTAAAACTGAACCCTGAGGGACACCTGATGTTATATCAATCGGACTAGATATAGTGTTGTCTATTTCTACTACTTGTTTACGATTTGAAAGATATATTATAAAAAACATTAGAGGTATGTCTGAAAAACCAAAAAACTTCAATTTAGCACATAAAAGCTCATGATCTATTTTATCGAACGCCTTAGAATAATCTAATGATACAAGTGCTGAAGCATCTCCCTTATCAAGCGAAGCAATGATGTCATCTAAAACCCTTGCTAAAGCTGTAGTTGTACTAAAACCACTGCGGAAACCAGATTGACGCTTGGGAAAGAAATCATTATTAGAGAAATAATGATAAACCTGATGTTTAATCAATTTCTCCAATATCTTCGATATAACAGGAATCAAAGTTATAGGTCTTAAGTCTGAGAGACATTTTGGATTTTTACATTTAGGCAAGGGCTTGACAAGAGATAGTTTCCAAGCATCAGGGAAATACCCAGCCTCCAGGCAACAGTTCAATAAATGCGTCAGGGGTAGTAATACTCGAGGCAAGCAAAGCTTCAGCATTGAGACTGTTATACCATCCGAACCTGCTGCATTAGATTTTAGGGACAGAATAATGTCTAGCACATTTTGTGGGGTAGCAAAACTAAATTCAAATCTAGCACTTTCATTAATTTTGGTACTATTAAATTTATCAACTAGATCCCTGCAATTGCCCGGAGGCGTAAAAACGGAAGAAAAATAATTGTTTACTTCATCGGCATTCTTCAACTGTGTAGGTAAAGATCTATCTACATTAGTTTTGAGTTTCAATGAATGTACAGCTTTCCAGAGATGCTTGTTACAATTTAGTTGTTCATTGAAGCTTAGATATGCTGCTTTCTCCCGCCTAATAGCGGAAATGGCATCATTTCTTAATTTCTGGTAATATTCGAGACTAGCTGGACTTTTTAAAATCTGATATTTTCTAAAGGCTTTATTTCTCTCGGAGATCAAAAATTTTATGCCACCTGTGAGCCATGGAGCATAAGGTTTAGTAATACGTGATGAAACAACAGGAGCATGGACATCAAACAAATCCAAAATATGATTAGAAAAAAACGTAGCTTTATCCTCTAAGTTACTGATGTAATATATATCGTCCCATGGGATTTTATACAAATCCACCAAAAACTGATCTTTACAACAGTGTTTAAAGTCTGTATATTTGACAGTCTTTTGAAAATTCTTAGGCCGTGCGATGTTGAAGTCACATCTGACTACATTATGATCTGACAAATTCGGAACAGGTACAGAGCTAGTTGAAATTAATGATTCAGCTAAGTTATTTGTTGTACAAATGACATCTATGGAGGTTGCCGTGGTTAAAGTTATCCTAGTTATCCATGTTTTGGCTGTCTAGATTATTTCTTTTTTCTGTTGACTAGCGTAATCATATACACATTCAGCTATTCCACGTGGCACCTCGGCATCATTCGAAGATCGATAAGACAAAACTCCCTCCTCTTAAATATTTTTTTATGCGAGCTCCTTCAAATTTAGTTTTTCCCGATATAAGTTTCCACCTCCTCTAGGTTATTTATTTTTCTGACGCGTGTGTAGAAACATACAACACAGGCCAACTAAAAATTTGCTTTCACAGCATGGAAGGAAAATACTAAAACATTTGAACGCAATTTTCGTAGGGTGATTGAAGATGCGAAGATGTACGAGTATATTGCACATTTGAAAAATGTCAAATACCATGAAACAATTTTCAAAACTTCCGGAAAAGTCACCGTTTTTATCAGCGAACGATTAACTAGTTATTGGGCGTTCCGTTGGAAATTGAAATATCAAGAATGATAACTCAAGACATATATCAAATTATTTAGCTGCACAGGAAGTCCATCAGACGATTTTAATCACACACGTCGTTTACCGAAGCTGTTACAGATAACGTGAACTTAATTAGTATAGTATGCTGAAGAGGTGATATGCCCGCATATACAAAACAACTGGACTGGAGACTGAAAGAGTCTGCTTCCTAAAAGCACGTCTTCCTATGCGCGATACAGACGCCATCGAACCCGTTATCACAGATTTTTCAATAGGGCTCTCGACGCCTTCCTTGAGTGTGAACCCAGACGCCATCATCATATCGTCTGGTGTGAGCTAGCTGAACATCTCGTCTGGGTGTAATTATTTTAATTTCACGAGACAAGTATACTGTACAGAGAGTAAAATTGGAGCCAAGTCGTATCTAGTTATTTATCTGCCGTTAAATGTCTGGTAGGTTTTGCATACACGTATCTGCAGTAGTTTCCCAGGACAGGCATACTCGTTCTTTAGCTTCGTTTAGCGTTTGGTTTAGGTATTCACGTTTCAAGGTCAATCCGCGAGGCACATCTTGGCAACGGTGCTTCTTTCAAATGTTTCCAACATCCATCTTAAAAGAAACACTTTTTTTTAATGAAAAATGCAGCAGAAATAACATATTAAAAGCATAAAATGTGTTTGTTTAACATGTGTTACGTTGTTAACACAAGAAAACCACGTAACTCCACTTTATATGGCGTTTAAAATAGGAAAAACACGTAATTCCTAATTTTACCTATTTTCCATTTTTGTTTTGAAAATTTCAGCTATCTTTAAGTATCATTCAGAAACTGCTCACTAAACTATAATATTGCATTTATCACAATAATGCTATTATTCCTAAAACAATATAATGCATAACTCAATTTGTTTTTACGCTTTCCTCTAAAATTGTTAGAAACGGAGTTACGATTTTTTCTTGTATCATCGACGTACATAAATAAAGATACATACAAAAAATGTATACGTAATTTTGAAATTTGCATTCAAAATCTGATACACATATTACAGGCATACGTACTTTGTAGGTATGTGTAACAGCCGCAAATTATTTGGTAAAAAAAGCTAGTAATTTTCATTTGAACAGGTTTGTTTTTGTATAATTATTTAAAACAGCAAGTTGAATTTTATTTAATTTCTTAAGTGTGGCTGTCCTGTCTTCTTCTTGCTGAAAATAACGTTGCAACTTTTTCACGCAGTCTAATGCCTCCTCAGTTGTCACTGGAAACTCTTCTTCATCGTTGTTTTCTAGTTCGTCTTTCTGTTCATTATCAACGGATCCTTCATTAACCAAATTGGAGTCTGACAATTCCTGTGTTGCTATGAAATTATTGTCAACATTTACATACTCCCTAAATTGTCTATAATCAGTAAACTATTAATTTTCAGTAAATCGCTTAATGGAATTTCATCTTCCGGATTAAAATCGTTGACTATTTCAGTTATGATTTACTTAATAAACAATTACGAATCGTTTCTGGGGTAACCAATTCCAATGCAATAATAGTAAGCAAATTTATAGCATCTAAAATGGTGACAACTTTGGTAATGTTGACATCTTCTTGAAGCTCCATAATTTTCATCAACATATGTTTCCGATACAAGAGCAAAATTTGCATTTATAATTCTGTGTTTATACGTTTTTTTTTGTACGTTATTGAGCTCTTTGTCTTCATTCCCGCATTGTACAAGTACTATGTAGAAGACCAGGATCGCCTGTATAACCAAACCGTCATATGTACGTTCACGATTTCAAATTCAATTATTTGAATATCCAAGGTATTATGGACAATTCGTGGTAGGTAGGATCTGAGACTAAAACACATACATACAAATCAACTTAAACGAATTTCCATAATTTTAATACAAAATTAATCGATACTAGTTGACGCTTTACTTCTTTTTTCGTCGCGTCCAACCATTCGAGACGAGAGAGAAAGTGGATGGCATTTTTTGAGTAAATTCAGTAGATTAAGAAAGATTGAAACAACGGACAGAGCACGTTACTGAATTCTTTCTTTAAAGCTAATGTCACCGACCACACATAAAATTAGGTTATAAAGCCACCAACAGGTTTATAAAATGCGAGTCAACGACTACATCCTGTACGTTTTGTTTACCTCTGCAGCGTTGCCAGTGTTACTTATACTCTGTAAAGTGAATTTTGTCAGAGAAAATAAGAAACGCTTTACAATTTACACTTAGCGGCAGAGCTATTAACAAGCCGTTTCCTATAATCTGTTCACCTTGATATTACAATTTAGTCGAATAGGTACAATGCCGCTTTTGTTTAATGTTTATAAATACCTCTGTTACGTATTGTTGGACCAGCGAAAGATTGCAAGCCGAAAGAATGCGGACAAAAAATTGCGAAGTTGTCAGATGTTCTACATAAAATGCGGTCCATACATATTAACATATTTAAGATATAGAATTGTTCCGCTGAATTTGGCAATGTAGCTGGAAAACCCAGGCCGCAGGTAAACATCCGGTCGCTGATTGGTCCAAAACTCTTATCTTATCTGAAACTAGAATAACGTGCCGATGGCACGGTCATTTATAAACCTACTCCCATAGGCGTAGGCAGTTGGCAAATACTTTGAAAATATAATTTACTGTTTAGTGGTGATAATGGAATTCAAGCATGGGAAAGTTATTCACAGCCAGGCAAGGGAAATAATAGCAAACGTGATACGTGCTTGCGATGCAGAAGCGGCTAACAATACTTTCGTTTATCCACTGGTAGCTAGAAATGCAAGGGCGGCATATTATACGGGTGTTAGTGAACGAACTATAAGTAAAATTAGAAAAGAAGATAAAGACAGGCAAAATGCAACCTCCACACAGCCTTTAGCTTCTCCCGGAAAAAAGAGATCACGCCCTTCTGTGATCCAAAAAATTGATGGAGTCGATTTTTCCATTATTCGGAGAATGATAGAAAAATTTTACTGTGATTTTAAAGTGGTACCTACTTGTAGTAAACTTCTAATCAAACTGAAGGAAGAAATGGAATTTCCATTTGGTAAAGAATCGTTGAGGCTGCTTTTAAAAGCAAAAGGATTTTACTGGCGTAAATGCCACAACAAAAGGAAATTACTAATGGAAAGACCCAGTATTTTACATTGGCGATACAAGTATCTTAGGTCTATTAAAAAGTTCCGGGAAGAAGGAAGGCATATTATTTATTTGGACGAAACTTGGGTTGATAATGACCTCACTTTCAAGAAATGCTGGCAAAGCGAAGAAATTATGGGTGTCCTGAGCAATATAAGTTCTACAGGTAATAAAGTTTCTTTCACCTCGATTTTGCTTATTATACATTTTTCTCAATTTTGGAATATTCTTAATAAGTGCTCATTTAATTTGTCTAATTGAATACATAATCCCTTGCAAGTATTTTTTTCTCAAAAATATGTTTTTTATACATAGTGATTCAAAAAGGTGTTGGCAAACTTAAAATAACACTAAAATGAGGCTATTTATTCATTTCCAGGACGACTTATAATTGTTCATGCGGGTTCGCAAGATGGTTTTGTTCCTGGAGCCTGTCTCATTTTCAAGGCTGGCTGTGCCACTGGTGATTATCACGGTCAAATGAACCAAGAAAATTTCACGAAGTGGCTTACTGAAAAACTATTTCCTAACATTCCTCCTAATAGTATTATAATAATGGATAATGCACCTTACCATTCAGCTTTGGAAGACAAGCCTCCAACTAGATCTTCTCTAAAAAGAGACATCATCACGTGGTTGAGCAAAAAAGGTATAGAGCATGATCCTAATGCTAAAAAAATGGAGCTTTATGAAATAGCTTGTCTACATAGGCCACCATCTGATGAGAAAAATTATAAGATAGATAATTTAATAAGAAGTTTCGGACACACCCCACTTCGAACGCCACCCTATATGTGTCAGTTTAATCCCATAGAGATGATTTGGGCACAAGTAAAATTTTTCATTAGAAGCCATAATACAAGCGGCGAATTTACTATAAAAAAACTAGATGAAATTTCTAATAAGGCCATCGCTTCAGTAAGTGCCAGTGACTGGCAAAAGGTTATTGGACATGTTATAAAAATTGAAGATGAATATTGGGAAAAAGACAGTCTCATTCAAGAAATACAGGAAGAAATAATAATCAACATAGGAGGTGAAAGTGATAGCAATGACAGTTCCTCAGACAGTGATCATGACTCTAATCAGGATTGAAACTATACTAGATTGGCTACCTTTTAGAATTTTTAGATATTCATTTATTATACTATTGGTTTGTGGCTTTTAGTATCTCAGTAGAAAGTCTAATTCTATGTGTTGTTTATGGGTTATTTCATCAAGAAATTACTTTTTGTTTTCCTATATTTTTCTATTCAGTCAGATATTTTTGACTTGTTGTATTCTATTTTAGAAGAATGCATAATTTGTTTTGCTGTTCAATCATAATGCGTACATAGGAATATTACTTGTTGCCTAAAAAATATATTTATTTTGTTCTCAATATTCAGTGTTTGTGTATATTTATTTCTTATAATGTATGTTTGGTATCACGTCATTATGAATCGCAAAAAAATATTAATACTACCAGTTGTAATAAAATATAAATTCAATTAATAATTCAAGTCTCTCCGATCTCCGCCTATGACTCCATATAAAATCGTCTAATGGTAAGGTTTTTTCATCGCATTTCCCCCTTTCGTCCCTAGCAATCTTTGGCTGGTCGATCTATAGAATGTCGGGTTTATCTCCTGGGAATTTCGGGATATAGGTCAATGCTTTGTTATTTCCAATAAAAATAAACTCAAAAGTTAAGGTGATTCCTGCTACATTTACCGCAGTCTACATCAAGTCAAGAGTGTTGTACGAATTTTGAAAATAAATGGATTGTCATCGTCAGAAAAATGATACGTTATAATCCTTGAGAATCTGGATTGAAATATCTGCGCTAGAGTGTCATTCGGAGCAACGTAACAGCTGAAAGCAAAGAGAAAATACTGATAATAATAAGTTTATTGCAAAAGAAAAAATATAGCAGTAGTAGATGAAAGACAATATTATACAATAAACGAACGGACCCAAAAAAGTTTCGCAGAAACTTGTGCTTGGGCATGAGCTCATGTATAAATAACTTGACTAAAAAAAAAAAAAATAAAATAAATATATATATATATATATATATATATATATAAAATTTATTAGACAAGTCCTTGTAAAATTTTTAAAAAGACACAATCGGAGACGCAAAATCGGGACGGAGACGCAATCGGATAGAGACAATATTGAAACAAAAGACAATATTAGGTGATTAGACAAGAACAAAAATTGGTAAAAATAATTCATAAAATGCAATAATTCAGGAGGTAAGAATTCAAATCAGTTTGAGTTATACATTTTTTTTTTTCATTTTGAAATTTCAATAATCTTGAGAGATATTTCCGCTTTCAGTAGTAGTAGATATTTTTGATATCAATCGCTTGATGAATCTTGAGCCTATGCTGGTCCAAAATCCACAGTCTTAGATGCTTTTTCATAACCGTTGTATTTTTAATATCTTTTATCTGAGGGGGGATTAAGCTATATATTTTCGGTCCTAGGAAAGTGATACTCCGCTGACCTATGGTCTTTTTAGGCTTTGGTATGCGTGCTGAATGATCTTTGGATCTGGTGTGATGGTCATGTGGGAGGAAATTTAATAAATGCTTATGTTTTGTACTATATGTGAACACACTCTCAAAATAGAGTATATATATCATATCGGTTGGATAGGTGTTAGTTTTGTGGAACATGATTTTGAGAATCCATTTCCTGTAGTATTTATTCAACACCGGTCCCCATGCCAAAATTCCATAAGTTAACAACGGTTGTATTAACGTTTTGTATATGGTGCATAAGTCTTTGTCAGAAAGAATTTCCCTAAAAAATTTAAATTTTGGTATAAGACATCTTGATCTCTTCGTTACTGATTCCCAGTAGTTTTGCGTACTGCACGCTGTATAATTATATCAGACAATTCTAAATTGTCATGAGGACCCATCCGAGGTCTATCATTCAGCTAAACTGGTATTGGATTTGTAACCTAGATGCTGAAAAGATCAGGCGTTCGGCACTGAAAAGTTAAAATTTCTGCATTCAAATATTTTAGAAGAATTATTTTTTAAACTTTCCTCAGTATTTTTATTTTTTTCTCAATACTTGATTCTTCCTTAAAAGCTCAAAGTTTGCATTTTTGTCATTTTTCAAAAATTCTAAAAAGAGATATGTTTTTTGGAAGCCATATATCTCGAAAAACAATGTCTGCCAGATTGTCTGACCGCTAATCCTTGATCCATCTATAACATGGAAAGTACTGGTCGGATTTTGATGAAATTTCCACTACTATGCCAAAGACGACAAAGCTTTTTTGAAAATCGATCCAGTGGTGGCGGAGTAAAAGACCAAAAACGGTGAAAATTAAAATCGCCCAAACTTTGTTCTTTGACGTTTCAAAGCATCCTGATCATCTTTGGAAAAAATTGAGAGGTGAGGGAGGTTTCTCTCAATTTTTTTAATTCATCATTTTTATATTTTTCCAACCTCGGTAGTCCTACACACCTATTAAACATATTTCACACATCATAGATTTCTCCGTACATTTGCGGTTAAAACAGAATGTTAGATAAATAAATGCTTTCGATACGTATCGCTTCTGCTGCCTGCGATCACCGGCGAGCATGCCGGCCTTGGTAAGTGTTCTGGCATTACTGCCGAGTCTGGCGCGTTATATCGGGGAAAGGCGACGTTGCCAGATGGACCACCGGTACTACGGCAGGGAATGAATGTCTGTGGAGTAATTGTGTGGGCCGGTTTGACTGACTTGATCGTCCTAATTTCTTTGCTATTCATGTTTGTAACTAACTTTTTTCCCTGCACACAATCCTTTATGAACTGTGGACGGCGTTATGTGAGGAGTGTAGATTTGACGCCATTTTTTCCCTGCATTCATTCTGGGTCGGTAGTGCTTCGGCATATGGGAGATGAACCTTGGAAATTAATATTTCAAATACCCGATACGCAAGGATTCTTGAACATTTCTTCATGGTACGCCTTACGGGTGTAGACCCCGTTTAAAATTGATGACGTAATCGTCAATAAATTTTGACAACGAAGGCCGTCCGTCGCCGAGCGGGTCCTTTGAAAGAAGCTCCGTGCTCTCCGTGCACATGAATGAAAAGCGGGGCGTTATGGCCCACATAATCGGCCGACTGTCACGTGTTTCGGCTTAGCGTGTGGTTGAACGTCGTATATTTATCGACGTGAACAAAATACAATGGGACTTATCTCAAGTGCGTTCGCCGGACAGATATTAATAACTCGTGCGACGTCTTTATGCTATGCATGGAGCGCCACGGTTTTTTTCGTTACGCAAAACTCGGTGGGACTTAGAGGGTTTTTGTTTTTGATTTCTGCTCTTTCTTCAGGAATTAGGTATACTTTATCTGAAGTCACTTGAAATAGCATAAAAACCTTTGGTCGGCGCGTCCTTTGTAATTTCATGACGTATCATAGGCGTGCGGTCATTTATTTAGAACGATAATAATAATGTTTTTATATCACAATAAATGGATTTTACTATCTTCTTATTTTTTTGATTTGGGATAAAAAATACTTATATTGGGAGTTTAATTTATGTTGACTGAAAGTTAAGAAATGGAAAAATTACAGAATTCCAACGTTTGACATAGGCAAATATTTACATAGCAGGTAGGTATATAAAAAGGTATATAAAGACTTACATTATAGTTATTTATATATCATCCTCGCCTTCGGAGCTGTCGCTAGAGTCATCTTGTAGAGGAATTACAACGGGATTTACAGGAGGCAAAACACAATATTCATTTTCTTTTTCAATAATATGCCTAGAACCACTGCTTCCATAGGTCTGTGGCAGCAATATGAGATACTGCATCTCTTATTGTGGCTAATAGCGATTCACTTAATTGAGGGGTCTGATTATGTTTTCTTACTTTTTTTTTAAAGCAGCCCAGACCAACTCAATCGGGTTAAAAATGCAGTAATTAGGGAGGTAGACGTAATACTTCATGGCCATTTTGCTGAAGCAGATTGTCAACAACATACTCTTTTTCAAATTTTTGTCTTTTAATAAGATCCAATAATATGGCTTTGGTTGATTTTTGTGGTATTTCCATTCCCTTATCCTTCATAAAATCAATAATGTCTTGTTTTTTTGTGCCTGTATTCGGAATTTTGTTTTTCTGTCGGGAATGGTATGGCGCATTGTCCATAATAATCACTGAATTTGGGGAAATGTTTGGTATTAACTGCTGCTCTATCCACTTTTCAAATAAGTCGGAGGTCATGTCCTCATGATAGTCGTCACATGATTCTTTGATATTTTTGGCAGATAACAGCAAGGCATTAGGTATAAATCCATTTTCACTGCCAGCATGGAGAATAATGATTCGTTTTCCACGGTTGCATGGTGCATTTAAAATGCACTTGTTGCTGTCGTCAACCCAGCCGTACTGCACAACATCATGGGTATCATTCCACGTTTCATCCAGGTAAATCAGATTTCTTTTCTGCTCTCTATAGATTTTAACTTTGTGCAAAAATTCTTGGCGCAATTCAACGATTCGAGACGACTCCATAATCACCATTCTTTTATCTAATTTTTTGTATTGAAAACCACACAGTTTTACAATACAGTGCAGTGAGTCTAAGCATTTGTAATTATAAAAATCTTCAGGATAATCTTTTAATTTATCCCTTATCATTTCCAACGTGGGCACCAAATTGTCTTTATAAAATCCGTATATTATACGACGAATATCTTCCTGAAAACCCACGTCTATTCTTTTTAATGTTTGCCCTATGCGCTTTCTGTGGAAGGAATGGTTGACTACATCTCCCCTTTTTATAACCCGATAAATGGTAGACCGACTGATTTTTGTCAGGATACAAATTCTGTTTAAAATTTGATTTTGCGGGGAATCTGCATTTTCGTTTTTCAGACAATCATACATATTTAGGATTACTCTTTGGGTCTGTTCCTCTAAATCTTTATGAAAGAATTCTGCCTACACAGGTTCATCAACCATCTCCTCGTGGCTTGGAGCATTTTCCCAAGGTCTCCAAAGAGCCATATTTAGGACACACAACAATTAAATCAACAAGTAAACTGAGTATTCAAAAGTCAAAAACACACAAACTAATAAAATCTATGAAAAAACACGGACAGACTAAAGAAAACACGTTTATTCGCCGCTACACTGTTTCAATTTTCAGTAGCCACCTGCACTTGTTCGGAGCTCTGAAATACACGCTTTCTCATTGGCTATGTCCACTCATAGGCGTGCTTTACTCCACGTGGACCGGTGAAACTGCCTTTGATCTTATACGGGGGATATTTGCTGCGAAATTTGGCGATTTTTGCAGCAACAGAGCGTGTTAAATATAGATATATAAAACGCACCCGGTATTTCACAGTGTTTCAAGTGTCTTCAGATAAAGTATACGATATCAGCGAAGGTGTTCCACAAGGATCGGTATTTTGAGCTGCAATGATTTTGAAGCTGAAGTCCTTAAACTATCATTTTTGGTTCTGACAGATTTGCTTCAGTGTTTAAAGGCAATACTTTGGCCATGAATCAATTAAATATTTTAACAAAAATCAACTTAGGGACGATTTAAATTTTTAATCTACTCCAACTGGCGAAAATGAAGTATGGAACGCTTTGTCTACTATAAGTCCAATGCTAGTGGGTCTGACAGAATTTCTACTGAAATGATGAAATTGAGTTTGCCTGTTATCCGAACACATGTAATACATACAATAAACAAATGTCTGGACTTACTTAACCTTATTTAACCATCAATAATCCACTTCCAGATCGACAATCTGGATTTAGAGAGGGCTTCCTAACGATACATTATATCATCACTGCTTCTGATAAAGATTGTGCTTCACTCTTATTGCTTCTTAAGTTTTCAAAAGCTTTCATTTAAATTAACCATGATTTTTTCCGAACTACTTAATTGGTAGAAGTCAAAAAGTTGCAGTAGGCGACAAACTTTCATCACTTGATCTTATAAAATCCGGGGTACCACAAGATTCTGTTTGAGAGCCACTTCTATTCGCATTCTACACGTCAAATTTAACCAAAGTTGTAAAATAATGACACACGCCGATGATACCCAAATGTATCTATCATTTCAACCAAATAATAATGAAAACGTTACCTCACTTATAAACAAGGATCTAGAAGTAACCTATAATTATGCAAAGGACAATGCGTTTGAATTGAACTCTAAAAAAATGCAAGGAAATCATGGAAAAATCAAATTCCGGTTAACAGTTGATGACCAAGGCGTTGGAATATGCCAAACTTTTTTTACACACGCTCTAATTAGTTGATGCGTAAGTTATAACAAGGGGACCAGTTAGAGCAGCAATACTCAGGAAACGAAGGAACCAAAGAACAATGTGATTAGAAAAAAGTGACAGATCAACACAATGCCGGCATATAAAAACTAACATCTTATATGCACAGTTGATTGTTTTTCCAATATGTAAGTTAAATGATAATTTTGAGCCAAAATAACTCCCAAGTCCTAGATCTGTCTGTAGTTTGTAACTATCTACCTTTCATGCTATACGAATATGTAATAGGAGAACGCGACAGACTAAACGTAATTTTGAAACATTTCGAATATTCATTCATACTGCACCAATGTGAAACATTGTCCTGCAGCAATTCAGCATCATGGTTATTCCCAATAATTCTAAAAACATCATCCGCAAATGAAATAATTCCCAGGCGCACTAAATTCACAAGAATATTAATAAATGTATCCAGAGTTGACCCTGAATACCATAGCTTTGGAGTCCGATAGCTTCAATAAATGTATTTATTGAGGGGTTTTAGTTCATTTGGAATAAAATTGATCCTCTCTAGACCCAAAACCTTATTGCACCCTTATTGAAACTGCCAACTTTCTGAAAGCAAAAGATTTAAAATTTTTGTACGATCTATTCTACAGGAAATCCTTTATAATAGCAAGAGCAAGAGCAAAAATATCGCATGCTTCTTATTTAACGTTTATCATCTAACCTAGTCAGTGCTACTGTCTTAAACGCAAAAGCTCATCAACGAAATCACTATACAAACCAATCTGGTCATCTAAGCTCTCTGTTTTTAATGCATTCATTTTCTAGGTTAAGTATAAGGTAACGAAAAACGGTCTTAAATTACCAGTGCCCCATTTAAAAAAAATTGTCGTGCAATGACCTGAATATGAGGTAACTGCTCCAAGTATATGGATCATCTCCAGACTGTCAAAGCCGCTGATAGATGTTGATTACTTCACTTTGTAAACAAGTCTTCCGAAACAGTTAATGACTTCTTGTAATTGCTACTGACTGCAACATTTACGCGACAGCATGACAAAACGTATATAGTACGAAAGAAGAATGAAATCGATAGGAAAAAAAACGGGGGAATGAAAAACGTTTATTATTTGATATAATATGAAACTTAGGCTGGCGGTGGTGGGTATTCAAAAATCTGGGACGCAGATAAAAATTGGTAATGTTGGCCTGCTTGTGTTATATTATATTGCTGAATATTTATGCTGAAGATTGGATTATAGTTTTCTCTAGTCTTTCATGCTATTTAGCACTGGAAAATGAATGGAAAGGGGTAGGTTTGGTGCAAAGACCCCCGCTGCTTTCTATCCCCCCACAAAAAATTCCCCCATTTAAAATTCCTCAAATTTGGGGAAAAATATCACAACCTGGCAACCCTGTCAAAGCACCACTGGTGCACTGGAACAGCATTCTCTCCTGGTATACAGACTCTGTGGTCAAATGTTGTGAACTGTCAAATCGATACCATTGCTACCGCGATACAGCATGAAAGTTAGACTAGTGCTGGTGGTCCAATGTAAGTTACCTAAATGCACTCAACCTTCCTTCTCAAAGGTAGGCTGGTATGAATACCATGCAACTTTAATATTCGACGGAATATTAGAAACTCGAAAGATAACCACTATTGCCCTCGTTTTGTCCCTAGGTGAATAATGATAATAATAACACCTGGGTAAAATAATGAACGTTATTTGATATTGTATTTGGTCTGTTTGATATGTAATTTTCTAACCAGTTTTAACAGCCGATATAATACTGCCAGCAGAATACAAGCCAGTAAGGTGAAACTGGACCGGTCGAATTCTTTGTGTTGTATTTTTGTTTTCCAGTTGGATATCAGGCACTACATATTTCACAATGTGCTGCTTACTGTACTATTCTTGTCCACGACGTAGACTGAAGTAACATGGCTAACATATTTTTTGTGTTCATATTTTTTGAAATATTTAACTGATGTACTGTTTTCTTTTTCAGGTAATTATCTGAACGGTACTATAGCTGAAGGTGCTGAAAAATTGTAAGTTAGAAATCATTTGTAAAACTATTTCTTAGATTTGCGTACTATTATGTCATTTTCAGTATATTCAAAGTGATAATTTTACTATATATGTATAAAAAATATCATTAGGTAAACATCATTGTTATTTTCTATTTCATATAATATTTATAAGTATTCAATGGGTCTTCCCACGCATGCTGTTCACTGGTGACTTGGGAAGATGTATGACAGTTATTTATAATATAGAAAGGTTCCGTCCTTTGACCTTTCGCTAGGAAAGGTTAATGAATATGGATATTTATAATACACAGATACTACGACTTATTGATTCTCTTTTGTTGATATATGATTTATGCCTTTGCACTATGGACTGAAAAGCGAAACTTTTCTTGGAAAAAAACAATTTCACACAAAGAATCTTCCTTTACGTACACCCAGGAGAGAATTGTTGCGTGCTATTTATCTTATCTGAAGCAAAATTTTAGCATTGCTGTTAAACACATACGCCACTTATTTCAATCTCATCTAACATCAAGTCGAGCAATAACTACTGTCTTCTACTGTACGAAGAGGCTGCATCTGGGAAGTATTGTCCTTGAATCACTTTTCAAACAGAATATAGTTTAACAAGTATAATTTTCAAAATGCTCCACAGAATCGGGTGTTCCATGACTAGCTACGCTATTATAATTTCGATAGTAAAAATCAGTTTATGTAATTAAAATCAGGCCCTACAATCGTACATGATGGACACAGGTAGAATACGTTACTCAATGGTTTTATTTAATTTGAAAGATTGTATTAAAAACATCCTGTATAAATAGTGTTGATACATTTTACTATAGACATCCTCGAAAGCGCTCCCACACATATTCAGAAGATTTTGGGGAAACATCTATCCCAATTTGTACATGTGTTGTGTCAAAACAAAATTATACAAATAATATACTCTTCAAACCTATAGGAAATTATATCCTAAATATTACCTAAGACTGAAAGAAAATTGGCATTGAACTCTAGTAATATTAACCCAGGACAGAATAAGCGAAATGCAGAGATGAACTTAAAAACTGAAATACTGCATAAGAAACAACAAATCGCCGTATAAACACAAGAATAATAACTCTTTAGTCATTCAATGACAATGCCGTCTTTGTATGGAAACTCCTGTAGCAGAAAAAACAATCTCAAGCTTTTCCCTCTAACTAGGCCTATGTTTAAATAATATCGGTTCCAGATCGAAAAAATGCAAAAGAAACCGCTGTATGTTTAGGATTTTGTCAGCAATATTTATAAACAGAAAAGGATATGACTATTTCCAATGTATTAAAACCTGAAGAAGGATTGAAATATAACATAGAATGCTTTATAAAGGGTGTCCCAAAATTAACGCAAGATTTGAATTAAATAGAAAATGCCATTTTTAGTCTTTTAATAGTTATATTTTTATTGACTCATAAAGTACATAGGATAGGGTTATGTATGGAACAACACATCGGACAAATGTCCTCCACGGCTTTGCATGCACATGCGCACTCTTTTGTCGAAATTTTCCATGACCCTTCTGCATAAATGTGGCTGAATTTCGTTGATGCAGCGTTGAATCTCCTCCTTTAATGCACGGGTGGTTGTGGGCTTGTTGACATAGACTTGTGATTTCAAATAACCCCATAAAAAGAAGTCTAATGGTGTTAAATCACACGATCTAGGAGGCCAATTTTGATCACCGAAACGAGAGAGTACACGACCGGGAAATGTCTCATGCAGTAATTGAATTGTTTCACGGGCTGTATGACATGTGGCACCGTCTTGTTGAAACCACATATTGGGTACATCAATATCATTCAATTTTGGCAGAAAGAACTGTGTAATCATGTCGCGATATCGAGCACCAGTAACAGTCACTGCTTGACCAGCATCATTTTCAAAAAAATATGGCCCAATTATGCCTCCAGCCCAAAATCCACACCAGACAGTCACGCGTTGTGGATGCATTTCTTTTTCGACAATCACACGTGGGTTCTCCGAACCCCAAATGCGGCAATTTTGGCGATTGACAAAGCCATCAAGATGAAAATGTGCTTCATCGCTTAGGATGATTTTGCTTGAAAAATCAGGGTCCATTTGTTGATGTTCAATAATCCATTCAACAAACTCTCTTCTCTCTGCATGGTCATTAAGCTTCAATTGTTGTGTTAATTGAAGTTTGTAAGCATGAAGACACAGATCTTTGGTGAGTATACGCTGTAGAGAGGTTCTTGACATTTGCAATTCTTGTCCACGACGTCGAATTGAGGTTCCTGGATTGTCCGCAACACTCTCACGCACTGCTTCGATATTCACATTTGAACGGCTTGTTTTTGGACGACCAGTGTGTTTGGCGTCTCCAACGGATCCAGTCTCCATGAATTTTTCAATTAATCTCTTCACAGTTGACGAAGTTAAAACACTATTCCGGCCATATTTTGTATGAAATTTTCGAACTGCAGCCGCCAAGCTTTCACTATTTTTGAAATATTCTTTAATAATGAAGACACGTTGTTCTATCGTGTAACGCTCCATTTTTCATAACCCTATACTGTTAGCTGTCAAATTGCTTTTTTTCAGGGTTGCCAACACTTCACTGCACAAATGGCGGCAAATTCAAATCTTGCGTTAATTTTGGGACACCCTTTATATGTAGGTACATTTCAATTGGTTATTAGCTGGTAGATCTTTGGAAACAAGCGTAACCTGCACCACAAAATACCTCTAAATGTTATCAGACTATTAAGCATAATTCATAATCTTGCAATATAGTCAAATTATAGCCATTTGTACTTATTATGCTTCAACAAGTATGGATTTAATTTAATAATCAACATTGGAGTCTCAACTTATAAGAAACAGGACCAGGGACACAAACGTTCATTATATTCTGAACTCTATCCTTATAACTCAACCGACATTTTTGATTAAACATTCGGCTTCAAGCGAAGGCCGAAAAATTGACCTCTGGTCGGACCCGACTTGTTTTGTTTCACAGGCACGGACCAGTCTAAATAGACTTATCCTATTTTTTACCTTTCTCATGTGAATGTACCCCTTGTACGGCACTGCATTTTCCCAGCTCATTGACTCGGTCCTACCCTAAGACCGAACGGACCCTGTTCTTTTGTCAAACCTCAGACGAACCAGAAAAAAAAAAGAAGGAGCCAGTCGGCGGCCGAGGTGTTGTGAACCTGTTTGCCTGGAATACCTCCTATAATATTTATGTAGGGAATTTTTATTTCGGGTCAAATTATAGGCCGCGTCTGCGATTTCGGGCGACTTTGAGCCGCCGGCCGTGCCGCCATTTTAATTGGTTCACCATTGTCGACGGATCTCTTTCAGTCGATTTGCAATTCTAATGGACGTCGATGGTTCGGAAGAAACGCCAGCAGACACACAAAAAATGGATGGGTATCGGGTTCGACCTCCACTTTAGAACCAACCGCGAATTTTGCCTTGGCCCACCGCACCAGCGAATACCTTGCTAACCCTATCAAATTTCTTTTATATACAAAGTTCTTTTAATTGCCGGCACCACGCTAAATCTTTACCATTCGAGACAGTTGTGCGTTCATTACCGAATTTATGTTCAAGTTCAAACACATCTCGTGATTCTAATTGATCATGTCTCATTTTCACCGGTCTCTCAAATCGGTTTCAAAATTATTAGTCAGATATCCTATATGTTTTGAAAACATAACTTCATTAATTAGCGATATTGAATTTTGCATAACTACAATAGCTAGCGAGAGATATATATAGTTGTAGTCACCGTTTTTTGCAGTTACGTCATCAACGCCATATGAAATAGTAAATAGACCGAGTCTCCGTACCATGGGCGGAACACTGCGCATACTAATCTTTAGCGCATCTACTACTCTCTCCAGTACGCATGAAGTGGGTAACAGGGAACCGCTGTTTTAATTCTCTTCCTGGAAATACTCTAATGAATTTAAGTAGTTGTCACTCTGACAAATATGACATAAGTTTTCGAGACGGAGACATGCAACAAAAAAACGTATGTCTTTGAGCTTACTTATGACATAATTCATCCACAGAAGAAGCGATCAAGTTGGTATTGCGAAAAAGAAAAACGTAAAAAATTACCGATTTTATACTGGAAAGGTCGTACGAGAAATCTGAAACAGTAGCCAGCGATTGAAATGATTGTAGTGATTGATATAAGATTTTTTATTTATATGCAAAGTGATTTTCCAAATCGATATTTAAAAATAAATAATTACCCAGCAAAAGGAACAGGGTCTATAAGTGGGTTTTTTTGGCTATGAAAATAACAAGCTCAAGCGTTTTTTAATATTTGATTGCTTTTCTAAAAGGTCAAAAAGTCCGCAATTTTTGTTCAAAATTCCGCATTTTCGAATATTTAACTTGCTATTTTAATATCAGCAATGGTCGCAATACTTACTACTTGAAATGTATAATAAAATACATAGGAACACAAATCATTAAAACATAGAAGTGTTGAGTCACTGCACTCACAATCGGGACAAAAGTTGTAGTCTCATTATAGTTTTGTATTCTTTTGTTTTAACTTTTGTTTTTTTTTTCTTTTTATATAATAATAGTAATAACAATAAAACGCCTTTAATTACTGGATATTCAGCTTATTAGCTGCTTTACGATATCAACCAGGTCAAAAATTACAGAAATAGCTGATAGGATATGTATAGACACAAACACAAAGTAGAAATGTATGATATAAAAATACAACAAAATACTAAAATATGTTTTCTGCCTGAAGATTGGATAAAAATGCCAAGATTGCAAATTTTGAGCTTGTAAGGAACGATATACAAAGCGCAAAATGCGAATAATCTAACATTTGAATAAATAACCTATGATCCCTGATCCTTTTTATATCTTTAGATGGTGGCCTATTCATTTAATCTTGAGAAATAATTGTAAAAACCAAGTTTTTGTAAAAAGCCTGCAGAAGTTCATTATAATCTGTACGGAATTATAAAAAAAGTTCCTTTTGATTTGTCCAAGGACTTGTTGATAAAGACAAGATCTAAAAAGCATAGACAGGCTTATAACCAGTCTTTCCAATAATTAAGTCATCCAAAACTACAGATACTTGAATTTGTTGATGATCTCGACCACCTGGGCTTTTTTATGCTTATTAAAAGTAATATTTATTCGCTTGTTATTAAGATTCAACAAAGAAAACGCCAGTCTTGAAATGTTCATAATTTTTGTGTCTACCTCATTAAGCGCAGATCGGACGAAGGTCGACCGTAAGAGTTATAATATGCGCTAAGTTGAATGTGTGGGCATAACAAGTTCAATGCTCTTCATATTTTATTAGCTTTTGTAGCTGCCAATAACTACAGAAGTTAATTAACGTTTCTTGGTCGGCGGCACCCTGAAATAGTTGGATGCCCATGTTCACCATACTTATGCTAGGATAACAATAGGAATGGAAAGGTGACAGGGGAGTTGACAATTTGTTTATAAAGTATTGTGACTGACTGATTAGAACCTATTTGTATTCGATGACCAACCCTGTATAAGATTGTTTGGTATAGTTATGTAAATCTATCTGCACGCTCTGCCTGCCAGATAGATCTGCCTGACTTCAGCCTTCCTGCCTAACCGTGTCGAACTTCGTACATTTATCTGAGGAGGCATTTCCCAGTTGTACTAATCAGTGTAGCATAAGAAACAACATTTACATTTTTCCGCCCAATTTTCACTATTTTTATACTATCCTACTGATTTATATTTAGATATACACATTATCTAAAAGTGAATTTATTTAACGTCTAAAAGTGACTTTATTTGCAATATTTAATGTGCGATTCTCTAGTCGAAAATACATCCTCACGTCTTAATTGTAATCTCTTCAAGATTTACAAATTAATTCTTAAAGAAAAAAAAAATGAAATTCTTGGCAAACTTTTTGGAAATTCAATAAAACATTTTCTGAAATACCTGAGTAAATCAAAGAAAGGGAAACTAGCCTAGTTAGGTGAGATTTCGAGAAGAAAAAAGGCAGAATACACCCCCCTCTCCTTACGCGTCAAGGTTATTCTTAAGGTCGTAAGATCCGCTGGTAGACCCTGATCGTTTTCAAGTTTCATGTAAGAAAATGAAATTCTTTTGTCGCAGTAATCTAATTTTGTTATTTCGCAAACATCGGTGCTAATTTAGCGGACACCGCCTCGGAAATTATAATCCATTTAGTCCGAAGTTTCGATCGTTCTCCGGCAAATGTCTCCATAACCGCGAGCAAATAGATCGTGTTCTAATTGTACTATGCTCCATTGATAGATGATGAATGAACACTAATATTTGTGATAAACAGTTATGGATGCTGCGGTTACGTTAATTAAATCGTGATATATGGATACGTATACCCTGAAACAATTGAACATAATTAGATTCAGTGTCGTTAATTATACAGCTGATAAGGATACAAATAGCGTCAATAGTTATTTATGTAAGCGGGAATGAGTAATCTATAGTCTAGTTTTGCAGGACGGCTGTTAGTCTTGTTGGACATACATGTTTTTTTTTCGTAATTTGCTTCATATTTCAGATTAGAAAATCTATTGAAACCTTTAACGCCGAACATAACCTTCAGTTGAATCTACCTCTATCTAAAGTACTATTTTTTCTCCTAAAGGACTCAAGGGTCGTATCGTCAGTCGTTTCTACAAATTGTAGGAGGCCTTGAATTTAATAGTATTTTCACTTCTTCAGAAAGGCTGAGGTATTTCTAGGTTTCTACTATTCCTTGTCAACGTCAGCGATCCCCTATTGTGAAATTGTTTTTTTTTAATCGTAAGAAAATGTAACCTCTAAATAGAAAAATACCCCTGCCCTTCTGAAGGATGGGAAAAAATATGAGGTGTCCTACAATGGCTCCTACCGACTGTAGGACTGACGATACCGCTCTTAGAAGTCATATTAAAACTAACTTCAACATAAGTTTAAATGGCAGTGTTATCAACAGGAATCGGCAAAAAATTTAGGGGTATACTCGTATTTTGACGAGAACCTTAAGGTCATACCTGATGTAAATTACCTATATTACTGAAAGAAGCTATGTTGTCCTAGGTCAGTTGTAGGCAAATACTTGATTTTATTCTATACGTAACTATGAAACTGTCAAGAATTACTTATTGCGACTTAGACTCTTAAAAGCTTCTAAAACGTAATTTTGATTTCATTTATAAAGATTTATGTGATATTTATACATATAGGTATACTTTATCTGGAGTCACTTGAAACACTGAAATACCGGGTGCGTTTTATATATCTATATTTAACACGCTCTGTTGCTGCAAAAATCGCCAAATCTCGCAGCAAATATCCCCCGTATAAGATCAAAGGCAGTTTCACCGGTCCACGTGGAGTAAAGCACGCCTATGCGTGGATGTAGCCAATGAGAAAGCGTGTATTTCAGAGCTCCGAACAAGTGCAGGTGGCTACTGAAAATTGAAACAGTTTAGCCAGTGCCGTGTAGCGGTGAATAAACGTGTTTTCTTTAGTCTGTCCGTGTTTTTCATAGATTTTATTAGTTTGTGTGTTTTTGACTTTTGAATACTCAGTTTACTTGTTGATTTAATTGTTGTGTTGATTGTTCTTGTGTGTCCTAAATATGGCTCTTTGGAGACCTTGGGAAAATGCTCCAAGCCACGAGGAGATGGTTGATGAACCTGTGCAGGCAGAATTCTTTCATAAAGATTTAGAGGGACAGACCCAAAGAGTAATCCTAAATATATATGATTGTCTGAAAAACGAAAATCCAGATTCCTCGCAAAATCAAATTTTAAACAGAATTTGTATCCTGACAAAAATCAGTCGGTCTACCATTTATCGGGTTATAAAAAGGGGAGATGTAGTCAACCATTCCTTCCACAGAAAGCGCATAGGGCAAAAATTAAAAAGAATAGACGTGGGTTTTCAGGAAGATATTCGTCGTATAATATACGGATTTTATAAAGAAAATTTGGTGCCCACGTTGGAAATGATACGGGATAAATTAAAAGATTATCCTGAAGATTTTTATAATTACAACTGCTTAGACTCACTGCACTGTATTGTAAAACTGTGTGGTTTTCAATACAAAAAAATTAGATAAAAGAGTGGTGATTATGGAGTCGTCTCGAATCGTTGAATTGCGCCAAGAATTTTTGCACAAAGCTAAAATCTATAGAGAGCAGAAAAGAAATCTGATTTACCTGGATGAAACGTGGTATGATACCCATGACGTTGTGGGTTGACGACAGCAACAAGTGCATTTTAAATGCACCATGCAACCGTGGAAAACGAATCATTATTCTCCATGCTGGCAGTGAAAATGGATTTATAGCTAATGCCTTGCTGTTATCTGCCAAAAATATCAAAGAATCATGTGCCGACTATCATGAGGACATGACCTCCGACTTATTTGAAAAGTGGATAGAGCAGCAGTTAATACCAAACATTTCCCCAAATTCAGTGATTATTATGGACAATGCGCCATACCATTCCCGACAGAAAAACAATATTCCGAATACAGGCACAAAAAAACAAGACATTATTGATTTTATGAAGGATAAGGGAATGGAAATACCACAAAAATCAACCAAAGCCATATTATTGGATCTTATTAAAAGACAAAAATTTGAAAAAGAGTATGTTGTTGACAATCTGCTTCAGCAAAATGGCCATGAAGTATTACGTCTACCTCCCTATTACTGCATTTTTAACCCGATTGAGTTGGTCTGGGCTGCTTTAAAAAAAAGTAAGAAAACATAATCAGACCCCTCAATTAAGTGAATCGCTATTGGCCACAATAAGAGATGCAGTATCTCATATTGCTGCCACAGACCTATGGAAGCAGTGTTCTAGGCATATTATTGAAAAAGAAAATGAATATTGTGTTTTGTCTCCTGTAAATCCCGTTGTAATCCCTCTACAAGATGACTCTAACGACAGCTCCGAAGACGAGGATGATATATAAATACCTATAATGTAAGTCTTTATATACCTTTTTATATATCTACCTGCTATGTAAATATTTGCCTATGTCAAACGTTGGAATTTCCATTTCTTAACTTTCAGTCAACATAAATTAAACTCCCAATATAATTATTTTTTATCCCAAATCAAAAAAATAAGAAGATAGTAAAATCCATTTATTGTGATATAAAAACATTATTATTATCGTTCTAAATAAATGACCGCACGCCTATGATACGTCATGAAATTACAAAGGACGCGCCGACCAAAGGTTTTTATGCTATTTCAAGTGACTTCAGATAAAGTATACACCTAATATTACTATTTGGTATTGTACTATAATTTACGTATTTTATTGTATTTATATATTTTTGATGTTTTTTTTTTTGTTAAGGGTCAAGTGTCAAGAATATCTATAAATAAAAAAGATTTATTATTATTATTGTTACTGGACAAGCAAATATGACATTTTCGGGGACTTATCGCAATTGATAGCTTTACAAATCTATAGCGAAAAAACAGCAAAAATAAGCCTCCCAGAGAAATCGACTAAACTGAACTACATCCAACGATAAACTGAAAATTATCAGTCAACTATAATTACATCGTTTTAATTAACATGGGACGCCTCGTTATGTCAGCTGACGATCGATTTCGGAAAGACTGTACACAGGCCCGTATTACGTAATTTCTAATACGCTATTTCATATAGTGCATTCTAAGATACAGGCAAAACTCGAAGTGTTGAATTTGACATTTTTTTCGCTTTTCTAGTACTTCTAAGCTTACAAATAGTAGTACAGTTAACTGATTTATTCAGTAAGGTTTTGAACCGCTAGGCTTGTGCTGGTAAATAAATTCCATTTGACTGCCACTTGTCATCCACACTATCCTGGATCCGGTTTGTATACCGCGTTTTTAAAAAAATGTTACTGAGCCTGACCGTACCTTTTAGCTACAAATGAAAAATTAGTATAAAAATAATGGAAAACATGTATTTTTTTAATGTTTAAATATTTTGATTCACTGTTAATTTCTGATCTGGATATAGCATAAAAAATTGTTTTAAAAGCCAATTTCCATAAACCAAGATTACCTATATTTGTCGAACAATTTATGTAAGAAACAGTGATACTTGATGCCACAAACTTACACCTTAAACATTGTAATGAATAAAATTCCCATAAACACGAGCATGACACAGATTTCGAATAGGCTCATCTAATATCCAAAGACCACATAAAACATTATTAAAAAAATCGTTTCAATTCTTAGCAGTTAAATTATATAATGTAGTACCAAACGAAATAAGGACATTTAAATTTGAAAAAAATAGTCAAAAATTAAAATACTCTGCAGCGAATGACTAAACTATATAGAAAACTAAAACTGCAAAATTCAAAATTATTTTAATATTTTTTAGAACCAATTATATTTGATGTATGCATATGATTTTTGTTAGTAAGATATAATCCACACACATGCAATGCCCTCTGTGGATTTGTCATATTTATTTGCCCATTTTTTAACAATTTTCTCTTTTGGGAAATAAATAGGTATTATTATTATTATTATTATTTTAGAATTGATGAATTTTCCAAATTCAAGTGCGTATCAACAGGGAGCTAGACTAGAAAAACTTTGACCAGTTCTTTTTTTGTGCTCTTATGCAAATAGTTACTTTGATGTTGTTCAATATTAAAACATTGTTCCTAAAAAGTAATATGCAGAACTGTCATCAGTTTATCATATTCATGATGTCAAAACCTAGAAAAAAAATTTTTGAGCTTCTGGTGCGTGTTTCATTGTTGAGTACCGAAATACTATAACAGCATGCTAAACAAATTATTGAGTGCATATTTACAGAAACGTTTAATTATTGTACGGTACATTCCAATTATTGTAATGAAAAGCTCCATCAGACGACTAATATTAATGTTTTTGTATATTGGCGGTTCGTTGTAGAATTTCAGTTGGACCTTAGCCCAGAGGTTATTAAGGGTTACGAAGTTGCAGCTGGCAGGAAAATGTCGACAATCCGACGGCTGGCCATGTGGAGGCACGACGAAGTCTGTTTTGCAGCTGCCGCTGTCTGCCCAACATCCAGTGGCGGCGCGAACTTAGCTTTTGTAGGAGTCTTGTATCGATGTCTTCGAAGATTAAAAGTTTGCCAATCTTGGCCTCAAAAGCAATGTTAAAATAAACTAATTTCAAAATAATCTTCTAAGTCTTATAGGGCAAGATTTTAACTTTAAACTAGATGCTTGACAGCCTCAAAAATGATGATTTTTGAACAAATTTGTTTGTTTAAATTAATTATATTTTTTTAAGGTATTTTTTTTATCATTCTGAACGAAAAAGGCATCCATTATCTTTTTTCTAAAGCTGACCATTTTCCAGTTATAAGCAAATTAATGTCTGAGCAACCTGAAACATGGATATATTCAATGCCTAAAAACTGTGTTAAAAATTATAATCTTTGAGGACGTCTATCATCTAAATCAAAGTATAAATCTTGATTTACATGGCCTCGAAGAGTATTTTGAGATCAGTTTATTTTAAGGCGATTTTTAACCCAGCCTGTTACGTCAACATTGGTGAACTTTGGAGTTTCTCTGTCTGTACTAAGCACAGAATGGGGCTGCTAAGCCGAAACGGAGAAAGTTTGAAGCTAAAAAGGCTAGAGACAACTATTCTTCGTAATTAATTTTTTACATGGAGAATGTTGAATTTTTTGAGAGGGGGAGGGAGGTATGAAAGAAAAGCACCGTGTGTATTTGTATTTTTGCTAAATGTGGAAGTTTGGTGAGCGTTTGTGTGTTGTGAACTTTTTCTAATATAGAAAACGTTTTGTCTTATTCTATGGTTCCTGTGAAAAAATACAAATTCACGTGATTCATCTCAGGAACTTATGAACATTTGGTAACGAAGATTAGATACTGTTGCACTGTTGGTCGTAGTAGATAATCTTATATTTTTGAAAACGTGGCCTAGCAATTAACAATAAAAAATACCCAAAATGCCATATAATTCGACATTTCGTCTTTTTGCTTTTAAGCGATTCCCAACTTGATTAGATCAACAATTTTTTAGATGGATAACGAATTTTGATTTCACCAAAATCTCATTCTTTTTCTTGTTTTTTGTCGGCAAGCGTTTATTTCTGGCCTATGCGTGTAGTATTGAAATTACTTGCAATGCTCTTGTGAATATCACGGTATTTATTTCATTCATTACATACAGGCGTACAGAAATGATAAAGGGTGTTTTTTTTTTAGAGGTATAGAACTTTAAATTGCAATAAAACAACGATGGATTATTCGATTGATATGAATTTTTTTTATTCGAAAGATAATCTTGTGGCATTACATTTTAAATATGATTTCTAGCATATGACTGCCACGGCTGGCTCGGATGCAGTCCAATCTGGACGTCCAATTTTCGATGACTTTTTCCAACATTTGTGGCCGTATATCGGCAATAACATGGCGAATGTTGTCTTCCAAATGGTCAAGCGTTTGTGGCTTATTCGCATAGACCAATGACTTTACATAGCCCCACATAAAATAGTCTAGCGGTGTTAAATCACAAGATCTTGGAGACCAATTCACAGGTCCAAAACGCGAAATTCGGCGGTCTCCAAACGTGTCTTTCAATAAATCGATTCTAGCACGAGCTGTGTGACATGTGGCGCCGTCTTGTTGGTACCACAGCTCCTGGACATAATGATTGTTTAATTCAAGAATGAAAAAGTTAGTAATCATGGCTCCGATCATCATTGACTGCAACGTTCTGGCCATCATCGTTTTTGAAGAAGTACGGACCCATTATTCCACCAGCCCATAAAGCGCACCAAACAGTCAGTTTTTCTGGATGTAACGGTGTTTCGACATAGACTTGAGGAAGGAGCTTCACTCAAAATGCGGCAGACGTAGCTATTTAACCAGAAGTGCGCTTCATCACTAAACAAAATTCGCTTGTGAAAATCGGGAACAACGGCAATCTCGTTTTCGAATCTACGCCTTGCTTGATGATCGTTTGGCTTCAATTCTTGCACAAGTTGGATTTTACCGAATTTCACTTTACTAAATACCAACGGCCACTAGGAAGTGCGGGAGTCGATCTACTTGACCTTGTTTTTCTCATTTTCTCTCATCTTTGCAGCCGATGGTTACATAGTGCATCCGGTTGTAAGCCGAAGAACGGTCAAAACAATGGCAAATTACGTATGTGCATAGCGAACCATCGATATAGAAAAAAAATCCTAAAGGACACTTTACGGGTTATTGGCACTGTGGCGAACGTTGCCGACTTCCTGTGCAGGAGATCCAACGGGACAAACGATGAATAATAATGCCGTGTTTACACCTGTCTGTATTCATCATTCGCAAGTTTCATTCACTTCATCAACATTGAATGAAAAATGCTAATATCACGTCGCGCATTTTATTTCGGATTAACGCTGTTATACTTTCTGACAAGGATAAATTGATTTGTTGGATCAAGCAGATGAAAAGTTAAGTCAGATACATTATTCGTATTTAATTCGGTGCCAACCTGCGTTTATTTGTGATGCTTCTAATACAATCAATATTACTGGACTATGGTTAAAGGGAACTAGTGCTTATTCGGTCCACTTTTCGGAACTTGGGGCACTTATTTCATCATAGAACAAACAATATACTGCGTTGCATATACAGGAAAGCTATCCACTACAAGTAGCGCCATCTATAACGTTGGACAGGTACGTCTTTCATTGATACCCTGTCAAAATTCCATGACAGTACCTCTTTAGGATCGGTCGGAAAATGAGCGTCGAACAGAGAGACAGTATTAAGTTCTGTATTAAACTTGGCAAACATTTACCGAACCAAATCAGATGGTGATGCAAGTGTATGGTGTTGATTGTTTATCTCATAGCTGAGTTCACGAGTGGTTTACACGGTTCAAAGAGGTCGTTAGTCGCTGGAAAACGACGAAATTTATCAAAAATGATCCAAGATCTTCACTATAGATAATAGAAATGGAATTAAATATCTCTAAAGATTCAATCCATGCGTTTTGACCAAGAATTTGGCATGAGAAAGATGTGTACACGGTTTGTTCCGTACAAGTTCACGCATGACCAAAAATTGCTTCGAATTCAAAATTTGAGAGACATCATTAAAGAGGCCAAAAAAGACAAAAACCCTCCGTACATTGACTGGCGATGAAACGTGGTGTTTTCAATACGATCCCGGCATGTCTTTTGTTCCAAAAGAACAATCTTGCCTAGAATTTTCAGGAACACGAAATTAGAGGAGGGGGAGGGATATAATAATAATA
Source organism: Acanthoscelides obtectus (assembly GCA_963669975.1). Lineage (NCBI taxonomy): Eukaryota > Metazoa > Arthropoda > Insecta > Coleoptera > Chrysomelidae > Acanthoscelides > Acanthoscelides obtectus. Next base: position 105,435,836 of record CAVLJG010000004.1, on the reverse strand, counting down.
ATAATAATAATGTTTATTGGTCCAATTACAAAGTTTTCGTATAAATAAGAAAGACAATGTCCAATAAACATAATATACCCAAAAAAGTGTACACTTGTGCTTGGGTGTTAACCGAAGTTGAGTTATATTAATACAACAAATTTTCTTTAAGTATACTAGTCAAATGTATAAATTGCATCATTTTATAATCAAACAACATATAGTTTTTAGTGTCAACAAACTTATGGATTTGTAGCCTTGGTTGGAATAACATTATAAAATTTTGAGCATAGAAAATAGAATGATTTTTGGCTGATAGTTTTATTATGTCTAGGAATTAGGCTGATAGAAAGTAACAATTTTGGATTTTTTGTTAAATACAGGTATATTATTGTATGATAAAAATAAATTTGCCGGCAGTCGAAAAGCTGAGATTCATTGTAATGATTTTCTGAGGGATAACATTTCTTTTTGTTCAACATCCATTCAAAATCCACTTCTGTGTAATTTCAATCTTTTTTAATGATCATTCATGACTCCCCCCATGCTAAGATTCCGTAAGATACTAATGATTGAACAAGGGCATGATATATCATGTGTAAATATTTTTCGCTTAAAAAACTGCTGAAATATTTGACTTTCGGAATAAGGTATCGTAATTTTCTTACTAAATTTTCAATACGTTTATTCCATCTTAGATGGTTATCTATGAATACCCCCTAGGTATTTGAAATTATCAACCGATTGTATGTTTCTACCGCTATTCAACGTTTTAATTTGGAGTTGATTAAAATTTGGGGAAGATGTATGTTTTGTTGAAATTGACTGTTAAAATCATTTCCGTGAAAAAAATTGCAACCTTTTGAAAATCTAATACAATTTTATTTTTTAAAGAAGCCCAGTCTTTGTCTGAGTAAATAATTGCCGTATCGTCAGCGAAACCAATAATTTCTCCATCGTTTTTTAACTTAAAAAGGTCATTAATATATAAATTAAACATCAACGTACTTGTAAGTTTTGGTTGTTAACTGAATAAGTGCACCTTGACTTGATTTTGCTTCCTTGAATCCATATGGTTATTGCCCTGACACTGTATTCCAAAAGGGTAGAGTGTGAAATTATTAGCGTGTGCTTAAATTAAGTCAAACGTTTTGATTTTCTTCGCCACTGTAGATTAACGGTATCAATGGCGATTCAAAAAAATGTGAACCTAACGCAGAAGGCAATAGATCTCTGTACAAATTGGTGAATAACTTTTTCAATTCGTACGAAAATTAAAAAAGTTATGAAGGGAGGAAGGAAAATGGTGGTAAAATTACCATTTGCCCCTGAAACTTCAACCACTGCATATATTGGCGCGAATAAAAAACAGATTATCGAGAAAATGTGATTCTGGATAATGGGAAGCATTGAGGTCTGATGAGTAATTCGATTGATACCACAGAGTGACCCAAAGTTGGAGTCATGGAAAATCATATCTAATTTACACTGTACAGGTCAAAACGTAGCTACAATCAAGAACTCATATCTAGACATTAATGCCAATGAGTGTACCTACCGCCTACCTAAAAAATCCATAAAATCAAGGTAAAATTGAAAAAGTTATGACGCTCCGAATTTGTCAAAAATTGTTTTCGTTGCGATTTTGAACCTGAGTCTACTCCATGTGAGCAGGGGAAGTTCCCCTCAGGTGCCTTAGAAATCTTGGCAACCCCGCCTCCTGTAATATTTCGCGCGTTTTTCTGAATAGCCATCGCCGTTATTGTCGGCTTTATGAGGCCGTATTTTTAGGCGAACGCTATTCGCAGCCTCGGCGTGTCGACTTGGGAAAGGTCAAGGCTCTGCTGATTTTCCGACGAGACTAATGAACGAATTAACAATGGCAGAATTCGGATTTGAATGAAATTCCTACGTATCATCAGATTAGGTTTCCACGAATCTCGAAAATAGCTTCCTTTGTATGAACGTCTGATCGAACAACGTTAGTACAAGAGAAACAGCTTAAAGTATGTTGGTAGTCTGAATAAACACAAAAAATGGCTCCAAGTAGGTTGACTCTGCACTTGCCACTCAAAGTTCATATGCCCCACCGACATTACCGGCCAACTGGCAACGTTGCTATGATTGTGGCGTTTATTGAAAATATGTCTCTATCATTGTAAGTTTGAAGGGCAAATGTACGCAGAAATATATGACCTCTGAAATATGACTAATAGTACAATGGCAATCTCCCCTTTTTAACTACTACAAAACTCTTAAAATCCTCCTTTGAATTGTCAAAAAGCGAAGTTTGGGTGATTTAGTTTTCTTTAGGTGAGTAAAAAATTAGCAGTGTTACGTTGTACCTACTAATCCATCCCTGTCGATATAAATGAGTTAGTTGATTTCGATAGACACTGGATACTAAGCCGCAAAAATTTCGTTGATTTCGACAGTGTCGTTCAAGAGTTGTTTAAAAAAATGGCGTCAAGTCGGTGGATTCTGCACTTCCCACGCAACGCTATTATCATAAAGAACTATGTTCGGCCCTTTGAGCTAGCTCAAGCGTGTATAACAAAAAATTAAATGAGTCAAGTCAACCAAACAGGCCCATATACAATTGGTGCATACTTCATAGTCCCCATGCATCTGATAACGCTGACGCTAGTTTCTTTCCTGCCTTAAGTATCGACCATCTGGCAACGCTGTTGGACCATACCAGCCAAACGTCGTCGTCGTCGTTGCATCGCATCGACCGGACCGATCACAGGACGCGTCTATAAATAATTCTACATACAAGGGCAAATGTAGGGGAAATCTTTGATGTATGAACTTTGTACTGATAGGTGCGTAACATTACCGGGGTTGGAAGCGTATAAATATACTGCCTTCAAACAAAATGAGATATGTCTCCCCCAACCCTAGAGTTTCAACCCCTACAAAAATGATCAGGAGCCTCTGAAACGCCCAAAAAAAATAAAGTTTGATCGATTTTTATTCTTTTCTGTTTATGTACTTGGCATAACAGTAACCTCGCTTGAAAATTACATCACAATTCGAGCGGTGCATTCCAAGTTATAGATGGGTCACAATCTAGCGGACAGACAGAAACGACGGAAATAAGTGACATGGTTTTTCGAGCTATATCTCATATAACATTCAAAAAAATGATGTGCTGTTTTTGAAATTACAAAACTTCCTCGCCAGTTGGTTTGGGAACTAAAAAATGGTTCGGACCCACAATTCTGGTGTTCGTACGTGTCATCTTCCAGTTGAGGCTCACCTTCACAATTTCTAAAAAAATCTGTCTGTCACAACTGCTACCGTTAAGTCATGAGCGACGTGTTTTAAAGACCACTGATCATTAATAGGTAGATTCAGACACCTCCTTTAGATAATATCTATATTTGCAATGCGATTATAATCAAAACTCATCACCATAAACATTTTGATTGATTAACTTTTTCAGAAGCCAGATCCATGATGAAATTTGTTTTTGTCTTGATCAACTTTCATTTATTTTCCGTTCTCTTGAACTTACACCTCGCTAGGCGGGCAGTACTAAGCAAATTTCTGGGAAATAAACGAATTTTCGGCATTGTGAACGAAATGATATTTCTGCAACTAACGATACAAACAATAGAAATAAGCGTTTCTTCGCATCTGTTACAAGGAAAAATAAAAAGGACTCCCTGGCGTGTGTGCGTGTGTATCTGTTTATTTGTATATCATGTAGTCCGTATGTCGAACGGCTTGCTGCTAATTTTGTATCCTTAGACCGCCGCGAAGCCTCTCATAATATGGCGCAGGGGCGCACTCTTAACGTACATGGTGGAAGATGATCAGAGAACGGAACTTCACTTATTAAAAATACCCAGGCAATCGACGTGTAGTTTAACAAAAAAAAATGAGGTCATGTAAATTGACTACACTTCACACAAGTTCTAGTTTGTTCCACTCAGGGCATAGGGATCAAAAAGACGTAGGTTGTGTCATAACCATCAGTGCACTATTTGGACATTTCTTAATGAAAAAAATCCTCAGAGTGCAGCAATGAACGTGTTCGTACAGAGCAGCCTCATTTCTTTGAAGCCCTGGTGTTAAACTGTTTGTCAACAATATTCGATAACTGTTTATAATAGCGTTTGATACGTACTCATATGCTATATAATATTACCTCACGAATTTAAGTAACCTCATTAAATTCTAATCCAAGCACAATGCTTGTATAGGTATATAGATGATATCGCGCGCACCTGGTATGTGCATGTCACGTCACCGCGCCGGCTGCTACCTGCTTCCAGAAGTCTCCCGGCTCCACTGCCAAAGATCCAATATTTACAACCCCGTGGCGCACGGCAAGTGCGACCGATAGGTACGCGATTCGATTGTTAAACATATTTTTTTAACGGCAAATGTACGTGGAAATCTGTGAAACATGCCTAACAAGTGCGGCGTATTATCGGGATTCAAAGATTACAAATCTACTAACGTAAAAAATTTGCGATGAATAGTAAGCTCCGAAACGTCAAAAAACGACGTTTGTACAATTTGTATTTTTCGCCACTGGACCGATTTTCAAAAACTATAAAGCTTCTTCGTACTTGGCATAGTAGTACCTTGTTAACTAAATTCTTTTAGTCAAATTTCTTCTGAAAGTAGTACAAACTAATCTAATGTACTTATTAAAGTCTACTTTAAGCTTTAAATCAATAAATCTTCAAAACTACTGAACTGAAGTACATTAATTTTATATCATTATAAAGGTAACTGAAAGATCTTTAAAATAAGGTATCACTCGACCCCCTTTCCATTTAATATTTTAGGGTTGGTGTCACCCCCGCCCAGGGGGCTGCACGTGTTCACGTGATTTTTTTCCAAACTTGTGTCCCCCTCGAAAACAAAATCGACGAGTCTGAGCGTTTTACAAAAAAAAAACTGAGCTGCCAGTAAATGCGTCTGTTTCGTTTTCGATACGCCACCCTGTATAGCGCGTCTATATCTGCCTGACCTTTTGCACAACAGTTTGTGATTTTTTTCAGCGTGAATTGGTCAGGAAGTATGTCGCTGGATCACACGAAAAATTATGCGATTGGGCCGTTGCCAATGTTAACGGAAATATCTATTGTGTCTGTCGAATTTGTTGGTCGTTGATTATCCAAGATTATTGCAATCGTTAATCTTTGTAGAGAATGACCTTGTAGTATTGGATAATTTTCTATAAGCATTGTGTGGGGCAGTTTTTTTTGAGGACGGTTAAAGCAAAGACAACGTGTGCGTGTTGCTCCCAGACGCTTGTACTTGCTAAGCACCAGTGCTTGAAGATTTTTCGTCATTTGTTAATTTATTTTAAATCCCCTTCAACTAGTCTTTTTTTTATAGCATGGTTTTATTATCATTTTTGTACATTCTTTAGAAATGCGTATCATTCACCTACTTTATTTTATGCTGGGTTGAAAAATACCATAAATATAGCACTTCACCTTTTCGATTTTGCTGTTAATCTATGAGATTCTATCAGTTATTCTGTTTCTTCTTTTACAAAATCGAATAAAGACACCATAATATTATTATTCATTATTATTATGAAACTTGTTATAGGATATCAAGGCTAATTACAAGATATGCAGGCATCCTTTAATTTCATTTTATTTTTAATACCCACCTAGAACGATGATACCTTATTAATTTTTGATCAAGACATTGTGTCATAGTCGATTTATATAGAATAGATTTAAATATAAATATCTATCTAAAATAGAGCTGGAATGAATATCTGGCAGATCAATATGTTCCATTCATAGAAATAGATCTGATAAATGGTGATTAATTATATTTCCATAATTATGCAGTCATTAATGGTCGTATACAGATATGGTAATTTCAAAACTTGACAGTTACCTTTGTAGAGTTAAAAAATAAGTTTCGTTTACCTTTCAGCTTGACCGAAATTAACCTTTCTGATTTGTTAACTCTTGGCTCTACATATTACGATTGTATTTTGTGAAGTAAAATAGATTTTTCACTAGTAACCTGAGAAATCATTTTGATTGACCGTAATGCGACTTGAATATCATATTTTTTCTCTCTAGGTAAATGATGCATTTTATTTGAAATTATATTTTGTTAATATCATGACCTGACAAATAAACTTCAAATTATAAAATATCTGAATACTTGTGAGAAATGTAAGTCATTGTGTACCTAACTTTCTTGAGTGCCCCTAATAATGTTGTGTAATAATATTGTAAAACTACTTCTACGATGTCTGTAAATTAAGCGACGAGACTGGTTTTATTTAATTTTGTTACGCAAATATAATTACAATTTCTTATTGTGGTCCTCAAAATAAGTTCCTTCTGAAGCCATACAGCGCTGAAGACTGTTCGTCCACTCCTCATAGCAGTGCTGGAATTCCGATGCTGGAATAGTTTTCAGCTGGTCGATTACAGCCGTTTGAATGTTTTCGGTTGTCCCAAAATAAGTTCCTTGATGTGATTGTTCAATTCAGGGAGGCTGGGGAGCTTTATTAACGTTTTTTTCCAACCTGTTGCTCATTTTAAAATCCACCTTCTATACAGGGTGACTTTGAAGTTGAGTCATTAATTTTCAGATAGTGATTGTAGAAGGAAGATAAACCAAAATATGTGTGTAAAAATAAAAAAAAAATTTTTTTTACCTTGTTTTATAAAGTATCCTCCCGACAAGTATTTCAGTACGAACCTGTATTTGATCGTGAGGTCCCCTGTGAGGTCTTAAGTCACCTGATTCACGAGCCCGTTGTACTACATTAACAAAGGCACGAGGGGTTGGTTGCACTCGATTGGGAAACCGATCCGCATAAACATGTGCAATTTTTGATTTCGTTTGAGCCACGCAACAGACACCACTATTCACTCACGCGTTACCGACTGACACTGACTGTATACAATGGAATAAAATAATTGTAAAAACATCGTTCCAAATTCTTTCGCTTTTTTGTTTCCGATGCGATGAACCGATAAGCCGGATTATATCCGTTGTTGCCAAACACGAGCACATACTATTATGATTGAGACAGGGCGGTACTCAAACTTCAAAAGGGCTATAACTTTGTTACTTTATTTTTACCAGAAAAATGGTAAAGGAAAAAGACATTTCTTTTGATCAGATCTACTCACTGTTAAAATAAATGACTCAACTTCGAAGTCACCCTGTATATTTGAATGAATATATCGTAATGCTACCGGCCGCACAGATTACCTTGAAAATCTCCAGACGCCATAGTCATCATTAAACTAACAAAATTCTGTCACGTATCCGCGATAAAATCATTTCTCGGTATCAGATTCTCTCAATCCGCGAATGTTTCAGGAATTTCGCTTTGGTAATGAAACTACAACCTAAACTAATAACACTATTAATATTCCTTAGGCTTGCAGACACCGTCTGCCGCGGAACTTATGTAACCAAGGATATTCGCATTATAACACCTGGAATCTATTCGTCAGAATGTGGAAAATTAATTACACATATAGCCTGCGTAGAGAGATCATTGTACCCATACAGATACGATAAAACTGACTGACCTTGTAAACAGCGCGCTATCTTGTATTAATTGCAAACAACAAAAATCGTGATCGAATAGGTCGTGGACTTATAGCTAATTAATTGCATACAGAACATAGGAAAGCTTAAATCGTTAACTCGTTATGATATCGGATAGCATCACAAAAAAATAGTTTCTAGGCATGTGCAAAATTTAATGGAGGTGCATAAACGCACCTTTAGCCACCCTGGAGATATTTTTCTCGATATAGCATGGGCAAAAACATCGTAATTTATTAAAAAAAAAAATACTTTAACAAAAGGGTTACATTACGTTATATTAAATGTTAAAAAAGTCTGTTAAAATGATAATTTTTAAGGTCGACAAATCTCCAAATGTTAAAACCTTGTTCTACAAGATGCGGAAAAATATTTTAAAGCGATTTTTGACCTTGTCTGTTAGGCCAGAACTGGCGAACTTACACTCTAAAATGCTTAGGTATCTTTTTGTAGATGTTTGAGGAATAGTTTGAAACTTTTGTTAAATTAAAGTTTTCGTTTTTTCGGGGTCAAAAATGGCATATTTTAGACCTTTCCAAATATCAAATGGCTTATATCTCGAAAATTATCAGCTTTTGACACAACGCATAAGAATCTTTTTCAAAACGACCTGAGAAACATAACCGGAGCGAAAACAAAAATAATTTTTGAAGTTTGTTCAAAGAAATACTAAAATATTTATTGACGCAACTTTGCGCCTGGTAATATGAGGGATGTCTTTTAAGTTTTGCCAACAAAAGTCATCCGTTCTCGAACTGTTTCGAAAAAGACGGTCGCGACATTTGTGTCAAAAGCGGGTCATATTGCAAAAATTCCTCTTAATGAGCAAAGAACTGTTACTGCGGGTTGGTATACCACCATTTGTTTGCCAAAGGTCATCACCGAGCTTCGAAAAATTGACCCCGAAAGAAGAATCGAACGATTTCCTTACTTTCCCGAAAATTAAAAACAGACTGCGTGGTCAAAGGTTCCAGTCACCAGAAGAAGCTGTTGACGCATTCAAAAATGCCGTTTGGATCTGCCAGCAAACGAGTGGAATAAGTGCTTCGAAAGTTGCAAAACTTAAAAGACATCCCTCGTATGCATTAAAAGATTATGCAAAAAACTTACTTCCTCCTCCTTAATTTTGGAGAACAAGTTTGCATTTTGGCTGCTGAGCATGAAATCTAAGAAACCAGTAAGTTAAAGTATACAGCAAAAATAAATATATTTTCTGTCCCTTCCAGAATACAAAGAAATACGACTTCGAATGATCTCGAACAACTAACGTATCGTAATTCTTCGGCTCAGTCAGTGGTGCTTTGTAAACAAATGAAAAACGGCGTGGGTGCATCCTAGTCATTGAACAGTTGGCTAGGTCATGGCTCACTTGGGTGCGACCAGTCCACCATGGGCGGCGATCGCATACAACTAGATGAACTTTGTTACTAAAGTAAAATCTTCGAATAAGAATTTGTGAAATATGCGCGTTGGTTTTAAACTAGAAACATGACTGCATTGCTAGACCAGGTCTATTGAATATTCGAATAATGTAAATCGACACTTTCACGTTCTTACGAAAAAGGGTTTGTACGAAATATCAGGAGCAAGTATGACGTTGAGGGCAAATTTATTTTCAAATAATTACCGAAATGTAAATCTTTCAAATCTTTAGGTATCATTTCATAAACTGTTGGCGCTAAATCGTGATATGTCCTCTGCATTATAGATTTATGTAACTGGAGTTCTTCGCCTCAAATTATTAATTTTACTTACCGGTGGAAAGATCAAACTTCTGCTTCAGGCTGTTGGTCTTGCGAATACAGCATTGACGCACCATAGTCGCAAAAAATAGTTCTTAAGCACAAAATTAACAATAAAGGCAAATTATGAACGAAATTTTTTGATCAGTCGAATGCCAATCCATGTGTAGTATGACCCAACGATGCCTAACTTCGCGCGCCATAACAATACCATTCCAATGTCTAAAAAACTAATATACCTATCTTTGTCTATTGTCGGTGGTTATTGCGATACTGGAATAATTTTCTTTTACGAATAAAATCGCTTTGAATATTTTTTCCGCGGTGAAAACTCAGATGTTCTCTAGACCGACGTTTTTTGCATCTCAGTAATACCATATCTCATAATACTTACGAGTGTTACTTGGCTATTGACTATTGAGATTTCAGATTCAGTCAGTGGTGTTACCATATAGAGAGGGCAGTCGGTTTATCCATGTAAGGAAAACATGACTCGAATTTCAGCTTTTTATATAAGATATTTTAATAGGTTGTAATGATGGTAAAGGCCATTTTCCATTGTGACACGTTGAAAACACTATTTACCAAATTACTTGACTTTTTAAATTGCAAAATATTGATCTCGACTTGTTCCTGACTAGTTACCTTTTAGTTTGAAGATAAGTTCTTGACGTTTCTGAAGGATTTTGAAGACGGGATATACTGTTATAAAGAAGCTTGGTTAAGTAGTTTATTTAGTAACTCATTTGTAAATGTAAAAATCCAAAATGTCTCTCAGACTTAAGACCTATAACTTTGATTCCTGTTATATCGAAGATATTGGAGAAATTGATTAAACATCAGGTTTATCATTATTTCTCTAATAATGATTTCTTTCCCAAGTGTCAATCTGGTTTCCGCAGTGGTTTTAGTACAACTACAGCTTTAGCAAGGGTTTTAGATGACATCATTGCTTCGCTTGATAAGGGAGATGCTTCAGCACTTGTATCATTAGATTATTCTAAGGCGTTCGATAAAATAGATCATGAGCTTTTATGTGCTAAATTGAACTTTTTTGGTTTTTCAGACATACCTCTAATGTTTTTTATAACATATCTTTCAAATCGTAAACAAGTAGTAGAGATAGACAAAACTATATCTAGTCCGATTGATATAACATCAGGTGTCCCTCAGGGTTCAGTTTTAGGGCCCTTGTTGTACTTAATTTATACTATAGACTTGGGTAGCTCTGTGAAAAACCCTTCTGTGATGTGCTATGCCGATGATACACAAATATATAAGAGCTTTAATAGTAACACTTTACATACTTGAATCAATGAGCTTAATGATGATTTGGAGGCAATAGTAGGATACTCAAATAGTAACAATCTTAAGCCCAATAAGGATAAGTGCTCAGTGATGCTTTTTTGTCCTGCTGTCAAACGTAACACTATATTGAATTCTCTTGATGTAAAAATCGACAAGGAGCGTCTAGCTGTCGTAAATACTACAAAAAATTTAGGGTTGATTATTGATTATACTTTACGGTTTGAGGAGCATGTTTCGTCTATCTTAAAAAAATGTTATGCAACTTTGAAGTATTTTTATGTCAATCGCTCTATTTTGAACTTTAAAGTTAGAAAAAAGTTATGTGAGGCTATTATCTTTCCAAGCTTATTTTACTGTAGCACTGTGTTCTATTATTGTCTTGATTCTATCACAAAAGCAAGACTCCAAAAACTCCAAAATACTTGTTGTCGATTTGTATTTAATCTCAAGAAGTATGATCATGTTTCCTTAAAGAGATTTCAGCCTTGTTGGATGTGTATAGAAAATGCTTGCAAGTACCATATAGCAGTGTTTACACATAAGATCATATCTTCTCGATCCTCCTTTTATCTTTATGAGAAATTTGTTTTCAGACGAAATAATTCAGACATTGATTTCAGACAAAAAGAAAACAACAAAAAAAAGACTAGAGATCCCTATGTATAAAACAACTTTATTTCGTAGTTCATACACTTACAATGCCAGCCTGATTCATAACGAATTAGATGACAATATAAAGGATTGGCCAACAAACAGATTTCGTAAGCATGTGAAACAGATTTATTTGTCATTGTAGTAATTGTGGAAAAGTTAGTTTATAATTCTTATATTTTATTTTATTTTTACGTAATATATGTGTGTACCTATATATTATGTACTGTTGGACCAGCGAAAGATTGCAAGCCGAAAGAATGCGGACAAAAAATTGCGAAGTTGTCAGATGTTCTACATAAAATGCGGTCCATACATATTAACATATTTAAGATATAGAATTGTTCCGCTGAATTTGGCAATGTAGCTGGAAAACCCAGGCCGCAGGTAAACATCCGGTCGCTGATTGGTCCAAAACTCTTATCTTATCTGAAACTAGAATAACGTGCCGATGGCACGGTCATTTATAAACCTACTCCCATAGGCGTAGGCAGTTGGCAAATACTTTGAAAATATAATTTACTGTTTAGTGGTGATAATGGAATTCAAGCATGGGAAAGTTATTCACAGCCAGGCAAGGGAAATAATAGCAAACGTGATACGTGCTTGCGATGCAGAAGCGGCTAACAATACTTTCGTTTATCCACTGGTAGCTAGAAATGCAAGGGCGGCATATTATACGGGTGTTAGTGAACGAACTATAAGTAAAATTAGAAAAGAAGATAAAGACAGGCAAAATGCAACCTCCACACAGCCTTTAGCTTCTCCCGGAAAAAAGAGATCACGCCCTTCTGTGATCCAAAAAATTGATGGAGTCGATTTTTCCATTATTCGGAGAATGATAGAAAAATTTTACTGTGATTTTAAAGTGGTACCTACTTGTAGTAAACTTCTAATCAAACTGAAGGAAGAAATGGAATTTCCATTTGGTAAAGAATCGTTGAGGCTGCTTTTAAAAGCAAAAGGATTTTACTGGCGTAAATGCCACAACAAAAGGAAATTACTAATGGAAAGACCCAGTATTTTACATTGGCGATACAAGTATCTTAGGTCTATTAAAAAGTTCCGGGAAGAAGGAAGGCATATTATTTATTTGGACGAAACTTGGGTTGATAATGACCTCACTTTCAAGAAATGCTGGCAAAGCGAAGAAATTATGGGTGTCCTGAGCAATATAAGTTCTACAGGTAATAAAGTTTCTTTCACCTCGATTTTGCTTATTATACATTTTTCTCAATTTTGGAATATTCTTAATAAGTGCTCATTTAATTTGTCTAATTGAATACATAATCCCTTGCAAGTATTTTTTTCTCAAAAATATGTTTTTTATACATAGTGATTCAAAAAGGTGTTGGCAAACTTAAAATAACACTAAAATGAGGCTATTTATTCATTTCCAGGACGACTTATAATTGTTCATGCGGGTTCGCAAGATGGTTTTGTTCCTGGAGCCTGTCTCATTTTCAAGGCTGGCTGTGCCACTGGTGATTATCACGGTCAAATGAACCAAGAAAATTTCACGAAGTGGCTTACTGAAAAACTATTTCCTAACATTCCTCCTAATAGTATTATAATAATGGATAATGCACCTTACCATTCAGCTTTGGAAGACAAGCCTCCAACTAGATCTTCTCTAAAAAGAGACATCATCACGTGGTTGAGCAAAAAAGGTATAGAGCATGATCCTAATGCTAAAAAAATGGAGCTTTATGAAATAGCTTGTCTACATAGGCCACCATCTGATGAGAAAAATTATAAGATAGATAATTTAATAAGAAGTTTCGGACACACCCCACTTCGAACGCCACCCTATATGTGTCAGTTTAATCCCATAGAGATGATTTGGGCACAAGTAAAATTTTTCATTAGAAGCCATAATACAAGCGGCGAATTTACTATAAAAAAACTAGATGAAATTTCTAATAAGGCCATCGCTTCAGTAAGTGCCAGTGACTGGCAAAAGGTTATTGGACATGTTATAAAAATTGAAGATGAATATTGGGAAAAAGACAGTCTCATTCAAGAAATACAGGAAGAAATAATAATCAACATAGGAGGTGAAAGTGATAGCAATGACAGTTCCTCAGACAGTGATCATGACTCTAATCAGGATTGAAACTATACTAGATTGGCTACCTTTTAGAATTTTTAGATATTCATTTATTATACTATTGGTTTGTGGCTTTTAGTATCTCAGTAGAAAGTCTAATTCTATGTGTTGTTTATGGGTTATTTCATCAAGAAATTACTTTTTGTTTTCCTATATTTTTCTATTCAGTCAGATATTTTTGACTTGTTGTATTCTATTTTAGAAGAATGCATAATTTGTTTTGCTGTTCAATCATAATGCGTACATAGGAATATTACTTGTTGCCTAAAAAATATATTTATTTTGTTCTCAATATTCAGTGTTTGTGTATATTTATTTCTTATAATGTATGTTTGGTATCACGTCATTATGAATCGCAAAAAAATATTAATACTACCAGTTGTAATAAAATATAAATTCAATTAATAATTCAAGTCTCTCCGATCTCCGCCTATGACTCCATATAAAATCGTCTAATGGTAAGGTTTTTTCATCGCATTTCCCCCTTTCGTCCCTAGCAATCTTTGGCTGGTCGATCTATATGTCAGGAAGCTATCAAGCTCATTGTTTTGAAGCGTCTTTTGCTGCTTGTCAAAGTTTCCTTTGATTAAGTATTTCAATTTATTATTTGGGTAGGTTAAGTAGAGTAGCCAAGACCTAGACTTCGCCTACGTAGAGGTCACATTATGTTGTAGTTTATATAATGTGCCTAATAACATTATTATTATTTTTTATTATTATGTGTTTGACAGATTTATGTTTAATTTCAGTTATGGTTTATTTTTAATTCAAGTTGTACCATTTTATGTTAGATTGTCAAAGAATTTAATTTGTTGTCTTAATAAACGATTCTTTTACAGAAAGTGTTCTCGTGTTTAAGTATAGAATGACAAAACTTAAAAAAAAAACAATATTACACGTGGAAAGCTTATAAACAACAAAACCATTTCACATCATATAGTTTGAGATTTTCACGGTGGCACTTTATCCTTGTCCAACTGTGTAGTACATCTTAGGCATTGCTCTGAAAAATAGGTCGTATGTCATAGTTAAAATCAGTTTATATAAAAAGTTATCCTTAGAATGTTCATTGAGCCTTTTCTAACAATGGATTCATAGTAAAATCCTTACAAAAGTAACAAGACCCAGTAGTATAATAGGTAACGGCACAAGCAGCAACAGGACAAACAGAATATTTTATGGCCACCTTAACAGATAGTTACTATACCCTGTTTCTGAGAATCTCCGTGGAAACTCTACCTGAAATACAATTATCGTTTGTCTGTATGCATCTAAAGTATCTCTTCACAGTTTGTATAACCTTTCTTTATTTTTTTGCTTTCCTTTCCTGGACGCAGAGGAACTTTGTTAAACCATTTTTGATTCTACAATATTTCTATATGGAGGGCAATGTGTTGAACATGACATAAGAAGTAGCAATATTCCTAGTAGATCTCAATTTCTACATCTGTCTGAAAAATAGGTTTCAATTGCATGGAGTTGACGTTTGCTAAGAGTCGGTCGAAACTGGCAGCGTTGCCGCACTAGAGCAATAGTAATATATATATATATATATATATATATATATATATATATATAGAGAGAGAGAGAGAATATGATCATGCGGAGAAAGGTATATAACAACAAGTAGGAAAATAATGGGCAAAATCCGCAAAAAGGAGAAAAGTGGATTCGAGCAGAAAATAGGATAGGCAACCCGAGCGATACGTATTTCTGCTGGTTGGCTTCATCAGGCCCGAAATGAAGCCAACTAGCAGAAATACGTATCGCTCGGGTTACCTATCCTATTTTCTGCTCGAATCCACTTTCCTCCTTTTTGCGGATTTTGCCCATTATTTTCCTACTTGTTGTTATATACCTTTCTCCGCATGATCGTATTCTCTTTGTAGATCCTTTGGGCTTGAAGTACCACAGCAAGTGGCTATAACCGGCCGCGTGGTTGTGGTTAGACATCTCCTTGAAAATTCGAGGTCGTATAGCCATTTTATACTACAATGTGTAGATTGGCTCTTGTTGTGGACTTCATGTGTCGTTTTTTCCCCCTCCAACTTCGTTTCCTCAGGTTACACCCGTATCCGGATGTGTGGGCATGTGTATCTACTTCTGTAGTTTCATATGTGCATTCATTTCGGGCCTGATGAAGCCAACCAGCAGAAATACGTATCGCTCGGGTTACCTATCCTATTTTCTGCTCGAATCCACTTTCCTCCTTTTTGCGGATTTTGCCCATTATTTTCCTACTTGTTTATATATATATATATTAGAGTAATTAACTTACATAAGTTTGGCAATGTAATGCCGCATTTGGTATGAGTGTATCCCTTGAGCATATATTTCAATTCATTCTAATTTGTGTAATTTACAAATTAATATATTTCTATATTCTGATAATACGTCTTGTTGATTTGATTTTTTTGTTTCAGGTATGTATTTTGAAGAATCTATCTAAAGGCGCGGTTGTAAGTAAATCTGTAGATGAGTTTTTATTTATCCAGGGTGTCCTGCAAATTGACACTTTCTTTTTCATGTTTGGGACAATAAGGCTAAAGTGCGGTGAAACAGCAGCGAATACGTAATAAATAAAATAAAAAATGCATTCTTAAAAACAATTTTTTATTTAGTTGTCAATAATTTGAACTGAAAATTTGAACATATTTATTCTGATTGGAAATATTCAAACGATAACAGCTTTTTCATCTCAAGTTTCCATAGAAAGGCGTGTTACAACCTTTTTCCTTTTTCCATCCTACTATCTAAACATAAAATGCTTTTATTTGAAAACTTGAGATGAAACAGCTTCGTTATGGCTTAAATATTTCCAACCGCGAAAAAAATATTTTCTTATTTGCAGTTCAAATTATTAACAGCTAAATTAAAGCTTGTTTTATAAAACGTATTTTTTGATTTTTAGTATTCATGATGTCAAATAAGTTATTTGGTAATTTTCATAAATACCGTTAATAGGACTCCATAAAACTTCTTACTTTCTTTGAATTACAGAGTTGCCATAGATATAAATCATATAATCATTAATCGATATTTTGGCGTTGTTTGCATTAAGCCCTTTCATTTAATCATAGCACTGACCATGGAAATTATAAATCACCTTTTTGCTGCAGCTGCCATATTGGATTTAGAATGACGCCACTTTGCTTATTATGTTTCCCTCATCAAGCTCTTTCATTTGACACCAATCTCATACTATGGAAATGATGAATCGCTATTTTGTAGCGTCCATCATATTGGATTCAAAATAGTAGTTAATTAATTTTGTATTGCTACACGAGCCAAACGCCGTATCGCATGTTTTGTTCTTAAATACTGTTTGGAATTTTTGATTCAAAAGCACAGGTTTCTTAACTTTTTCCTCAATTTATAACAGCTTGAAGCTCTCGAGTTTTTCTACTGTATCCACCTTGACGGCCATTGCACAATATAAACAAACCTACTCAGCTCGGGATGAAAACATCCAGGACAACTTATCTGAATACCACTCGCGAAGTATCAATAGCATTTTGAAAACTCTCACTGTAAACTAACATCAAATCGATAACTACGTTATTGCTGAAGGAATGTGTCAATTTCCGCTTTTAAAATTCGATTTGTCAAGAGGTTAAACTACACATCGCACGGCGCTTGATTTGAATAGTAACGAACGTCGCTGCTTTGCACGTTGGATTCTGGATAGGGTTGGCCTATTCATATTTTCTCGGGACCTAGTATCTTGAAATACGCATTGTAAAGGAAAACCCCAATTTCAAGGACACTCGTTTACAATATTGTGTAAATATAATTGTCTCAGGTATATTATATGTACACATAATAAGTAATACAATTACATATGTATTTTTTGTTTCCGCTGGAGTGGATAATAACCTGAAAAGTGAAAATTCAGTATCAATTATGCTTCGGTAGCCGGTTATACGACCTGTCACTTCATTACCATTGAAACCAGAATCTTCAGACATGATATACTTCATTCCTATTGCGTGTCAGCACTGAAAAGGAATGCTTTCGTATTGTTTATGGTAGACATGTTAGCAAAAAGAAAAAAATATATAACAAGTTTCATTTGGTATTAAAATTCATATAATAATGCATGTGTAAATCTAAACAAAGTGAAATTCATTTTAGTATGAATAGGCCTCCTTAGCTGATTAAAAAAAGGGGTTAATATAAAAAAGATCAGTTGTTGCCAAATTTAAAAATGTTTGAGCATACGTTTCTTCAATAAAGCATCTAAAAACCATCAGATACTTGAAACAATGGCTCTTGTTGAAATCTCTCTCAAAAATACTTCTTTTGCTTCTATTGTGAGGACAGAACGTCGATTTAAGTGAACCACATGGTTTCAACAAGATGGGGCCACTACCCATACTTCCAGAGATTCGATAGACATAGTGAAACCACTTTTTTCTCAAAAAGTTATATCGAAGTTCGGAGACATTTACTTGCCTCCTAGGTCACCCGACCTCACGCCATGCGATTATTTTTTGTGGGGTTTTCTCTATTCAAATAATCCACGATCACTGGAGGAGCTTCAAGACAACATTCGACGAGAAATAAACAACGTCACCCCGGAACTCTGCAAGATACTGTTTCAGCGACTAGAAGAGATGGCAAACATTTGAACGGAAGATATTTAAGAAATAAAACCCGCCGATATGTTGATAGTAATGAATATTTTCTTTTCACTAAGTGTGTATTTTTTTTCTGAACTCCATTCCATTTTGCTGGATTGTAAGGCATGCAACTCATAGGATCATAAATATTATTTCATCTAAATTTGCATACTTATTGATCTTTTACGGGTACCATACGGCTAATGCCCTTTCTTATCAATTTTAACACTCCCTTATAATGCGTTTTGTGCTTGAGGGTCACAGTTAAGTGCCTGTTAATTACCTTACCTTCAAATTTCACTGATGCCGACAAAAAGGCTCCTAACAATACCTTTCGGGGCAGCTTCTAGGAATAAGGACTTTAACAGCCCTTAAAATTAAGGGTTGAGATAACACCTGTAAGAAACATTGTGAAGAGTAATAGATATCTGTAATAATAATCCAAATAATAGCTAAAGGGGGTAGAGATTCACGACTTGACTTGATTTTCAAGCTACTTGACTTGACTTGACTTGATATCAAGTCAAGATCAAGTCAAGTATTTGTTTTTGAAATTCAAGTCAAGTCAAGTAGTTAGACATCAAGTAACTTGAAAATCAAGTTTTCAAGCTAACTACTTGATTTTTCTTGAAAAAATGTACTTTTTTGATATTAATCTGTTCAACTGCCAAAACGGAATAACAATAAAAATCTATGTATATATAGATTTAATCTTTTATTTAAAAAACATCTAAAAATGAAA
Organism: Acanthoscelides obtectus; assembly: GCA_963669975.1. Classification (NCBI taxonomy): domain Eukaryota; kingdom Metazoa; phylum Arthropoda; class Insecta; order Coleoptera; family Chrysomelidae; genus Acanthoscelides; species Acanthoscelides obtectus. The sequence continues at coordinate 105,417,116 of CAVLJG010000004.1, read as the reverse complement.
ACTCTAACAAACTCAGTTTAATAATACATGAAATAATATGAAATAAAAATGCGAAATATTCTAAATTCTGACAATAAAACAATAGAAAATCAACAAACATGAAAATGAATATCTAAAATAAATCTTTAATATCCTCATTTGCCATCCATGATTTGAGACACAAAAGGCTTCTAACGGAGTTATCGCCTCTTCGATTTCTTGTTTTGGTAAGAGTTAAGGCAGCTCTAGAAAACTGCCTTTCAACTGGAGCTGAAGAAGCTGGCGTTGCCAAAAAGTCTTTGGCCATTGCGGCAAGGTTTGGAAAAATGGATTCGTGTCTCTTCCACCATTCTAAAATATCTTCAGTACTGTCAGCTCGTGGGTCAGAAATATATTTGTCGATTTCGTAACGCCAGGCCATATCGTCGTCTGCATTATGGGCAGGTTTTCTATTAAACAAACTTAGTAGATCTATTTCAAACTTTTCGACACTACTATCTTTACTAGGGTTTGAAGATGGTGCTACTTGAAGTGATGGTTCAGAAATTTGCAGAGAGTCAGCCCTAAAACATTGTGCTTTAAAAATATCTTCAAAATGTTTAATTGCTTCTATCTGCAACTCTTTTCCCCAACTTGTATGGGAGAATGTATCCACTTTATGTCGGGGGTCTAAAATCAGGACAACACAGTACATCCAGTTAGTCCGTTCGTAATGTCTAATGATTTTGTCCCTTGCCGCTTGGATACTATTTATAATCTTTTCATCGATTTCATCTCGATCAGGTTTATTGTCAAGTACCATAGCCCACGATTCTAGTCTATCCAGCAACATATTAATGCCGATTATTACCATGGGTAAAGTAGCATATGATTCACCTTCTAAAATTATGGAAATACTCTTAAAAACATTAAGGTACTGGCAAATTCGTTCAATTAACGACCATTCTGTGTCGGTTGGCTTTAAAGTTTTTAAATTTTCTACATTATCACAAAGGATGTTAAGTGCGTTTCTCATATTTAGACTCCATCTCAGCATGTCTAACGTGGAGTTCCACCTTGTTATGACATCAAGTTTTGGCATAGTAAATTTCAAGTTTGAAGTGGTGCAAAATTTTTCAAAATCTTCACGTAAATGTTCATGAGTTTTTTAATTTTTTAGCAAGGGAACGGATTTTTCTTACAGAAGAGGGCGGAACTTGGCAGTCATCATCATCGTCATCTGATATATCTGTCAAAATGTTGGCGGTTTCTTCAACCTCAGAATCAAGGATTTTCATAAAATCTCTAGCTGCCAAGTTTAAGATGTGTGCAAAACATACAAAGTGGATATTTTTTGTATCGATTTCAGAAATATGCGTTTGAAGTTCTCTGATGAATGTAAAATTACTATTTGTATTGTCGGTAGTAATACCTTGTATGCATTTTGTAACATCGTAGAATTGTAATACTTCGAAAAATAGCTTTGCAATTGCATTACCAGTATGTTGCCCATGTGCTGGCACAAAATCTAGAAGGATACAATGAAGTTTCCAATTTTTATCGATAAAATGGGCGGTAATACCATAGTACCCCTTCATATTAAAAGAAGTCCATCCATCGATTGTGAACGAGATTTTTGAATTACATGTTTTCAAAAATGACTTAATTGTTTGCTGCGCTGCTGCAAATGTTTTTAATGTCAAAGATTTCATTTGATTCCGACCAGGTAGAGTTGCCTTTGGATTTAGGAATTTGTACATTTTTCCACTTATAGCATCTTCAAAAAGTTGAAAGGGAGATACTTCTGTGCTATATATTCCACAAGTAGTTTTTAAAATTTGTCTTGTTGAAAGTTTTCTGAACAACTAGTGGTCTGCAAAATAAACAAAACTGGAATTAGTAAAATGCAGCGCAAGGTGCATGAATGTTTACGTCATGATATCCCACTTTTAAATGAAAAAGTAAGTAATTTTTTTGAAATGCCCTGTATTAAAATTTATAGCATGTCCCACAATTTTGAATAGAATGTCTTAAAGTCAATACAGATTTTTGTAAATATGCTCTGATGAGTTTTATTGATGCAGGGTGCCCAAAAACTGCTGCACCGACTTCAAAATCAGAATTTTAAATGAGACATCATTACACAATTATAACAACAAACAAAAATTATGTTATATAATAAAAAAGCGGTTCTAAATTAGAAGTCGACAGTACTTCTTATATTTAAAAAACTTTTAGAATTGTTATCCGAAAGTTGTAATTTTTTCCGTTCAAGAGCCGCCTTTTATTTAATATTTTGATATTTCGCCTACCTCGATATTTATTAATAATTTATTAAACCTTTTTAATATAGAATGACTTTTAAAATGAAGGAACCTATAATGATTATAATAAACATTATAAAACTATAAGTGTGGCTTAAAATGAGCTGATCCGGATTTTGGAAAAAATAACTTTTTAAGGGGTTTTCGTGATCAAGCAATCCAAATTAGGCATTTGTTTTTTTCTAGCATGATTCCTTTATGTGTTTTTTTAAAGATTTTTCAAAAATGGATGAAGTTGGAAAAAACAAATGAAGGATTCTGGTGCAGCACTTTTCGGACACCCTGTATAAATAAAATTCTAATAGGTAATTTAATTTTTTTTGATTGCCAAGAATCTTTTATTTTATTATATTTTATATATTTATTATATCTTTTATTTTGTAGTTTCTGAGGAAGAGGTATGCTTACGCCCCTAATAAAATGCCCATCCTGTACAATTATTTACTATTTAGTTTCAGCTCAAATCTAATTATTAATTTTTTACCTTCTCAAGCCAATTTGTAATTGTGCTACGCCTATTCGAACTGGCAGAGGCTTCTGCTTCGGATTTAGGTGGGCAGGATCTACCAAAAATGTTTTCGTAGACTCTAGTGTGTTTAGCTTGCAAATGCCTCCTTAGTGAAGATGTTCCACAGTTTTTCATTTTTAAAACTGTATTTTTTACGACACATAGGGTACATTTGCCTTGTTTGTCAGTAGTTTTCTTACTCTTAGGATCCTGCTCGATTATGAAATAATCCTTAATTTTATTCGTTTTATTAGCTTTAACTCGTTTTCCCTTTGGTGGCACCGACCCTGCACTTTCTTCTTCTGGTTCGGTGTCATCAGATTCTGACACTTTTTCATTTACGATATATTCTGAGCCGCTGCTTTGAAAAGGTTCCGACTCCATTTCTGACGAATCACTTCTTAAATCAGACATAATAATTCTTTTGCGGTCGCCCTTTATCCTTGAACAACGCTGCTCTACTAATCGCACGAGCACGTCCGTCGTCATCGAGTGCCTGCTTGCTGTGTGAATCCCCTATTTAACCTCGGTGAATCCCCTATTTTAACGCTTCGATGCGCATTTCACAGATCTACTATCAAGTAGTTTGATTTTATTTGATATCAAGTCAAGTAGTTCAGTCCGAAAATCAAGTCAAGTCAAATATCAAATTTTTAAAAGCTTGAGTTTTCAAGTCAAGTCAAGTCTTTAAGAAAAAATTCAAGCTACTTGTCTTGATGAATCTCTAAAAGGGGGGGTTCATGGCTTCCTTCATCTGAAACTAATTTTTATTAGAATTTATTCAAATTTTCTTAGTTTTGATGTTCTATTAGTAGCAATTTCTGTTTTTTTGCTATTCGAAACGTAGTCATGGTAACCTCAAGTACCACACGTAACAAAAAAAAACCTCCCGGATTTATATTATTTTTTGCAAATCTGTATGAGTTAGGTATACGAGTAAACTTTCAGAACTCATCTTCCATTCCTTATCATGAAGATATAGGCCACCATTGCACAGGAAATGAACCGGCCTCTGGGATGACCTTTTTGATTAGAGAGACCTTGAACATTTGTGACTGTTATATTTAATTTCGTTCTGTTTTTTTTTATCTAACATATCTATAGCAGGTTGTAGATACTAACTGGTTTGCAAGTCTTCATTGTTTGCGCATAAATGAAACGCTGGTGAACGGCAGTATGCCACTTCATCAAGAAACCTGGAAAAAAGACTCGATCTATTTTGTCCGTCCTTTTTTTTCTGGCATATCTTCTGCCTTTTAGTCTTCCGCTTTTCTAGTGCTAGTCGAACCTTTTCGAGCGCCCCGACTCAAATCTTGACTTTAAATTTAAAAAGTGGTGTCGAGTAGGTTGACTCTACACAACGCTGTTATCAGTTCCTAAAGTATTACGTTCAGTACATGTTGTACTTAGTCAAACAGGTTCCAACAATTACAATTTGCATGCTTTTCCGTACAGTTTTGGATTTGACTGATAAAATATGCTACCCCTCGCTTTACAAAAAGTTTCACAGAATGTTATCTCTTGTCAACCCCTAAAATATTTTAAAAAATGATGAAATTCCTCTGAAATGTCCTTTGTCACTTTGCTCTGCCGCCACTGGATCAATGTTCAAAAGAACTGCTTTTTCATCTCTCGCATAGTAGTAACCTTGTTTGAAATTTTCATCAATTTCCAAGCGGTAATTTTCATAATGGATGACATGGTTTTTGATGTACAAAAAACAATATATCGTTTTCGAAATTTTTCGCGATTACAATACTTCCAGTGGAAGGAAAAAACGTACGGTGCGTGAAAATTTCTGATGAAATTGTAATCCTATGCATCGCATATCGGTTCATGTCTTTCGTAAATATAGGTGTCATTTTTACAGCAATCTTATCGGTATCGTGCAATGCAACAACAATAAGGATTTTCTAATAGATTCGATCATATTGCTTCATTGGGTGTTTGGACACTGTGTTTGTAAACAGTACGTCTTAAGATAACTGTTCATTTTTATGTACTTGAAATTGTCAGGAAGAAAAAATTACAATATGTTATAACATTTGATACAGTTTGTCCAAACTAGAGCAATTGTGTTATAGTGTAGTTTTTCTTATAGTGACCTGGTTAGAATTGATTTAGCATTACAAAGTTGTTACGGCAGAATAACTGATTCATTGTAATGTGTTGCTACAGAAAAAGATAGCAATGTGTGGGGTCAAATTTGAGGAATAATCGATGAGAAAATCTCTACATAATATTACAATAACTATACATATAATAGTTTTTACGGTTGGTGATTTGAGATCGGTTAATAATAGGTTTGTTCCAGTGAAATGTTCAGTACATGTTCTGAACAAAGATATATTTCATTCACCTAGTGATATGATTTGAGCAAGAACTAGTATTCTGAAATAAGCATGCGCGTTTAGTTCTGAATGTGCTACTTTGTTAAACCTCAAGGTTTGCTCCCAACTCAAGGGATTTGAAGGTACACACTGCTAGACAATGTTTTTCACCAAAATGTAGGATACTGTTGAATCGTCAAATTATCTCCTACTTTGGCACCGTAAAAAAAAACGGAGGGGGGGGGGTCAATAGTATGAGTTGCTTACTTTTATTATCAAGCCGTTTTATAAAGTGATTAAAAAGAGAAATATTAAACGGCGGTGTAAGGACAGGGTGCACATTTAAGTTTTCATAAAAAAACAATGTGGTTTCTGCTTTTTTCCCTTTCATCATTTTTTCCTGCTTTTGACGCTAGTAGCTCGCGACGCCGTGTTTATTCCGGTATTTCGTTTGTGTTTATATGTTCTCTGAAGGACTCTACAAGATGTGTTGATACGCGATTGTTAACATAGCAATTTTTTAAACAATGGTGTCATGATCATTACAATATAACGCGAGAGCAATTAAGGGAGTAACAGAGCGATAAGTCCATGTTTGGACGGGCGAGAGACAAAGGATCCCCAGAGAGAGAGAGAGACGCTGTCCGAAAATATAAATGAGGTCTCATTTCGCAACTGATTGTCTGATTTACAAACTGAGGCAGGTATGCCACAAGGCCGATGAGCATACAATGTGATGTTGGTCCATTCGCAGATATGTAAATTGACATTTATTGAAATTTTGAAGGTGATTCAATTATATAAGTAATCGACTCGTTTATTTTTTATGCGTGAACATTGATTTCGCTCGGTATTTGTATATTCTGCATTCAGGAAACGAGTAATGTTATTCACAATGGTCCGAAAAGAGTGCTATCGACGCATTCGCCTATAATGAGGTAATCGATATTAAGTGTAATGATCCATTCAAAATGCATCTGCCTTGTTTATATTTTGGCAAGGGGATGGATGGCTAGAATGGTGAGTGATGAGAGACCTGGCAAAAGTCTGGAAGACATTCAGTTCCAGAAACGAGGAATATAAGTCCACGTCTATTTATTATTCCAACTTGAACAATTCGTGTATTTTTCTGTCTGAAACAAAAGTTTTATTTGCTTTGCTTTACTTTGTGGGTGTAGTTTGAAGTAGTGTAAAGAATCATGACAAATATGAAATTCCTGGAAGAATATCTGCACTTAGTAGTTTTTATGCATTTAGTTAATCATTCGTTTTAACTGTAAATTCAACTTAAGTTTGAGATACAACTTTCATTTGAAACTCAAAAACTTTTGAAATCAGCTAAGCTCGATAAGCCGATGGTGAAGATGAAGCTCATATACATATTAAGTGAAGCATATGATAGAATTTAGAAACAATGTTTCGAAACTGGCAAGTAGTGCTACTGATCCTTGGAAAACCAAATTCGGCGACAGATAGCCCTCACGATTTCTGCCACAAAGGTGAGCTACTTTATAGCGACATTTATCTTCCACACTATTTGACTTTTGATCCATTCTCATCATAAGTTAACGACTGCGATCTCCACTCGACAGCAATGTTTGGACACAGGAAAGTAAACGCATATTAAAACAAGAAAGATTGATATTCAAATCAAGTTGGGTACTTTATTTTGAAGGTTCATTCATACCATTTATGTATGAAAAATAATATCGCTCAAATGTTCACCACGACTGGATTTACAGACGTCCACGCGATGGTCGAAATTTTCAATGACATTTTGCAACATGGTCGGTTCTATGGCATTTATCTCGGCAATGATGTTGTTTTTGAGTTCTTGGAGGGTGGCTGGTTTGTTGACGTAGACTTTGCTTTTCAAATATCCCCATAAAAAGAAGTCCAAGGGAGTCAAATCGCACGATCTTGGTGGCCATGGCACATTTCCTCTGCGCGAAATCACGCGATCACCGAAGAAGGACTGCAATCGATGGATATTGACGTCGGTTGTGTGGCATGTTGCACCGTCTTGTTGGAAATAAACATCGTCCATATCCATTCCTTCAAGTTGCGGCAAAAAATAGTCATCTATCATCACGTGATATCGCTCAGAATTGACGGTAACGGCGTCCTTGGCCGCATTTTCGAAAAAGTAAGGTCCGATGATGCCTTTTGACCACAATGCACACCATACAGTCACTTTTTGAGGATGCATCGGCTGCTCTTGATACTCACGGGGATTTTCGTTCGCCCAGATGCGGCAGTTTTGCTTGTTTACCGTCCCATTCAAAGTGAAATGCGCTTTGTCGCTGAACATGATTTTTGATGAAAAATTGGCATCAATTTGGCGGTGTTCAAGGAGCCAATCTGAGAACGTTCGGCGCGAAAAATGGTCGGCCCGACGCAGCTCTTGCATCAATTGGATCTTGTAGGCGTGTACATTCAAATCCTTTGGAGAATGCGGAGCAAACTGGTTCTCGAAATTCCCAATTCTTGGGATCGACGCGTTGTTGATTGTTTCGGATCGTCTCTCACACTCTCCTTCGCAACAGCAATATTTTCCGGTGTGCGAACGCTCCTTGGCCGGCCAGAGCCTGACAGATTTGCCACAGAACATGTTGCCTCGAATTTACGTACCAGTCGACCGATGGTTGTTTCGTTTGGGCGGTTGTTGCGACCGAAATGTTCACGAAGCGCGCGAAACGTGTTTTTTATTTTTGCACCATTTTTGTAGTGCTCTTGAATAACTTTAATGCGGTCTTCAATCGAATACGACTCCATAGCGATCAATGGTAAACGTTCAACTAACAAAATGACATGTCGGTGAGAGAAAACAAAGATGGCGTCTATGTCAAATTGACGTTTATTTTCCTGCCTCCCTATTGGACAACCCGTTATCATCAACAATGAGCTTTGTATAGACTGAAGATTGGAAGTATACATTATGAACGTTAACGGTCCCAGAATGGACCCCTGGGGAACACCCATGATCACTTACTTGCTGTTGATGATTGCTAAAGTAGATAGTCTGCATCAACTGAAAATCCACAATGGTGGGGACCATGGAAAATAGTAAGTCATAATTGTATCCTTTGAATAACTCCGTGTTTTCAAAGAGTACCTAGACATTTAGCATACTTTTGATCTAACTCCTGAAATTTATCCTTTGGTTTTCATGTCCATAAGATTGGACGACTCAAATCACATACAGTACGAATCATGTACGGTTGCGGTCGGCCAAGTTCCAATGTGTACGAGAGAAAAGCGTGCAATATATATAGGGTGACTTTGAAGTTGAGTCATTAATTTTCAGATAATGATTGTAAAAGGAAGATAAACCAAAATATGTGTGTAAAAATTAAAAAAATTTTTACCTTGTTTTATAAAGTATCCTCCCGACAAGTATTTCAGTGCGGGCTGTATTTGATCGTGAGGTCTTGGAGCACCGGCATGCCGTCCATATGTGAGGTCTTAAGTCAAATGATTCACGAACCCGTTGTACTACATTAACAAAGGCACGAGGGGTTGGTTGCACTCGATTGGGAAACCGATCCGCATAAACATGTGCCATTTTTTATTTCGTTTGAGCCACGCAACAGACACCACTATCCACTACCGACTGACACTGACTGTATACAACTGAATGAAATAATTGTAAAAACATCGTTCCAAATTCTTTCGCTTTTTTGTTTCCGATGCGATGAACCGATAAGGCGAATTATATCCGTTGTCGCCAAACACGAGCACATAATATTATTATTGAGACAGGGCGGTACTCAAACTTCCAAAGGGCTATAACTTTGTTACTTTAATTTTACCAGAAAAATGGTAAAGGAAAAAACATTTCTTTTGATCAGATCTACTCACTGTTAAAATAAATGACTCAACTTCGAAGTCACCCTGTATATGTTAGAAATAGTGCTCCGTGGACGCATTCTTTCTAACGTGTGTTTCGCGCATCTCGCCCTCATACACATTTACACACATACACATTAGTTTCTCTTTATTCTTACTTTTCTTAACGACAATTAATGACAGTATATTTTTGTTTTCCTGTCTTCTAGGTGACGGTTTATTTAATTTGTAGGGATAAAATTCCATGCATTTTCCTTACGTTCCCCTGTGTTGAATCAGCATTGATTCTGCTGCTTTGACTTTCGTTGTCACACGTCTTCCTCTCTCGTTGTTCGACCCTACCGAGTACTTCAGGTTGCTCGTAAGTACATACAGACACGTCGATCAGTGAAAGTACTCTTGGTTTTTACTTTCAATTAGGTATGTTGCAGTGAACGATGCGTCGCGACTGAGCAGTCATGCTTTGCCGTTGGCGATACCAGTTCTTCCTTTCCTTCGGCAAGCGCGCATTCAGTAAACAAACAATGAAGGTGGCCTTCAACGCTCCGCCACGCCGGCCAAAAAAATTCACGCGAACTCAGCTCGGTGCTTGAGCGAGGCCGACTGTCAACGCACGGGATGGCGGGATGCGACCAGTCTAAATTTGGAGCGACAGAAAATTCACCCATAACTCGTGCACTATCAAAAGCATAACTGACGAAGCCATTCTTGTACGTAATCAATTTAGGAAAGGATCAGTGTCGATAAGTGGGAGCTTCGGCACTGAAAAATATTTCTTGTGACATTTTTTCATTCAAATATTTTAGATTATTTTAAAGTTTCGTCAACATTTTCCTTTTTATTTTAGTACTTCGTTGCTCTTTAAAATTCCAAAGTTCGTAATTTTGGCATTTTTCAAAAATTTCGAATATCTAACTTCAAATCCATAATAAAACATACTAAGACACAAAACATGCGTTCATTTTATAAACAAAAGTATCCTTAGAATTGAGTATTGATTTATTGTAACTTTTGTTTCATTGTGAGCGCATTTTCATATTATGTTGATTATGGACAGTAACGCCAAAACTGCTAAGTATTAGAAAAAAATCAAGTAGGTGTAAAAAACACAATCTTCTAAAAAAATACTTGATTGCAAAAACTTGTAGATGCGAATAGCTTGAAATTTTTTTCTCAGGATGGAAACTCCCGCTTATAGACCCTGAGCCCTTTGCAGGGGTATTGCTAGAAGGAATGTCGATAAAGTGTCTTCAAGATAACTTTGAATAAATGTAAAAACATTCATATTAGTCTACCCGTATGTCTGGAGATGCTCCGTTATCAGAATATGAACTTTTTTTTAAATTTGTTGTATCAATTTTGCCATAATCTGTTCCGTCACAAACATATCGCCCATAAATTTCAGCAAATCACTTAAAAGGAATGCTTTGTCGAATTCTCAAACTGTCATGTGTATTTGGATCCTTGGATTTATATCCCTGACATTTTTTTGGGGTCTTATGTCTTTTGACCTGTTTTTTTATTCGCTCTAACCTGAACTTTTAGTGGTACGTCTGTATCTACTAAATTTCAACAATCGGCTAAAAACGTATCACGATTTTTACGAAAGAAAAACAGACTTTCGAAAACGGATGCCTTAGAATCACCCAGGGGAATTCACTCCCAGGTACCTTTTATATCATTATATTAAATTAGTGCTTCATGTAATTGCTGAAAATTGTTTCATATTTTGAGATGAAAGAGCTGCAAGCTTCCATAAAATCGTTTCAGCTTGAGCCTGGCAAAATAAACCCCAACAAAAGTACGTCACTGTCATCGCCCGCGTAAGAATTTCAGAACAAAGAAGCTGAGCCGTGTCGATGCCTCTGGTGCAGAATTCTCAGCAGTTCCTCGCGGACGACGTCGCCGCTAATTACTAATTAATAAATAATTAACGCCGTGTTTGACATAGTTTACTGGCAGAATGCCGTCGGCCGAGCTTGTACATAGTCGTGCCATAAGTTCTGTCCCATGATAATCTCATGATAAAAATGAAACAAGATAAGATATATTTATATGAAAGATATTATTTATTCGACAACATTTTTAGAATTCATAATCAAACAGTTTTATTCAAAATGTCCCCCCTTGGCCTTCACACACTGCTTCAATCTCGCGGGCCACTCATCTATCACTGCACGCACAGCTTCCAAAGGAATAGCTGCCGCTGATCGGATCAAATCCGCTTTCAGGGACTCGATATTACGGTGGGCTTTGGAGCAGGCCAACTGCTCTAGCATGTCCCACAACTTGTAGTCTAAAGGATTGAGGTCCGGACTCCCTGAGGGCCAATCTTCCGCAGCAATGAATTCTGGCACATTGCTTTCCAGCCAGCGCTGCGTACTCTTAGCCTTGTGAGCGGGGGCGGAATCCTGCTGGTAGACCCAGTGTTGGTTGGCAAACAATGTACCACTTAAAGGCTTGACGATAGGATCCAGTATGTCGCTCTGATAGTTTGCCGCTTTTGTTTTCACGCCCTGTTTACAGAAATGGAGCTGAGTGACCCCTTCGTAGGACACCCCCCACCAAACCATGACTGACGCAGGGTGGTGGCCTCTCTCAACTCTCGGAATGATCTCCGAAGCTTCCTGTGAACTCCTTGCATACACTTTGTCATTTTGTCGGTTGAATTTTTCTTCTATGGTGAAGATTTTCTCATCCGTGAACAAAATCTTTCGGAATCCCCCAGCTGCGTACCTCTCCAAGAGCTTCTTGGATCTTGTCGCCCTGATGTGTCGCAAGGTTGCCGTAAGTCGCTGGCCCGTACGTCTCCGGTAAGCCCCTAGCCCTAGGTCTTGTTTAATGATGCGCGACATCGTCCGGACAGGAATCTTCATTTCCCTGGATAGGATCTTCTGCTTCCGGAGTGGATTCCTTTGAATCCTGGCTTTTACGGCTTTGATGGCTGCTGGAGTCCTTACTTGACGAGGTCTTCCGCTTCTTGGCCTGTCATCAACAGAGGACGTCTGATTGTACCGCTGAATGGTCCTAGACACAAATTTACGCGATATTTGAAGGCCGCGTAAGAGTTCAAAAATCTGACTAGCACTGTGATTACACTTATGTAAAGCTATCACTGCACTACGGTTCTCTGCCTTGCCCCACTCCATCGTTATGCTTCGAGAGATCAATACAAACTGAGGTATATGTAATTACCCGAAAAGCGCTTAATCAACTGACACCACAATGTAAACAATCGGACAAGTATTAACAGGTCTACACTTGTTTGAAAACGAGGGACAGAACTTATGGCATGACTATGTACATTGTTTTAGGCAAACATCTAATCCTACGGTATACGCCTCCAGCAGGGGAGGTGAGAATTTGCGTGGTAATGCTATAATTATGCAGAGTATTGCCATCCGTGTCAGATTTGGGACAAGACTTACATAGCTCAAGCTTATCAATTAGTGACGTCACCAATTTCTCGGTGGTCAAAAACTCTACGTCGACCGTAGTACCCTCGCATATTCTGACTCGGACTTTTTTGCACAATCTTAATCAAAAAGGAACCCTTTTAACGAATCTGCAAGTCGCCAAGCTCAAATTTGCGTCAAAGTTTGTTTGTGTAAAGTGTTAGGTTTTTTAACACATTCTGAACAACAAGTGTGCTTTAGAACTGTTTTCTAAATTTGATTATATTCGAGATATAAGCGATACAGATAGTAAAATATGTCCTTTTCGGCCCAGAAAAACAATATGAAGAAAAATATTGATGTTGATGAACTAGCCAAATATTCCTTAAACATCCTTTACCAAAATCTCAAAGCATTTCAGGAGGTATTTTTATTTTAAACCTTTCTTTTTTCAATTGTTTGCCCCACTAAATTAGACCATAACGCTAACACTTCATGATTTAGTCAGCCACGTTTGTCCATATCGTAAAATGGTCAATGTTTAACGATTTGTTCATTCACGAGTGACCATATAAAATCGTCAACTTTTAACGATTTGGTCATTCACGATTGACAATATCCTAAAATCATCAACGTTTAACGGTTTGGTAATCCACGATTGACCATATTGTGAAATTGTCAACGTTTAACGATTTGTTCATTCACGTTTGACCTTATCGTAGAATCGTCAACGTTTAACGATTTGATCATTCAACGATTGACCATATAGTGAAATTGTCAACGTCCAACGATTTGGTCATCCGCGTTTGACCACATCGTAAAATCGTCAACGTTTAACGATTTGGTCATCCACGTTTGGCCTCATCGTAAAATCGTCAACGTTTAACGATTTGGTCATTCACGATCGACCATATCGTGATATTGTCAACTTTTAACGATTTTTTCCATTCATGATCGACCACATCGTAAAATCGTCAACGTTTAACGATTTGGTCATTCACGATTGACCATATCGTGATATTGTCAACTTTTAACGATTTTTTCATTCATGATCGACCACATCGTAAAATCGTCAACGTTTAACGATTTGGTCATTCACGATTGACCATATCGTGATATTGTCAACTTTTAACGATTTTTTCATTCATGATCGACCACATCGTAAAATCGTCAACGTTTAACGATTTGGTCATTCACGATTGACCATATCGTGATATTGTAAACTTTTAACGATTTTTTCATTCATGATCGACCACATCGTAAAATCGTCAACGTTTAACGATTTGGTCATTCACGATTGACCATATCGTGATATTGTAAACTTTTAACGGTTTTTTCATTCATGATCGACCACATCGTAAAATCCTCAACGTTTAACGATTTGGTCATTCACGATTGACCATATCGTGATATTGTCAACGTTTAACGATTTGGTCATTCACGATTGACCATATCGTGATATTGTCAACTTTTAACGATTTGGTCATCCACGTTTGACCTCATCGTAAAATCGTCAACGTTTAACGATTTGGTCATTCACGATTGACCATATCGTGATATTGTCAACTTTCAACGATTTTTTTCATTCATGATCGACCACATCGTAAAATCGTCAACGTTTAACGATTTGGTCATTCACGATTGACCATATCGTGATATTGTCAACTTTTAACGATTTTTTCATTCATGATCGACCACATCGTAAAATCGTCAACGTTTAACGATTTGGTCATTCACGATTGACCATATCGTGATACTGTCAACTTTTAACGATTTTTTCATTCATGATCGACCACATGGTAAAATCGTCAACGTTTAACGATTTGGTCATCCGCGTTTGACCACATCGTAAAATCGTCAACGTTTAACGATTTGGTCATCCACGTTTGACCTCATCGTAAAATCGTCAACGTTTAACGATTTGGTCATTCACGATTGACCATATCGTGATATTGTCAACTTTTAAAGATTTTTTTCATTCATGATCGACCACATCGTAAAATCGTCAACGTTTAACGATTTGGTCATTCACGATTGACCATATCGTGATATTGTCAAGTTTTAACGATTTTTTCATTCATGATCGACTACATCGTAAAATCGTCAACGTTTAACGATTTGGTCATTCACGATTGACCATATCGTGATATTGTCAACTTTTAACGATTTTTTCATTCATGATCGACCACATCGTAAAATCGTCAACGTTTAACGATTTGGTCATCCGCGTTTGACCACATCGTAAAATCGTCAACGTTTAACGATTTGGTCATCCACGTTTGACCTCATCGTAAAATCGTCAACGTTTAACGATTTGGTCATTCACGATTGACCATATCGTGATATTGTCAACTATTAACGATTTTTTTCCTTCATGATCGACCACATCGTAAAATCGTCAACGTTTAACGATTTGGTCATTCACGATTGACCATATCGTGATATTGTCAACTTTTAACGATTTTTTCATTCATGATCGACCACATCGTAAAATCGTCAACGTTTGACGATTTGGTCATTCACTATTGACCGTATCGTAAAAACAAAAAAACTCGCATGGTATTCGATTGCCTTTTTATCGCAAATTATTTTAATATCATTTTCATCATCATTTAGTAACGAATGATTAGAATTTTCACTTTGAAAGATGATATATGAAATGCGATAGACAATTTTACAACGTGACCTTGAAATAATAATAATAATAGTATTTATTACCCATTAGACATGTATAAAACATGTATAGGGTTGGTCAGCAAACAATCTACAGTATGTATACAGCAGATAAAATAGATTAAAAATATATAAAAGGACAAACAATAAGTGGATAACAAACAATACAAAAAGAGAACATCTAAATATCCACGAAGTCGCTGATGGCGTAGCAAGTCTTATTAATAAAGTAGGTTTTCAATTCAGCTTTAAAATTATTTAAGGAGTTAATTGTCTTGATGTACTCAGGCAGCTTATTGAATACCTTTGGTCCTAAAACAGAGGGAGATCTACCTAGCTTATATCGAGCAAAGGGTAGATGAATGTCGTGCTACGTACGTGTACTGAATGTATGAATATTACTATTCAAAGTGAAATTATCTCTGTTAATATATATTGCCATTTTATACAGAAACAGCGAGGGCAGTATTAAAATTTTCATATATCGTACATTTACATACCGCTTCAAAGCCTGTTTGCTGTGCTATGAGCATTATCCTGATATCCACTATTCGACTTGTAAACGTCCTCAACGTTTTCCATTAAAAGTGTTTGTCAATCTTTAAATCAAGGTTGAATAAAAGCTCTGTGGCGGAACATAGGGATTGAAATATTCAAAACCATCACATTCATTCGTTTTTTATTCAAAGCCCCCCATTTTTTCCCAGTCGAATTCTTCGCCCATGCGGTGCCGTCTCTATCGGGCTCACTTCCTGCGACTCACTGGTCCGCGGATTGCTGGCCGCGTCGTCGTTCGGCCCTGGTGCGTCGTTCTCTCCTCTTGCGAGCTGCAAGACCTTGAGACGGACCTAGTTCAACATCCGCGCAGAGGCCACCACCATAACACCAGCCAGCCGATCCACCAGACCAAGCCAGACCAGACGCACACACACGTTCTCACGCAGCACAACAAACGATTGCACCGCCAAGCCACCGACGAGCAAGCACGATCGAGATGGTTTCGCTAATTTCGCTTTCGTACAGAACCAACGGCGCATAGACGAATAGAGCTTTACGGAATTATGCTGAAAAATGACGTCAATGAATCAAATTTTATTCATTTTATCAATTTAACATTTACAGAGTTACATAGAAACATTGTCGATTCCTTGAGGAACGTTCACCGGAGGATTAAAATGTTTCATGATTCATTTTAGGCTGTAACAGTTGTCCTCATCATTTTGATGATAAAATTCGGACGATTTCTTTTATTTGTGATAATTAATATTGTGGTTGCTTCCTCGAATTGCAGCGCAATCACAGAGAAGTAAATACTGAGTATAGGCAACCGGACTTCCTTTTAATTTTGTCTAGTATTTCGACCAAATGCATCTTCTTTCATAGTCGCACATTATATTTTATAATAATATAATTTTTTTTTGTGAAATACTGTATGAATCTCACACTCGTAGTCTACAATCTGCAACCAGCAGAGCATATCGGAGCAACTGGTTGTCTATATTCAGTTTTTTACTTCTCTGTGATTGCGTTATAATAATAATAATGATATTTAATAATAATAATAATAATAATAATAACCGTCTTTATTATTGACATAAGACATTGACAAAATGGTAAGTGAACATAAGTACACCCAGTGTCAATAAAAGGCGAAGTTCAGTTTGATTAGTACACAGTACCAACAACCTGCTCTTCCACTTAGCCCAGTATCCTCTACGACATATGACATCCGATAAACCGATAATACATACATGTCACTATAAAAGAGGGACATACCTACACGCTAACAAAAAAAAACAATCATTCATTCATTCATGCGGTGCTACTGTTTTTTCAGCAGTTCCTTTTTAAACATGGCTTTGAAGTTATCTATTCTAGAAAATTTTAGTTCCTTCCAGACTGAGTTGTAGACTTTATATATTTGGTATGTGAAGCTCCGTTTGAAGATTGACGTTCTCAACTTGGGTGGCGAAATAAGACCCTTACTTCTTACGTTAATGTTATGAACGTCAGTCCGGTAGGTTATTTTTTGATAAAGATATTGTGGTGTTCTGACTAAAATTAATTTATGATAAAAAACAGCAGAGTGGAGGAGCCTACGATTTTCCATATTTAACCAACCTGCATCTTTCAATTTGTGAGATATTCTATGTCTCCTCTGTATACCAAATGCAAGGCGCAAGCATGAGTTTTGAACCAGTTGAACTTTACGTCGATACAGGTTAGTTAAGTGTGGGCCGTAAAGCACATCAGCGTAGTTGAATAAAGATAATACTAAAGTATCACATAGCATGATCTTAAGTTTTAACGAGAGAAATTTCCGGCTACCGTAAATAAATTTCAACGACAAATATGCTTTCTGCATAATTTTGTTGATGTGATACTCAAATCGAAGATTACTATCAATCACAACACCTAAATTTTTTACATTGTCCATTATTTTGAGAGTTACACCATTTATCTCAATTTTAATAAGATTCTCTATAACATTTTTATTTTGTCTAGGTCCGAAAACAATTACGTGAGACTTTGATGGATTTATTAAAAGACAGTGGCGTGTGGCACATTCTACAAAGGAGTTTAGCTCATTATTAATGATCAACGAGAAACGATCCATCAATTGTGGGGGGAAGCTGCAATAGATTTGGGTGTCATCAGCGTAAAAATGCACATTACATAGACTAAGGAAGTGCATGAAATTAGATGTATAAATTAGAAATAGGAGTGGTCCAAGTATGGACTCTTGGGGTACGCCGGATTTCAAATTTAAAGATAAAGACTGAACTCCATTTAAAACAACTGTTTGTTTCCGCTTAGTGAAGTAGCACTGAAATAAATCTATAGCGTTTTGAGAAAGACCAATATGATGTAAAATAGCAAGCATTAATTGATGGTTTAAAGTGTCAAACGCTCTGCTGAAATCCAGCAGAACAAGAACAGTACACTCGCCACGATCTGTAGCTCTAATTATGTCGTCTGTCACATGAAGTAAAGACGCCGTACAGCTATGATTTTTCCTAAATCCAGACTGTACAATTGGCAGTAATGAAAATTGTGACAAATGATAAGAAAGTTGCTCCTCCATTGCACGCTCAAGTAATTTAGAGAAAAATGGTAAAACACTAATCCCTCTGAGATATTTAAGATCTGAAGGATTAGGTTTTTTTGGCAGAACACAGATCAGGGAACTGATTATGCGTAAAACAAAAATTAATTATATGAGTTAAATAAGGAATAATATGAGGGCAACATAGTTTAATAAAATTTAAATTAAAACCATCGCAACCACGAGCATTAGTTTTAATACGGCAAATTGCTTCATAAACAAATAAATCATTAACTTTGAATTCAAAATTTGAAGAATTCCTCCTAGTATTTCTGTAGAAATTTATTAAGTTAGGAGAAGGCTGTATATTAAGTATACTGTTAACAAAAAAATTATTAAGTTCATTGACATCATTAAAGGAATTTGGAATGGTGTTATCCTTTTGAGAGACTATTCCATTGTTCCTTAACCTTTTCCACATTTCTGTTGAACTGCAACTTTCTAATATGTATGTATAATAAGATTTTTTTTCTCTGATGATAGCAGCATTAACTAAATTACGCAAGTCCTGATAATATCGCAAATGAGCATTCAGTCCTGTTCTTCTAAATCTAAGCAGCGCCCTGTCCCTGAGATTCTGCATTCGCTTCACCACATCTGTAAGCCATGGGGCTCTAGGTTTAGTAACTCTCATTGATACCAAAGGAAAATGCCTATCAAAAAGGTTTGTAAGCAGGTTTGTAAGAAACGCAACTTTAGAGTCGGCGCTATCTTGGTCAAATAGCATGAAAAACGGGGTTGCAAATAGATCCCTGCAAAAACTGTCTTCATTAAAGTTTTTATATGAGCGAATAGTAATGATTTTAGGTTTATTTCTTACTTCACTAACATTTACCTTACCAAAAATTATAAAATGATCCGACATACCACCACTATCCATGACACCTGTATCAAATACAACCTCATCGCCAGAAATGATAAGATCCAATAAACTTGCACATGCACCAGAGATTCTAGTTGGACAGTCTATCATTTGCCTAATCGAGAAAGAGTCTAGAACAGAATGAAATCTTACCACATGTGCTTGATCGACGTTTATCAGGTTAATATTAAAATCTCCAGTGCATATGACTTCATCAACTGTTGGGTAAATCGTACTCAAAACACATTCAAATTCATCTAGAAAACTATTAACATACATATTCGGAGGCCTGTATATTAAACCAAAACCGTACGATTTTTCGTTGATTACAATTTTTAACCAAAGCTGTTCACTAAATAAATCACTTGTATCTATTAAGTCGAAAGTGTAACATTCCTTAACATAAGCTAACAGACCACCTCCTTTTGTACCCCGATCTTTCCTTAAAATACTAAAACCACTGCAATTAATAGATGCGTCATCAATACTATTTCTCAACCATGTTTCACAAACAAAAAATATATCAAATTTTGCATTGCCAAGAATAATTTTCAATTCATTCAGAGATGGTACGATAGATCTAATATTTAAACATCCGATTTTTATGTATTTCATGTAATAGGCAAAAACAGTAATACCACAAAAAACTAAGAGTAACTACGACGTTATTGAAACACCATAGAGGCGAAGTTTAACCATAGGGCTACTCTTCCACACAACCTCACTATGTGAAAAAGAAACAAAACCAAATAGGATATACACATACAAAATTGAGAAAAGATATGTATTTACATTATGAAGAATCTAATAAACATCAGTCAATGAAAGCTCGAACTAAAAAAAGTAATCCTCGTCAAAAATCTAGGACATTGTCTATTATTGGCATCCTCCCCAAAATTTTCACATCTCTAATTGCAAGTAATCTGTCAAGATTCCCCATCACCCTTTACTTATCTTGTGTTACCGATTCATACGAGGGGGTACCGAAAAAACCGGAATTTTTTTTTCACAAAGTAACCTCATCTCCTTCAAAATACTGTCCACTACAACTAACACCTACACTTGTATCCCGCCAGAAACTGTCGAACAGAGATGGCTGCGTGCGCAGGTGCAGTATCGTGGCGGAATAACTAGTCTCCTGACCGCTACAAATCGGGTCTTTTTTTGCCGAAAACTGTTTCGCAATCCAAAACCTCCAAATAGCACAAGCTCTCGCATTTTTCAACATTTTCGTCGATTCGGGCAGTTGATGGACGTCCAGAGCGAGATTTGTCATCAATCTGCATGTCGCCATTTTTAAATCGCGCAAACCGTTCATACACTTGAGTTTTTCCATCTTTGTAAGCTATTTTCAACATTAAAACAGTTTCAGCAGCATTTTTACCAATTAGAAAGAAAAATTTCACAGCTGCACGTTGCTCTCTGAAGCTTGCCATCGTAAAACACGAAACAATCACGAAAATAATGACTACAGAGGAAGGAAACAAGCGAGATCGACAACTCAGGTGGCTCTGAACTGGTAATGAGTTGCGCTGTACGCCTCTAAAGGCAGAAATGTGTACTACACAAGCTCCGCCCACTGCAATGCTATTCCGCTTATTTTTGGGTACCTCCTCGTATACTGTAACTTGGACCACCAAGTATTTTTATTCCACGGTGTTCGGGTATTGTTCTCTTAGCGAACCGTAAACTATTTGAAATTCATCGTAACCGTCGTCGAAAGGTGGTCATTATGAAACAAACGAACGCAAGCAAGCAACACTTGACAATAACTCGTACTACTTCCTGTAAATACCTACGACTTAATGTTCCCTTAGCTTGTCGACATCATATAAACAAAATATTCATTTCGATTCGAACTTTCCCTGGCTCACATTTTGTACTTAACCAGTGTAAACTCGACCATTTAGCGGGTGTCATTTGACTTTTCACAAGTAGACAGTGAAGTATTGAACTCATGATTGTGCGAGGACTGTAGGATGTCATGTTGTGGTATAAGTTGACATTAACCTCATTCCTTCAAAATTACGGGCGTGACAATGAATGAAAAAATCGATTTTTTTGGAACAATCGATGTTTTGTATTAGTCGACAAACTGCATGATTTTCTATATGTTAAAAATAAAATGAAAAGATTAACATTAACAAATTATCATAATGAAAATGAAATAAAATGATGAGTATAGTAAGAACAGTTGTTTTGCTTTTCAGTTAAATATCACGTAGTTCAATAAATAAAACATTAAAAATCAAAACATACAGAACAAAACGTAGGTCAATAAAAAATATTTCCACAAATGTTCAGAAAATAATAAACGATATGAATAGAAACAAAACCTTATCGTAGCTAAACTAAAATACTAAATTTTAAGTCTAAACAACTGTAAAAACTAAACAAAATAATTGTCATATATTTTTGTGTTTTCCTAGCCATCTTTCCCGCTTTGAAAATACTTGGGAAAAGAATTAAATTGTTTTATATACTTACACTTTTGTCGAATTGTGAACTGAGTTTTTCTTTTGTCCTACAGATGAATCAACAAAAATCGATTAAATGGGTAACTGATTCGTAAGTCCACTATTACGATTGAAAAAATCGATTATAAAAAATCGAGAAAACCAGTAAATAAATGTTTAATCTCTAATTAAAATGTGATTACCCTTAAGGCGGGAGGAGTTGATTTCATGAAGGTCGTTTCAAGTATCAAATTTTGAATTTGAACTTCATGTCACATAGACACATCAGTTACGACACCGGAGACGTATTCTCGAGTCCTACTTTCCAATCAAGATTGATTACATTAAAAAAACACAACTATCTTTGCCCTCAATTTTTCCTTTAATAACTGCGAATAAAAATCTCTCGGATCTGAAAGAAAATTCTGGTTATACTGAATCAAAAGTTGAAATTACCACTTGAAACGTAAAACTGAAGTTGAAGTTGAAATACTTCTCCAAGTTTCGTGGAACCTGATTGAAATTTTAAATGAAGGTGTACGGAGTCCTCAGTTTATCATATCTAGAATTTCCGAAATAAAATTGTATGCACAGATTTTACAGAAGTAATACATTTTGAGGGCAGATGAAAAGGTTTTTCATCGAGAGAGATAAAAAAGATTGCTGGGTAAGTTTACGTACCTATTGCTAAAACTGGTTTTAAGGAAACTTCTAGAACACGAAAAGAGCTTCAGAACGGGATCCTACATGTTCAGTTTGCTAATTTTTTATTGAAATAAATCGCTAACTTCAAAATTAATTTTTTACCAAAAAGTGCATAATGAAATACAAAATAAAAACTAAAACATAAAATCCACTGTACTTTATAGTGATTAACAAAGAAATAATCAAAAGTAAATTTTTTTGGAATATTGATATTTACCACAAATTTTTTGAGGTCAATCGTCTTTTTTCGATAGTTGTCTAGCGTCGTAAACGTTGCAGTAAATTGGACGTACGTATATTGTATGATATTTCATTTTTATCATCTACAACTCTTCTTTAGACCGCTTAGACCAATACTTCATAGTATTTTGCATATACTTGACTGAATTTTCCATCGTTGACGCTTATTTTTTGTATCTTCAAGAATATCATTCCGTTATAAAGCCCATCTATATATTTTTAGTAGAACAGGGTCCGTTTTTAGATAGCTAGCCTGACCTAAGTTTGTTTTAAGCAACTTCAGTGTCACGTTTTCCCAACTTGGTTTTCCTAGTGTGCAACGTACGTCTAACTCTATTTTCTTTTTTTTTGTCGTATCATGACAAATAACGTGGCTAAATGGAGATACTTCAAAGATAGGGCTTTCTCTTATACGGCGTATTGGTCTTTAAAAATAAGCAGTTTTTTCTAGTCGCACATATACCAAAAGCTTAAGATTACCGAGGTGTTATTCTCCGCAAAATCAATCAAACCAAATCCGGTCCTGCACGTCGGTCAGATTGAATGTAAACAAAATATTTACACATCGGTTCTAAAACAAAAACCTATAAATGGCACACTCATATAGCAATATCGGATTTGTCGATATTATTTTAAGGTGAGAGTCTTCGAAGCGTTACCGAGGCTTCGCGAGTGTATGCAGTTCGTTTTTCAAGATCCTTGGTGATTTCTTTTCTACTTAAGATGATTCCGTTGTAAAGCCCATCTAGGTGTATATATTTTTCCTAGAACAGGGTCAATTTTTAGATAGCTATCCTGATCGACGTTTGTTTTAAGCAACTTCAGTTTTACCGACTTGGTTTTTTTAGTGTACAACGCACGTCTAATTCGTATTTTCTTTTTTTTTGTCGTATCATGACAAAAACGTTCTGGCTAAATGGGATTCTTCTAACGTAGGGCTTTCTTTTATACGGCGTATAGGTCTTTAAAAAATAAGCAGTTTTTTCTAGTAGCATATATGCCAAAGGCTTGAGATTACCGAGCTGTTATTCTCCGCAAAATCAATTAAACCAAATCCGGTCCTGCACGTCGGTCAGATTGAATGTAAACGCGTACAATGCGCATCAGTACCCAATCCAGGCGCTGGCCACGTTGGTAAACAAAATATTTACACATCGGTTCTAAAAAAAAAAAATGGCACTCTCATATAGCAATATCGGATTTGCTGATATTATTTTAATTTAAAGTGAGAGTCTTCGAGGCGTTACCGAGGCTTCGCGAGTGCATGCAGATCGTTTTTCAAAATCCTTGGTGATTTCTTTTCTACTTAAGAGAAATGATATGTTTAGTGTATAAAACTGAGGTGAACACGGTTGATCGATGAACACGTACAAGTGTATTTGAATCTATCGCAGACAAGTTTGAAGAACACTTACAAGTGACAGAGCTGTACTTGGAACTTATTTTCGATGAAAGATGAGTACTTTTTCATTAATTTCTGTTTAACTTTTTCGCCCACGTTAGCTTTGTTATTTCAAACCTATTTATTTGTTTCTAAAAAAGAAAGTCCCAACTTTCTTATAACTCTTCCCATGTCATTTCCAGACACAGCAGCATCCCATACTCATATTTATGCACAATCCTCTATCTGTAGAAAGTGTTCTACAATTTCTCATCTGCAATTTTTTCCGCAATCTCGGTCAAAGCGGTTGAAAATGGCGGCAGGGCACGTAATAATAGAGAGCCGGTGTAAGATATAGTATATTCGCACGCCCTGCAGTAACGGTGATCCACTGATCAATTTTCTATTGTTAGAACTCCAAGCGGGGAGTCATATTGATTGATAATAGTTCCTTACGCGTAGATAGATAGAACATGTCTGTGGGTTAGATCTCTGAATGCATACAAGTCGAAGATCGATACATTCATCCCCTGCATCTGGAAAGCAAGGCAGGGCGTTGTCGAATGTTTTGTATTTCTTTCGTAGTTCCTTTAAATATTGAAGTATTTTTCATGTGTTTGAAAATCACCTCAGTAGAATGCCAAGAAGTACCGCAAAAGTATTGAATGCGAAAAGAGGAAACAATGTGTGTTATATAATTTTTGTTGCAAATGTTTTTAAATTTATTATTTGAGGTACATATTAGACTGGGAAGTGAAATAAACAATGATCGCTGACTATTTAATTTTTTCGCTGTATGCCCTACCTTCTATTCTATTTTTAATTATCAACCATCGTGTGTCATTATGGGTTCGGAAACTTTTGAACTGCAGTGTTCGATTATCGTACTT
Source organism: Acanthoscelides obtectus (assembly GCA_963669975.1). Taxonomy (NCBI): domain Eukaryota; kingdom Metazoa; phylum Arthropoda; class Insecta; order Coleoptera; family Chrysomelidae; genus Acanthoscelides; species Acanthoscelides obtectus. Next base: position 105,392,439 of record CAVLJG010000004.1, on the reverse strand, counting down.
ATCGTTAAGTACAACCGCACTGCCAATGACAAATCTTTAATAATCCGCAGAAGTACCGTCTGAACCTGAGCGACCAAAGCGGTTCCAGAACAAAGCGCACGTAAACACGTAGATGTATTGTGCACAGGTCTTGTTAACCAGAGGTGCAAAACAAGAATAAAGTATATGTTACAGTGATCGGGCATTAATAGTCTCGCATATTTACGACATCCTCGTTCCCATAGCACCAGGTATATATATGAAACGGTCAGACGGAAAAAATCACAGACCGCATACTAAACTTGTTAGTCATGTTTTGAATGTTACACGCAGAGGTTTTTGACTTTCCGATGTGTTATGCGGCATGGATGACTTTTGTTTATGGCGTCGGGTTTTTAGTGTCGTAATTCCTGCGAATTTCCTGGAAGGATATCACGCTAACGAATTTACCTAATTAATAAATATGTAATTTTTTAAATTAGGAACATAAAAAATGAGCAGCACATGATTCTATACCAAGACGAAAAAGAATGCTACAAGCTGAATCTACTTTTACTAAGGATAATTGCAGATCTATTATTTTTGTCTTGCTTACAGATTAATAATCGTTTTATTTGTCATGACTTGAAAAAGTGCTGCAGCCGAATGTTACCCTGTTCGGACGTTACTAGCTTGCAGTAGGTACAAGGTCTGTTCAAAAAATAACCGAACTTTTTAAATTGAGCTGCAAAGAACTATCTTAGCTTCGTGCGGCTGTCAACACTGTATTCTTCATAATTTTCCTCATAAACTGCTCTCTATGTATAGTCGATACCTCACTTCTTTCCCGCGTTATTGTTTTTTGAGTGTCTCCGTTTGTTACGATTTTCGTCCTGCGCCACTGGGAGATGAAGTATTGTAATCGCGAAAATGAGATATGCGCTTTTAAGAAGTTGAATGACATGTACATCAAAATGAGGGACATTTTGGTCGAGCTCTCTTTTGCATAGGTTGAACTGCGGCAGGATGTAGGAGATGGAGGAGGGTATATGAAACGTTTTTCATCTTATTATATGTATAGCTCCGAAGACCGGTAATTCTATCTATTAGTCATATTTCACAATAGATTTCCCCGTAAATTTGCCTCTAAAACCTAGAATGATTGAGACATTTTCGATCCGTAAGGCAGCACAAAAACATATACACTGACCACGCACAAAACGAACGATAACTCGCTTCAGCGATGCCTCGCAAATGTGGAAAGGGACAACGTTGCCAGATCTACATTAATTACCGGTAGGGTAGGTAAAGAACGTCCATGGACTAATTGTATACGATTTTACTATTAAAATCTTGAATTGATGTATATGTAGAGTTAGTGCTTTAAACATTTTTTTTCTGTAGAACCCTGAAGAAGGAATTAAATTTTTCCAAAATGTCGGCAAATTTATGTTTCTTTAGACCCCAAATTCCAATTAATTACAAGAAATTTACATTAAAAGTGTGATTAGAAGAATAATTGAAAAAAAAATTGGGAATAGTGTGTAAATAGGGAAGGGGAATACTTTAAAGGGAAGAAGTAGACATTTAAATGAAGTTTGATTATTTTGTGAACAGACCTCGTGCTCGAATATGTACCACAGAATTGCCATCCTGTAAATTTCATTAGTACATCGGACCTCTGCCTATACAAAAAATATACTGTAGCGCCAAAACGAGCTCTTGTAGCGTATTTTTTGATTCGTGATCAAAGTTTCTTTTATTCAACAACTGAGCAAAGAAAAAGCGACTCTTCGATATGCAGAAGCGTAGGAAATCCATGTGTGATAACTTTACAAGTGTGCACAATCATTCACAGTGATTACAAAAGACTGTATGTACTAGACAGCATGTCCATATAACCGCTAAGGTTATAGTTCATACTATCTCTGATAATATATTAACGGATGTAATAAAAGGACGCTTTGTATTAATGAGACTTTCAGACGTGTTTGTTTTCTTGTTTCTTTTAGCACTTACAGCATTAGCATTTAAAGTAGCTTTATTCATTGTTTGTGTAGGATGTGTCCAGTAAATTTTTATATTTATACTATATATGATGTACTTGGTGTATTTTTTGTCATTAGACACCATTATTCAACGAGACAACTAGATGCTACTACGAAACTTTTCGTTTTTTATAGATGTTCTCATTTTACTTATCATTTCGATCCCGAAACTATCTGGCTCACAGTCTTTCAGTATGCGAGCCCCTTCCCACTTCAGTTGGCCCACTTCAAGATTTGCACCAAAATATGCCTTTATAAACTAAACATGACGAAAGTTTTTATTCTAAAACAATTTATTTTCCCAAAAACATTTTAGATACACTCTAGTCGTAAAAAGTACATATTTGAAATCACTTAGACCTATAACTAATAGATCATCTGAACAAATACACAATGTGCGAATAAATGGGCGAAGTTAACAAAGCAACAATTGCAAGATTACCATTGGGTAACATCACCTTTATTTTTTATTACGGCTGAAATTCTTTGGGGCATAGTTTTAGCCAAGTTTTGCCATAAATTTGATGTAAAACAATCCCATATTTCTTGAAGCTTTTGACTCAGTTCGGTGATTGTACTAGCAGGATGTTGTCGTAGAACCGTTTTCATCTCGTGCCACAAAGTTTCAATAGGTGATAGATCTGGACTGCTAGAAACCCATTTTAAAAGTGGTACATTATTTTCTTCCATCCATTTTATATGTAGCCTTTTTTGAGGTATGGCACGCTGCACCATCTTGCTGAAACACAAAATCTTGGCCGGATGTCATCACTGGTAAAAGCGATTTTTCTAAAATTGACAAATATTTTTTACTATCAACATTTCCATCAATAAAATCAAGTTTTCCTACTCCTTTTGTTGACATAATGCCCCAGACCATAATGGATGCTGGAAATTTCACTTTTCTCTTCAGGCAGTCAACATGGAATGCTTCATGTTTTTTGCGAATAACTCTACTGCGACTGTCACCAACACAAACTTCGAATCGGACCTCATCACTCCATTGTATTGCACACCATTGTTGAGGTGTCCATTGTCTATGTTCTTTAGCCCATCTAAGCCGATTTTTTTTTGCAGTGGAGTTAATAGTGGCTTTTCTTTGGCCTATAAACAAGTTGTGCAACTTTAGGGTTTTTACTTCACTTTTTTTATAGGAAAACTTACCTTGCAAGTGCTAAATCCCAGTTTGTGGGCCTTTCTATGAGTTGTGGACCTCAAAATTCTCCTTCCAACAGCGTCACTCCACAGAGCACTTAATTGTAAATAATTGGCAAGCCTGTTTTTCACGATTATTCTTCTTAATGCTCTTCGGTCGGCATTTGTGATAATACTTTTTTTGACATATCGTGACTTAATATTAACTGAACCATTTACGTTATATCTTCTAACAATATTTCTCACACTGTACCGCGATAAGTCTAACAAAGTTGCAATTTCTGAGTTTGATTTCCCTATCTAAGGGTTAATGGGCATTACCCTTGGAGTTCCGAATGCTCTTTGGTAATAACGTATTCGGTTTCCAAGGCGACATAGTTGTACTGATGTGTCAAGCTTCGTCAAGTCATGTATGTATATAATAAAAAGCATTGTCTTACCTACGATGTCATTGATGACACTGTCAGTAGTAAGTTACGTAATACCCATCTGTAGTTTTCTTCGTTGTTTGACACTGAAACGCGTGATCCTTGATCCAATTCTCACCAAACAGGAAATTTCCTACTGGAAGATCAACGTTCTAGCTATTCTGTAATACTTGCGTTTCTATGATGAATATTTCATCTCGGACGAAACTTTTTTACGAAGGGACTCTCCGCAGATTTCCCTCGAGGACAATGACTTTTATCTCGGTCCTCTGCGCACCATAACAACTAGAATTAAGAAAATGGATATACCTGCAAGAAAATATGGAATCCTTAGGAGCGCTCATGCAACACTACTTAGATTTAATCGCGTATACGTGCGTGTAGTTCATTTCACACGCAGCTTTGTAAAAGTCCTTGCGTTATTTTACGGCAGGGTATTCTAACAATGACCAAACAGTTTTGACTTGTATTATAATTTATTTAATTGGTCCTGATTTGTCATTCTTTATAGTCTTGTAAAATTGATGCAAAAGAAAACTTACCAAAGTGCAATGACGTTAGAATATCAAATACTGAGTCTGTTTTTTCAGGCATCGTTTTGCTGATGTTGATAAATGGAAATCTTTGATGCCGACGTTTCGACATTTATTTGATGCAAAAATACCAAATAAGGATGTATTTCAAAGAATAGATCAAAGTTTACAAAGATGTTAAAACAATACAAGTAAAAGTAGAAAAATTATAAGAGATGGAAATCTCTAGTTTTGATGGAATTGGCGATTGAAACTTGATTCAATACAAAAGTCAAAGGGAAAATATTTTGATTTGAGGTATTTTCTCTATGAAGAAGGACTTAAGTACTTTGTTCTGCCTCGGGAGCGCCAATGGTGTAGCTGTAGGTTTGACTGCCCGATATTGTAGTTTCTTGTGACAACCTGCTTGAAATGTGACACCAGCGACAAAGAGTCTGCGTTTTAATGGTCTTAGCCTTGAGAAGAAGACAAGTCAGCGCTTATCGCTCTTGCGAAATTTGCAATATTCTGTTATTTCTCTCTCTCGGCAAACTGCAAACTATGCAATTATCTGGTCCAACCGCGGCGACCAACTTCCGCAAATAAGTCACCGAACACGAACTGCAAACTTTATTTTGGTGTCGTATGCGGGAATACGTACCACCAGCAGAGCGCTGTAGATAAAATTCTAATTTCCGTTTAACTGAACTTTATCTGTAACGTTAGCAAACAACAGTTGGACAATGCTGAATTGTCACAAGTTACCAGTTAGCAAACAAGGTATATGTGACATGATTTACAGTTTATTTTATACCGAACACGCAGAAATAACTTTACTCTTCAGGGAACTGGGTGAACTAGAATCTGGACGTATATACCGCAGCTGACCTTTCAAACTGTGTCCAAAATACCGGATACAAATTTTAAATTCAGGAGCGTTCTGCTGTATGCAGGCGCGGATTCACCAATTTTTAAACTTCGAAATCTCTTAGATAAATCTGTAATGCACACATAATAAATGGATGCCGTACTGGTATTTTCTACTAAACACTGGCAACACTGCATCCGTCAACTTTCATTTATCTCTCAGCTCATAGATGATAGCGCAAGACTGGTTGCCTATGCGGTCAGCTTGATGTAAGAAAAACTTCTTCGCGCGCGCTTAAGCTTTTTGACGGGCCAATGGCGGATTTAAGGAAAAGGTCCCGGTCGACAATATGCACGGGGAGGAGGGGGATGGGGGGCAGTGGTATGATCGGGGACAGACGACGATAGTGCGCACTATAACTGTTTTACGAATACAATAAATTACTGCAATTATTGACAAATAAAATACGGCAATGGAAACTTTGAAAGTTGCATGATAACTCAGAAATTAATATCAAAATTCAATGCGTAATGTCATGCTAGTGCAATCGTACATCAGCCAGGTTTTTGCATTTAATAGTGCGCACGGACACGGGACAGGTTGAAATGCGCATCGTAATTTAAACTTGATGATTCACCAGCAAACTTCTTGTGCATAATAGAGTTTAAAAGTTATCACGGATGCTACCGATAAGTAAAGGGCGTCGAGTCAAATTTGGAGTGCACGCTATTATAGAATTTACATAAAATAAACAAATATGATCAATAGTTGTTGTCATATTTGCCGTGATTGATATTTCATTGAATACAAACTTTGTGATCAAGACTAAAATACGTTAAATAACGTGCATTACTACAGGATATATACTGGGCACTATTTGCGAAAGTGATACTTTCCACATTTATCGCTATTTGCAAATGACGGCAACTGAGAAGAAAAAAATTAGAAAAACCTGCACACGTAACTGTAACAAGCTCATGGATAGTGCAAAAAGTTTTTTAATAGTAATTTGATGCAAAAAGTTAATCTGATGCTGCTTCAACGTGCCAAGAAAACAGCTAATTCAACTGTTTCAATATTGACGCGGATCTAAAATTGTTCGATAACGTAAAATCCATCTAAATTGTTCAGATTAATTCCGCTGCTGGCAATAAGGATGTCACATATTAACAGGGGCTTACAATTATATGCACAATAGTAGCTGCTGCGCACTGTTACCTCTGTTTTTTTAGTAAATGTCTATATAACCTGAATCAAGTAGAGACTGTGAGATCAAACATTTTTTATTCGATACAAAATAACAGAATTATTCTAATTTGAATCCGCGTCTTGCTTTTCATTCAGCAAAAACTTCCATCGCAGAATCCAAATTGAGTTTATTAGCTACTCATCTTTCGATATAGAGGTTAGAGAAGTTGTTGAGTGTGTCTCTAGCCAAAGAAGCTCGACGGTATTCTTTAATAATTTTCAAAGATCTCATGACACGTTCAGCACTAGCTGAACCGATAGACAAAGTCAAAAACAATCTGAATAAACTGCAGCTCTCTGGAAAACTGTCTACAAAATTGTTTGCAATCATGAACTTCAAATAATCTAGCGGGCTGTCATTAGTCAAATTACGATTTTCCGAAAAGTACATGCTCGTAAAACTGGCTAATTCATATTTCAGATCTGAATTAAAAATTCCTAATATTTTTCCATCAAATCAGTGACGCTGGTTTCTAATTCGGTTTCTTTTAGATTGACTAATTTCAAAAAACCAAACACATCATTCACTTCACGAAATCCTTCAGTACGTTCTTGCAATTCGTTACTGATTGAATCCAAAACTTCGTAGTAATTTATTCGATGTTTTTCGTGTGTCTCCAGTGGCGAGTCAGCAGATTTTTCGCCGAACATTTTTTTGATTTTCCTCTTTCTGACAATGGTAAAACCAGGATTTTACCATTCCTTCTCTTCCCATTTATTGTTAGCCTTCAGAACAAAGTTATCGTATGTGCTTTCGCTCCTCAAATCTTTCAATTTTTTTATTGCTGCTGAAATGCACCTTTGAGCCATCATCAAGTATATTTCTTTCTTTTGCTTTTGAACTTGCACGGTATTCATTACGCTTAATACTGAGTGCCACCATAACAAATTGAAAAAATAAGATCCAGTTCATGGAGGAAAGGAGATATCTTGCATTCATTATATCTTCGCCAGAAACTCCCACTATTGAAATTTCATCTTCTATGCAATTGATGATACATTCAAAAATGTCTTCCATGATATTATCCTGAAGAAAATAGATGTCATCAAATAAAAAATGCACAGTATTGTGAAAGTTTATGGTTATAAGGATTGAAGACGTGAAAAGACTGTAATAGGCGCATTAGAGTCGTTATTAGACTGAAAGAGGCTGATTCATACCACGCAGATATTTGTTTAATGAATATTATATGCCAGGCAATAATATATCACTGTAAGCACAAAATGAAAAAATAACCCTTCCACTCCTTGAGAAAAAAGTCATTCTGTCATTTTTCAAAAAATTTCTTAACACATGAAAGGGAAATTTTCTTATTCAAACTGCAGATGGTCATTAAAAGAATATAACAACACTGTGATTTCTGGTTATCAATTTTACATTCAGACGCGCTGAACAATATAGGCACTAGAGCTGATTTTTGCTGGGGGGCCCTGTGACCACTCTTCCTTGGGGTGGACAGGCGGCAATGTTCATTTTGCCATTACTTGACAACAAAAAAGTTGTTGCACTGAAAAATTAATTTGTTATTTAAAAATAAATCCTTCTGTTTAAATTAGATTTAATATTTTAATCACTTTTAGGCTGTACCCTAAGGGTACAATCGTAGGGTTGTCATGTGTCATCCGTCCGCCAGTCAAGTTTTTAACATGAAGTTTTTTTGACCGTTGTGACCCCCCCCCCCTCTCCCCCAGACACAAATCCTGGATCCGCCGTTGGCTGTACGCAGTTCTGCATTTCGTTCCTACCAATTTTGGGATCATTCTGGAATGGTTTTGTTACAGTGAACTCAGTACCTGAATTGAAAGAGGAATCAAAGGGCCTGACCTGCTCATGAGAACTGTTGTCAGGTGATCAACTCGCACCTCCAACCAAACTGTAACCGTGCTCTGATAGCCTGTGTATTTTCTATTTAAAGATAATTTATTGATATTCTCCAACTTTCTTTGCGACCAGTAGTGACGAAGGGGCTATCTGTCACTTCCTAGTTACAAAAAACCACGTACGAATTGTACCAAAACTCAAGGTTAGTTTGTCATTTGTCATCTTAAGGTGGTTGTTGGAGATGGTTCTAAAACCGCGCCGACGGATTTTTGTACGATAACGAAATCGTCCAAAGTTTGGTCATGCGCAGTTTCGTGACTGTTCATTTTACGATACAAAAATGTTCTGTCGATACGAACGCATTTTGGCTGGATTGGCCTCTCCAGAGCTTTTGGCTGAAGCCAGCCAAAACAAAAGGAACACACACGGTAAATTTATGCTGCAGGCAAATAAAAGCAAAATTGCTGTTAGTGCAGTCAATAAAGGACCTCTTGAACCATCATTCCTCTTCTTTAACATGAGTTTACTTTTCTCGAAGATTTCTAGCGGAATCTAATAAAAGTATAAAAGTTTTTATAGCCTTCCCTGATCACTCTATAAATGGTAGTTTCACGGCAAAATTTAAAAATAACGCAGGTTCGTTTCATATCACACTTGCACATTTATAACAAAATGGTAAATAGCCTGTCTAGAAGACATGTGGTGATATCCCTTTTTTTTTTGTTGAATTTTAAGAAACTAATAAGCCACGCCATATCGCCCGGAGAATGTTTACACTTTTTGGATTCAGTGTAGTCTCTTTCTGAGATGACTGGACTATGGCGAACAGAAAATTGAGAGCGTTATTGTTTTTTTAGGTCTCAAGTTATGTTATTTGATACCCGTCTTTGCGATTTAATAGCTCTTTTACCTTTTTCGATGTAGGTGGCATATAGCGATTGCCGCCCTGAAGTAAGGTCACCTTTTGAACAGATTTTGAGTATCGAAAATGTAATATAATAAACCGACTTACTAATACTGACATAATTTTCAAGAATCAGCAGGTACTTGATCTTAGTAAATATTTTATTGTCTCCTATATCTGTTTTAGTATATTGAAATTCATTGAATATTCTTTGTTTCAGGTGTGTATACACAAGTATCCTGGACGTTTGGTAGCGAAAATCAGTAAGTCGTAACGTTTTATATAAAATCGTTACTCGTTACCATATGTAAATAAAGCTTCCGAGAAGGTGACTCGGCTTGTTTTCCGTTAACGATTCAGCATTATCATAACCTTGCAGTTTTCAGTTGTAACGCCTCAAGACTTATCAAATGTATGTAGCTTTATTGACTCTATGAAGACTAGCAGTTGGTTTGCAATATATAATTTTTTTCAAACATTGCAGAACCATTTTCAGAAGTAATACCAGCCTTAGTCTTGCTTAATTCGGGGATATGAATAGGCTTTATACTTTTGAGCAGTTCAAGGCTGCGAGTTATTCAATCACATGTACTAAGCATATCGCTGAAAAGATTTTACATCGATTCAATCTCTACGAGGAGCTTTGCAATTCAAAACGGGTTGTTATATGTGTATATGAACGAATCGTACTCGTGTGTGAATTATTTAAAACACTGAATTTGATAAGGTTCGTTGTCAACGGGTACATTGAAAACGTATCAAGGAAACTAGAATTTTTTGTATTCATATCTAAAATCTAAACAAAAATCTTAACTGTTACGCATTTTCTGACTTCTATTCAAAACGTGATGTTGAAAAACTATTAATAACGTAATTACTCGTGAATTATTATACTCGCATCTCATATCGCCAAAATATAAACTTATATAGGTCAATGATTTTGATAATTATCGCGGGTACCGGAATTATTGGTCTTGACCTACAATTTACAACCAATTTGCAAAAATGTGGAGATAAGGATTTTATCAGTTCAATGCCTTATCCATGGCTGTTCGCTTTTACAAACATTGACAAAAACAGGAAATATGGAGTTAGAGCACTTTTGTCTCAAAAATGATACACTTGAACGATTGCTAAGAAATATATGACAGTTTAAATCAGTTTGGAGGCAACACGACCCTTTGTGGCTTTGCTGAATTTTCCACACATTGCTTTGACCAGACTTTGCCATTGCTTTTATTCTCGCACACATACAAATGAAGGGGTTGGATCTCTATGTACGTATGTTTTGATGGTCACCACGTAAACTTTCCGGTAGGGTTCGTATACTCGTAGGTTTCAAATGCTGTCTCTTTTTGGGTTGGGAGAAAGGGATGCAATTAATTTTTTAGGATTTTGATACTCATGAATTATGTATAGAACTGTCTAAGAAAGTTGAATTTAATTCATAATGTTTTTAATGCTTTAACACTTCAAAGGTTTATATACCTACATGTTTGAGTGACGAATCAAAGTAAAGATAAAATTGTATATATTGTCGAATTTTGAAAACTATATTGAATTAACTATTGAATTTTGGATAGTGAAAGGTCATAGAGCAACAGAATTTTCAAACCTCAGATTAAAACCTGAGTATTGTGGTACAACTTTTTATTTAGTGTCTTTAAAGACTATTTTAAATTACATACTTATTTGTACAAGTTTTGGTTCAATCCCTTTTAACAAGATATACGTATATTTGATTGATTGAAAAAACGTAAATTAGAATATAGATGTCCAAGTGCAGTCACATCAAGTACATTAAGATCTAACCTCACTCATTGTTACTATTTTCATTCTGTGTTGTTTCTTTTATATTTTGTACCATCAGTCTTCATTTTAAACTGTCGCCATTGTGGGTAGGTTTGCTTTGTTTTTTCACTCCTATACTAATATTGAATTTCTACTATTCAGGGTGTCCCAGAAGTTGACGTCAAGCCGAAACCGGCTGATAGGCAAAGTCAACAGCTATTAGAAAAATATTTAAAAAAAAGTCTTTGAAAAAGATATAGAAACATCTTCAAACTGGTGTCTCAACCTTACTGCCAACTTTTCTGGTTCAGGAAAAATTGCCACTTATTTCCCAACCAAGTATTCCAAAGTAAAACTTTGCTCAACTTTAACTGGCTGTACTGGAAAAAAATGTACTACGAAAGTTTGGCAAGTAACCTTAAAAGTTGGCGCATTTAATAACGATTCCAAAATGGTATAACACTTAGAAGATTACTCGTTAACTTATGCACAATTTTTATTTGAAAAAAAACTGATTAAAATTTTTCAAAATTTCCTAATTAAACAGCGATTATGAAAACGCACAAGGACCCTTAAGGATAACTGTTTGCACAACAGTGGGCGTCAAAATACTGCTGATGATGATTTACCTTTACAGCAAATGCTCAAACTGTTTTCCTTCAGCCGCAATACACGCTCGACATCTTCTTAAAAAAGATCGGGTTATTAAACGAGCGAATCCACGGTTATTAAGAAACTCAGCTGCTTCCAATAGTCTTTGCCGTAGCTCAGCTACATTTTGAATCGGCTTGAAATACACTTTTTCTTTTACAGTTCCCCAGTAAAAAAATATCTAACGGATTCAAATCTGGTGACCGGGCTGGCCACGGTATTGTACCAGACCGCCCTATCCATCTGCCTGGAAAGTTTTGATCGAGATACTCTCTCACTGAGAGTGCATAGTGCGCTGGGCAGCCATCATGCTGAAACCACATGTCCCTGTAAATACTCAGTGGCACGTCCTCTCGTAGTACATTTTTTTCCAGTACAGCCAGTTAAAGTTGAGCAAGGTTTTACTTTGGAATACTTGGTTGGGAAATAAGTGGCAATTTTTCCTGAACGAGAAAAGTTGGCAGTAAGGTTGAGACACCAGTTTGAAGATGCACTATTCATCATTACATTGTAAAAATAAAATCCAAAAAAAGTTATTATTTGAAGTAACAGGAGTTGACAGACTGCCGTAGGGTGTGAAATTTCTATATTTTTTTCAAAGCCCTATAATTTTCAAAACACATACATAAATTTTTTTTAAATATTTTTCTGATAGCTGTTATGACTTTGCCTATCACCCGGTTTCGGCTTGACGTCGACTTCTGGGACACCCTGAATAAAATACCCTGATACTAATACGCATAATTGTAAAATGTTTGTGCAAAAAGATGTGTAAATACAAAACAAACATTTCAGTTCAAATGATTTTTCATTAAAAAGATCAATCCCTGAATTCGATCAAATCTTGTACGAGGAATTGTGTAGTCTGAAGCAGTATTTATCCATTGTATTCGTAACGTACAATTACAGTTTATTGCGTTAGAAATGAAAAAAACTCCGTCTTGGATTGTTTACAATGTCACTGCCAAGTCTGCAATGTTGAATAATAAATCCATGCCATTACGTAAAGCAATGCTATGGATTACTGGGTAATAATAATGATTGAATTCAAAAATGATTTGATACCTTGAGCAAGTTCAAGTTAGTGTTTGTTTGTAACACTGTTATGCCATACGTTTTTTAATTGGGCAAGATATCCGTTTTGTAATATCTGATTTTTCTTACCGCTTTCAAGTCAATAAGCGAGATATCTTAATTATGGAAATTATGTCATTTTTGACATATTATTATGCTTTATAGGTTTGAAAACTGGTCCAATGACGTCCAACCTTTAGTTTTGTGATATTGATATTTTACGAATGTTTGCTTGTCCCTGGATGTGAATATTAATAAAAAATATTAGACCTCGCTTTTCGACTTTTTTAAATTTTTAGATTATTTTAGGGCGTAACCATCGCATGTTACAAAATCCGAAAATGGCCTACGCGGAAAGTACTGAACTAGTCTACTTGACTTTATGTTTTGGTGTATCCACGTAGTTACTTTTTGGAGGAACATCGAAATTTAATTTTAGAAACGTTGGGATACAGAATACTCAATTCGATCTGAAAATTTGTTCTCATTTTTATCTTTTCCAATTTGAGTTTTAAGTACCTCACATATCCCCAGAGCATTTACATCGTTTGTCAACCGTATCTTTCGATTACAAAGTTAAGTTTACATTCAGCGCCTGCTTTTTTAGGTTCAGTTAATCTAGCACCCCCGCTACGAACTTCCAAAGCTAAATATTTACACCCGATATTGATTGAGTGGGGCTTTATGGACAAATACACCCTATTCGTTTCGAGGGTCTCTCTGTATAAATCCCCAAGCCCCAAGATCCTAAATCTCCCTTCCCTTTCGCGCACACAAAACATCCTAGCAGAGCTAAAACAACCCCCTTAATCTTCAACGCTTTTCTAAGGACGTCCGCATTGTTGTCATGGCTACTCTACGATATGGCAACATTGTATTCGTATTGTATTCGCGAAAAAATTGGCAAATGAGATTATGTATGTATGTATGTTTATATGTCCATCATGAAAAATCATGTCACTCATGTCCTAATCATTGGCCCGTTTATAACTTGGGATTTGCCGCTCCGATTTTGATTAAATTTTCACTCAGTTAGTACTGAAAATCGGTCCATTAGCGGCGGAGCTAGGGGCCAAAAAACGAAAAAACAAAAAACGTCCAAACTTCGTTTTTTGACATTACAGAGGCTCCTGGTATTTTTCAGAAAAAGTTTTATTGGGGAAGAAAAAAACTGTTGATTTCACTATACAGGGTGTAAACGTTACGGTAGTCATTAGTCAATAGATTTTTGTCTAAATGGCTTTATAGTTTACAACTGTAAGTACTTTATATCGACCACTATCACCACAATCTTACTAATTTTCATAATCGAATTTAAAACGTTTTTAAATTGGGTAATTAACAAATAAATATCATTAAGTTTTTCTAAGTTAAGCCAAAATTTGTAGTCAGTAAGTTTCATTAAATTGAATATTTAAAACACACATGACAACAGCGCGTCGTCATCACTCTTATCGAACCGGCAATCGATCGCAAACGGTAACAGTGGTTAGTTATCGGGCATCGGGCGTGTTGTTTTGTTTTTGTTCGCGTACGTCGTCGTTACTGTAGAGCAGGAAGAACAAATTTTAAATATCGTGGAAATCAATGCAGATATCAGCACTCAGGAATTAGACCCCCTCGTAGGACTATCGCATACCATAGTCCATAGAATCCTACTGGAAAATTTGCTTTATTCCTACCATGTACAACGACTGCAGCCCTTGTTACCAGAAGACTATCCTCGCAGACTAACATTCTGTCAGTGATTTGTGCACAAAAACATTGAAAATCCGGATTTTTTTAAAAACATTCTAGCGACGGACGAATGTACTTTTACTCGAGTTGGAATGTTAAATTTCCATGATACTCACACGTGGGCCCCAGAAAATCCTCATACCATTCGTGAAGGTCATTTCCAACAACGTTTTAAAATAAATATTTGGGCGGGTATTCTTGATGACCAGGTAATTGGCCCTTTCGAGTTACCTCCAAAGTTGTCGGGAAAAGGATACCTTAGCTTTCTAGCCAATAACCTACCAGAACTTTTGGAACAGACCTTAGACACCATGCCATTACAACGGAGACAGAATTTGTGGTTTCTTCATGACGGGGCACCACCACACATTTTTAGAGGCGTCATTCATTATTTGCATGAACATTATCCAAATCGCTGGATCGGTAGAAATGCTCCTGATCCTCGAAAATGGCCAGCAAGATCTCCCGACCTCAATCCGATGGATTTCTGGTATTGGGGAGAACTTAAAGGGATGGTTTATGGAGCTGGTCCAATAACAACTGAAGCACAACTTCGCGATAAAAAATTTAATGCGGCTGAAATAATAAATGGACAACTTCGAGGACCTAGAGTAAGAACAAACTGGGTTTGTCGTAATGCTTATGTGGAAAGTGGAGGACGGCATTTTATACACCTTCATTAAATACAAAAAAAGTGCAGTGTGGGATTTAAAAAGATAAGCAATGTAAGTATCAAAATTGTGTTCCCTGTTTATAAGTGGATTTTTTTAATACGTTCAATAAACTTTCCCACACCAGGTGAAGCGCTAAGACAGTTAGTGGTAACTCTTTTTTTTAATTGTTTGCATTTTACGAGCACATTATCAAATACTGAAATAATACCTAAGATCCAAAAATAACAAACTCTATCTTTATTTAAACTGCGTTCCGCCGTAATTTGCGTCTGGCATTGCGGCGTTGTCAGATTTTATTTTACTTTAAAGTCGCTTTTCTCTAAAAAAATGCTGTTTTGACCCTCATGTTATATGAAACTTTTTGCTACTTTCAACCCCCTCTATCACCGATTTAAATAATGACTATCATAACGTTTACACCCTGTATATTTCCCCTTCAAAACTTGAATATATACGCGTTTCTGCTGCTGCTCTCTGGGCTCACCGGCGGGCGTGCCGGTCTTTCAATTGCTGCCGCGTCGTGGGAGGGGCGATGTTGCCAGATGCATGGAAATAATGTCTCGAAGTCTGCTTTGCTTGTGACAATTCATCAAATGCCTTGCTGTACTCTTTGTTCTTAATGACTTGATCAGATTGGTCCTATGTGTACGTCCTTATCAAAGTCATTTACCCTACCGCAGAAGGTGATAGAAATGATGTAATTTCCGTCAGTACCACTTCCGTTACATTACTCTGATTAGAAAGATAGAGCAAATATCGAAAGCATTAACGTGACGACGTGACCTTCTCGATAATCTTACTCAGCAGGTGCGTGACGTAAGCTAAAATATCATCAGTTCGTATCTGGTGGCAGAACTCTTACCGTCTATCTCATGGCGAACACAATTTGAGGAGTTGCATTCAACTCCCTGCGCTAAAACTCCCTAGGGTGTGAAGGGAAGGGCATATCCGATAATTTTCCTTTCTTCTTGACGTGAGTAACGCCTTCTGTGGCTATCTGGCGTTAGGGGAACGTGTGTGCGTGTGTTGGTTTAAAAAATTGACGGGTGCTCAAATGAAATGGAAATTCGGATAAAATAGAGTGGATACATTTATCTTATGAAGTGCAACTCGTCGAGTGCAGCGTGTTTCTGCCATCATGTACTGCTGACTGGTCCATGATTCATGAACAGTGTTTTGTTTTTGCTCGGCACTTCACAGCGTTCATTGTCGGAGGGGCTCTTTGATCGATTGTCTCGATGATGAAGGGAGGGAGAACTTTGATCTTCACTGTAAACGGTGCCGTTTATTTTATTTGCTTTTTGGCACGCATGAGCGATGAAAATAGATGTTAGGTCATGATTGTATTACGGAATTCATATCACTCATTTTCGTAGGGCTTCTAACCTATATAATTTCTGTAACGTGCTCTAATTTTGATAAGATTTTAGAGTACGACATGCTATAGTAATTTCTCTTGAGATTTCTGATTCTGTGAGCATGAAGAGTATGGAGAGCGCTGCTGGGTTGGGTATTTATTATTAATAATAATTATTGCCTTTATTTATCCTTGCGAGAAATCAGCTTAAGCGCCGCTTTTCGTTACCTACCAGAAGTACATTATAATTACAACAATAGATAAGCATAAATCTTAAAAACCTATAAATGTAGAAAAAACTAAAAAGAAACATTTTAGTTAGGAAAGATCATTGTCTGTATGACAGCAAGCAATCTAAGAAATAAAATTAAATCTTTGGATTTACAGTTTGCTAGTAGTTTCACGATCTACGGGTGCGTGATGATAGCGCCATCTATCGATTCCGGACTCAAATATTTGTGCATGAGGAAGCCAATGATAACAACAGACATTTGGTCGATTTGAGATAAGGAACAATTTGAATTTCAAACTGCCACTTCTCTTTTGATCTGATAAGCTTGTTGAATGTTTGCATCTTTGTCAAGTCCTGATTCAGATTTCACCACAGAGTCCACGCCTACGCTTCACTATCATATATTGGTCTAAAGCGTGCACGGCGATCTATTAAATTCCCCACACTATGCACTTCGCTCCCGGCGGATAGGTTGATAGTTGATAGTAGGAAATTGTAACCTCAGTTAAAAAAGGCATAAGGTGCATTTTGTACTTTTTAGTTTTATGACGTTATGTTTGGAGTATCAGTTTGAGATAAAAACCAGATTCAAAACTAAATAAACGTCTATGTAACAAAATTCACGTTACTATAAAAAATCTGTGCCGACATTTTTCGTTGGTATTTTAAACAGATGAGTTATGGAACATAAACTAGGAAGCCTTAAAGTCACATGTCCCTTTTTTCAACTGCTTGCTTGGAGCAGTAGTATGAATTTTTTTGTCAAAAAATGCATTTTTTTGTCAAAAAATGCATTTTTTTTAAAATTTTTTCGTGATTAACAAATATTAGTACAGATCTGAAACTGTATGTCAAAATTCCACTTTTATAGCAGAATTGAGCTGTTGATTACTTTTAATATGATGGCTTGAAACCACATTTTGCCGCAAATTGAGCTTTCAAGAAAAGCAAAGGTTTTTTTTAAGAGGGAAAGTTATAAGAAAAAAGTAATCACCTGCTCAATTCTTTCATAAAAGTGGAATATCCACATAATATTATACAGGGTGTTTCAGTTTATTGTTGCATAACTTTAAGATTCTATAGAACTTTTAAAATTAATGCATAAAGTCTATATAAACATGGGTCGAAAAATGCGTGGCTTCCGAAATACAGGGTGTTTAAATTTACTTTCTAAAATAGTTTTTTTTAAATATTTCGAACAATATTTGATGTATAACAGTGAAAATTGGTATACAAGGGTTTTTTGCTACGACAAAATGAACCATGGGCATAGTTTTACTGTAGCCGCTAGAGGGCGCTCTCTACTGTACCTGTAGTGTATTAAAATGACCGAAAAATTTTTCTTAGTGCAATTTTTTGCTTTTTGAATAAAAAAGCTGATTCTTCGCCCTTTTCAACATAAAAAAGCTCTCTTGTGAATTTTCGTTATAGTTAGCCGTTTTTGAGATATTTCGATTTTTAAGGTTCGATGCATTTTTAATTATTTATGGGAAAACAATATTTTTTTTTACATTTTCGATTTGGGCATTACAAGTAATTAAGATGATCGTTTAGATTGTGTTTTTAAACACAGCAATAATTCCTAACTCCAAATAAACACAAAAAAACAGAATATTAATTTTCCAATATTATTTTTAACAAATTAAATTATTTATTTACAACTAAAATGCTCATCCCACATATTTGCATGTTCAGCCTTTAAAAATTCCAAGAAGGTCGCAGCATTTAACCTTGCAGGCAAAAGGTAGGGTCCAAATAGTCGATTACCGTAGATACCAATCCACATGTTCACACTAAATTCATGCTGAAAATTTCTTTCCCGAACTTCATGCGGATTTTCATACGACCAAATATGTTGATTTTTATAAAACTTACAAAAAAAAAACAGGTAAAAGAAACTAAATTTCGTGCATTCACAATTGCAAAAAAACGTTTCAGGTTTCAACAGACAACCAAACTAACTGTCAACTAATTGACGTTTAACCTGATTCTGCTTTCAATTTCAAAAATATTTGCAGGCACAGCCTACTTCTAAAAATTATCGAGATACTGACTTTTTAACATTATTTTATCATAAATAATTAAAAATGCATCGAACCTTGAAAATCGAAATATCTCAAAAACGGCTAACTATAACGAAAACTCACAGGAGAGCTTTTTTATGTTGAAAAGTGCGAAGAATCAGCTATTTTATTCATAAAGCAAAAAATTGCACTAAGAAAAATTTTCGGTCATTTTAATGCACTACAGGTACAGTTGAGAGCGCCCTCTAGCGGCTACAGTAAAGCTATGCCCATGGTTCGTTTTGTCGTACAAAAAAAACCCTTGTATACCAATTTTCACTGTTATGCATCAAATATTGTTCGAATATTTAAAAAAACTATTTTAGAAAGTAAATTTAACACCCTGTATTTCGGAAGCCACGTATTTTTCGACCCATGTTTATATAGACTTTATGCATTAATTTAAAAGTTCTATCGAATCTTCAAGTTATGCAACAATAAACTGAAACACCCGTATAACAAATCTGCTCAATACAATGCTACAAGTGAAAGTATGTATTAATAATTACTACGAATATTGTGACGATGGTTTTGACGTGGTATACTTGACCAAGAATCCAAACAGATGACAGACAAAAACACTATCTGCTCCTTCTTAGGAAACAACAGGTAGTGGCACTAGAGTCGAATAATAAAATATACTGATTTTCTGGGCATTTAAAGAATGTTTTTTACCTTGCCAATGTCATGCTTCTGATATCTTTCGGTGACAGGAATATCTCAAATTCCCTTTCTAACGTTTGCTTGATTTCCACACTTGTCATTGAATCCATACCCAGATCCGGTAGAGTTGAGTGGAGACTCACAGATTTTGCATCGGTGACACCTTGAAAGGATATTTTTTATTATAATACCAAACTACTGAGAAAAGATATGTCAAATTGCAAATCCAACATTTTTTGCTGTATAGTTCATAGACAATTACCAAAATACGAGTAACACAACTTTTCATACGCCACTGTTAGTGCAGTGAGTCTCTGATCTACTCAAGGCACTCTGTTACAGTTACAAGACGGTAACATCAAAAAATACCACATCCACCGCGGTTAATCCAACTTTTTAAACTGCCTAAGGTTAGTGGGAAAAACCTTTTAGGCGGTTTGTGTCACAATCTTGATAGCCTATGCCTAGGGAAAAAGGAGCAGACGTGTATCACCTAGTTCTAGATGTACAGAGTTCGACACGGGAGGCTGAAGTTAAGCGGGTCTGTCTAGCAGAGTCATCGCGCGGCGACATTGTTGAGAAGAGCTCTGAGAAGCAGAGCCCTTTGGTGAGAAAGGGTCGCGAGACCGGCCTTTAGAAAAGAGTCGGCCAGCCCTATTTTGCACAGTATCGAGCATGGATAAGGCAGTCGAGACGGCAGCACTTCAATCATGAAAGCTATACTCAAGGCTGGGGCTTATCCAGAATAAGTAGCCTACCTGGAGAAAAGTACATCTCAGCCATAAATAAATAGCCTTGCTTTTTCCCACCAGCTGTCGCGGTTGACAAGATATGTTCATGCCAAATGAAGTCCTCCGATCAGCCGAAATGAACGGTTATTTGGTAAAAATCGGTCATCGAAACTGGATGACCGCTAGGGAGCTTCTTGTTAGTCAAGGTACAGTACTGATTTTGGAAGTATCAAACTGTACCAGTTGTTGCGTCCCCAGTGATAACCTGCAAGTATCTCGCCAGAAAGGAGGTCTTTCCTCCAGCTCACCAGCAGAGATCTTTTTGGCACTCTGAATTCCTGCATGTAGAGTACAATCATCAGCAAAGCTGAAGATAGGATCGATGGTACAGGAAATTACGTCTAGATTAACAATGTCGGAGTCAAGATTGATGCCAAGGAAACAGCCGCGTTGACATTGTGGAATGAACAGGAGAACCCGTGAATTACTTCTGATATCTTGCGACGATTTTCTAGGAGGCCGCACGATGGAAGTTTGTACGAAAGTGGAGCATGCCACAGCTGTCCGGAAGCTTTCGTGATATCAAGAGCAACGACATGAGCCTCACCATATGATGCATGAGCTTACTCCCAGTTTCGTGACGTAAGCTGGAACGTGCCCCGTAGATCATTGGTGCTGGAAACCGTGCTGTTAAGAATTGAACATTGAATACTCGTATAAACTCGATAAACCCGTAACGCTTAAAGATGCGGAGAATTTTAGTAGTGTAAAAATTTAGGGGACTTTTTTTTACCTTTTCGCTCCGATCTTTTTGTCCTCTACCATTATGTCTACAGGCTTTGCTCCTCATAGTTGAGCGGATCCGCCAGGTTTTTTGCCTCCCATCCCAACTCTGTCGAACTTCCCACATCGAGAACTGGCCGGTACGACCGCTCCTAGTTCCTAGAGTGTTGAACTTATGCGACAACCTACCTGAGGAGGGTTTCCCGAGTTCTGTTCAAAACATGAATTTTTTAAGTTCGTTATAGTAGTAGCGGTGGCCCGGTATTTACGTTTACGCCTACGCGTCTGCTTCAGTATGAAAAAATATCAAGTGTAAAAGTTGGAAGAGTAAAGTATCAAAATGTAAGTGAGCAGCAAAGTAACTGTATTTAATTTTCTCCAATACAATGGAGTCCACTAAAAAATGAGTGACACTTAACGCCCTTTCAGATATCACACAGATAAAGACTAACAAAAGCGCCTGAAACGCAAATTCTAGTTCCTGAACCATGCTTTTTAATATACCTACTTGTGCTTATTTTTGTAGAATTCCTTTAGACCGCCTTCACGAATTTAAAAATATTTGAGATATTCGCATCCCTGACAGCTATTCAAACAATACGATGAAATGCATCTCGCTTCATGGCCAACTTGGTTTTTGTTTTTGACGCGAAGTTATAAGTTATCACCTTCACGCGAGCTTTTTGGAACTAAATGAAAAACTTGAAACAGCTTAGAAAGTACGAGATAGCCTATGGTCAATAGGTCAAATCATAAAAATGTTAAATTGGCAAAACTAGTAATAAGCATTACTCAATAGAGACGTGATTTATTTTTTGTTCGTCACCGATTGAAACTGGGCACAAAAAACTTTACCTAATGATATTTGGTCAAAATATCACACCTAAAATGAATAATACTACATCTACAGCACTAGCAGCGTCTCCCACTCTCTTTTTCCGCTACAACTGTACTAGAAACAATTGGGGCTTCATCCTGACGTAGGAATATATTTAGGACGTCCATGCAGCTGGATATCCTCTGTTGCAAGGTACCTCCTATCTCTATTTCGTGCTGCTCTGTCTGCATTTCTGCCACTAGTCCTACCTAGAAAGACATAAAAAATGAGGCAATCTATTTCAAAAATGCGTATGCGTTGATAGACTCACTAAAATAGTAGTCAAAGGAAAGTGAAATTCAGCACTGAAATTCCTTTTAAATATCTTGATGAATGAAAAAGTTACGCTAACCAGAACTCTCCTTTTGCAGATCTATATTGTTGGAGCGTGAGTGATGACGTCAGATGACACCAGCTACCAGCGCTACTAAGGAGGTTATGAAATTTTTGATATTTAGCCATTATAGCTTTTTCAGGATGAAATTTGTTCTAGTATATTTATTTTCATTTAAGATGATTCTGTTAGCTTTTGTGTAATATTTTTAATTTTGAAAGTAGAATTTCGTTTGCAGTGAACAAAATAGTCCAACAATATAAAAAATGAGGAGAATGATAGTGTTCAACACTTTTATTTTGGAATAAAAACTTAGGCCATGGGAAACACTATTAAAGTAATTTACCTTTTTGGATATTTTATGAAACAATATATTCATAGTGCCCTTCAAATTTTAATCTACTATCTACGTATTGTATATAGAATTATGTAATTTTGAAAATATTTCTCTAAATCGGGTGTTTAATAAATAGATTTGAGAATGCGTAGCTGTGTTTAAATTTCGATTTGGATTAATGTTTTTTGATTGTAAATTTCTTAATTAATCACAAGTCAATAAGAATTGCATTCTTTCTGTTTCCAGAAGCGTACGAAAATGCCGGCATATTTCCCAAAGTACTTCGAATTCTATTATTTTCCAGTCAACGCATATAAATTATCAACAATTTTACATTAGTTCAATGTGAATGAAACAGATTTGGCAGTTTGGTATTCATAATCATCCAGTTATCACGTTTTGTCGTATTTCAACAAGTTTCGATTTTAAATATTGGATTTAAACCGATGTTACAGTTTATAATAAGTATGATCAAGGCCCCAAATATTTGTTATTTTAGACTGTTTCAGAATACTGATAATCCCCATGTTTATATGGGCGTAATCAAACCATATAAATATACTAAGTGACATATAAATCCGAACACCCAGCAGTTCAAATGGTTTTATTTTAATAAAATTTTGTATAAGTATTTAATGAAGCATAATAAGTAAATGATAAAAATTTCAAAATGATTGCACTGCTTTGAAGCCCTTTGACCTTTAATAATGTGTGGATGCACCCTGATGTGCTACGCATTCTCCAACGCGCCTAGGCATGCTTCTGATCAGGTGGTCAATGTCCTCCTGTGGTATCTCATTCCAGGCAACCACCAACTCCTCTCGAAGTGCTTCTAGAGTCTGAGGAGGACGTTGCAAATTGAGCAATCTCCTACCCATCATATCCCACACGTGCTCAATTGGGGATAATTCGAGAGATCTTGGTGGCCATGGTACAATGTGACATCATTATGTTGAAAGAAGTCTATTGTGACTCTTGCAACATGTGGTCGGGCATTATCTTGTTGGAAAGTTGGATCTGCCAGGGTGTCAAGATAGGGTAAAAGATGGGGTTCTAGAACTTCGTGGATATAACGCTGCGCGTTCATGTTACCTCTGATGAAGATTAAAGGTGACCTGGAACCATAAGCTATAGCACCCCAAACCATAACTCCAACAGTGTGATGAACATGTCTTTCAACAAAAAACTGTGGATTCCTCCTTTCACCACGTCGCCTTCTACCCTGGCACGACCATCATGCATGCCTAAACAAAATCGAGACTCGTCACTAAAGACAATACTGTTCCATTCCTGATCCCAGAGTGACCGTTGTCTGCACCACTCAAGGCGATTACGTCGGTGTTCTCGAGTTAAAGGGAGGACCCAGTGCCGGTATGAAAACAAGCCAAAACTTATC